>ML675604.1:50703956-50910930 GCA_007922155.1 Mesoclemmys tuberculata
TTATTGATCTGACTAGGAAAAATGTCAAGAACACCACCAGAAACTGTGTGGTCTTTATTGATCTGATCAGGAAAAATTTGTTTAAAAATTTAAATTTAAAAATTTAGTGATCTGACTAGGAAAAATGTCAAGAACACCACCAGAAACTGTTTATGGTCTTTATTGATCTGACCAAAACCTTCGGCTCTGTCAACTGTGAGGCTCTGTGGAAAATCATATCAAAGTTTGGCTACCCAAGCAAATTTACCATCATTGTAAGACTCCTCCATGACCAGATGACTGCCTCTTTCTCATGCAGTGGCTCCACCTCTGAGCTCTTTGCTATCTGAACTGACATAAAACAAGGTTGTGTATTGGCACCCACTCTCTTCTCCATTTTTCTAGCAGCCATGAAAATGCTAATATAAGACCAACTGTCACAGGGCATCATCATCCAATATCGGACTGAGGCAACTTCTTTGACCTCTCTCACCTCCATGCCAGAACTAAAATAATCTCAGCAACAATAACTGAACTCCAGCATGCAGATGATTGTGCTGTACTTGCACACTCAAAGGAGGAACTACAAACTGTCCTAAATTGTTTCTCTGAAGCTTACAAAAGCCAAGGATTAATCCTGAACATTGGCAAAACAAAAGTTCTCCACCAGCCTGCTCCCAGTCAAGATCTAGCTAGGAAGATCTACACTGACAGAGAGGAACTGGAAAATGTAGACCACTTTGCCTACCTTTGTAGCCATCTGTCACTGATGGCAAACATAGACATAGAGATTCAGCACAGAATCCACTGTTCCAGCCTTGCCTTTGGAAGACTGTCTGGATGGGTGTTCAACAACCATGACATCAGAACACACACTAGACTTTTAGTTTACAAAGCGGTGGTCCTCCCAACTCTCCTTTATGGCTGCGAGACTTGGTGACTTACAGAAAACACCTGAAAAACCTGGAACAACAGCCCTTTCTCCAGAAGATCCTCAGTGTAACTTGAGAGGATCACCGCATTAACATCAGTGTCCCCATGGAGGCCAACATCTTCAGTGTTGAGGCCCTGGTTATCCAGCACCAGCTGAGTTGGAGCAGGCATGTCTGCTGCATGCCTACCAAAACAATTGCTATGTGCCCAACTCTACGAAGGAGAAAGGAATTGCGGAGGCCAAAAGAAACACTTCAAGACACCCTCAAGATAAACATCAAAAGATGTGGCATCAGCATCACACGCCAAAAGACAGCAACCCAAGACAGGGCTAGCTGGCAAAGACTTGTCAGAGAAGGAATGACCATATGTGAGGAAAATTGCTTTATTTTGACCCCAGAAAAATGGCAGAAAAGAAATGACAGAGAACAGTCATGCAGAAATTGTGACCCACCCCTTCCTTCCAACAGCCCTGAAACATCTACCAATGAGTCTGCGGCTCAAGGATCAGATTCCTCAGTCACTACAGGACTCATATCAAATAAACACTTGTGAAAGAGATCATCCTTGGCTATTGAGGGATCACCAACGGCCTAGTTCCACACAACACAAACTTCCAGAAAAAAGGAGGTTTTGAAGCAATTTTTGTGGGGTGCGGATTCTGAACACCAGCAGATGTTTTGTAGGTTCTGTAGCCAATTATTTTATTTAGTCATTTAACAAAAGGATTTATTGTTGGGGTTAATTATGATTAATCAATGTGTGATGGATAGGTTTAAGTAGGATAATATTGTAGACATATAAGGCTGATAAGCATTTGTGTGTGATGAGTATGTATTAAGTATATAAGTAAAGTAATACCAGGCCTGCAGATTGAGGCCTGTAAGATTTTGGCTTAGCCACATTAGGCCTTAGGCCTAAAGAAGCTTTGACATGAGATGATGACCCTGTAGCAGTAAAGTTACAAGATTACCATAAAAATGTGCCAAATAGGTGATGTTCTGGAAAATATGTCACAATGTACCCATCTAGACCACAAGCCACTTGACTGTATCATCATGGGAAATGCTGTAGTAACCACAGGTTACCATAGGGACTTGTTTATATAGGTGCTAATGAAATAAGGGGAACTAAGAGATTAACCTATGAAAAATGGGACACACCAAAGTTTATGGGGCGTGCAAGTGCAAATAATGTAAAAGGAGTTTACACCCTTATGCATATGTAGGAGCCTTTGCAGGTGTAAGCATAATGCAGGATAATATGGTGTTGCCGGTCTGTGTGCTGGGGAGAAATGCACAGGGAGATGCCAGGATGACCACCATCGGTGAAGATGATAATGACGATAATGACTGACCCTCCAAGGTCCCCCAGCAGCAGATGTGAGTGATGCTAGTCATGGGGCTAAACGTTTTGTACTCTCTGTTTGCTATTGTATTTTAGTGTTTGTGGGATTGTTTATCTGCTTAGTGAATTTGTTAATAAAGGAATTTGTCATAAACTGGAATTGTTTTTCATGTGCTCCTATAGTTTCTTATTTTAATAATACTAATAATATTCCTGGTGTTGCAGCCCTCAGGAGACTGAACCTTTAGCCACTGGAGCCTAAGAGATTAATCAATAATCAATACACCCATCCATCAATATACTATAATATCTAAGTCTCATCTTCCTTTCACTGGTTTTACATTATATCAGATCTCTTGACTACAGCATTATACTTGGCATCTAGCACTGTGAGCAAGAGGAGAAGCCGGCCCCACATGCCCCAGCCATCTATCTGTGGACATTTTCGTGAGTGGAGTTGGACAGGTTAGGAACAGAAATACCTGCCCATTTTAGCTTCTAGCATTAATTTGCTTGCACGTCTCCCCCTCCAGAGGATAAACAGTGTATTTCAGATGCTTATGAGCCTGGAGTTGTTAGGGGGAATCAAAACTAGCACAGAGCTCTTATTATAGCCGTGAACAAAAAACAGTCAGTCATAATAAATTTAATTTAAGAGAACGAGATTACTTCTTTTTAGCCACTTCCAGACCTCTACTGGCTGATAAGGCATTTTTCTCACAGTGGCTTTATGGTTGTTCATACACACTTGGAGGTTACCGCATATTGAGCCACTGCACATGTGACCCATAATCATTTCTCCAGGGGAATAGTCTTTAGGAGAATTCAAAGGGTTCTCATATGATAAATAAAATGACTCATCCTTCTGGTAGAAAAAGATTTTAAAGTGTCAGGTTACATCAGCTGTGCTGTATCACCCTGAGAGAAGTACGAACTCCTTCAATGAAATAAGAAACGTGCTTAAAAAAATCTTGAGTGTCCAATTTGCAAATTTAATCTGGAAACATTTCTGTTCTAGTACTTGAAATGATTTCTCTGTCGTATGGTACAAAGCAGGCCTTCTCCCCTCTCCCCTGCCACCCTTCCTCAACCCCTTGTAGTTTACAGGCTTGCTTTTCCTACGCAGAAAGATGCAAGACTCTGCTAGGAACTGGACTGTATGTTTACATATATACACAAGTCTGTTTGAAGTATTTTACAATTTGTTTGCTAATGTTCCCCAACTGCTGCCTGTCTAGAATTTTCATTTCCAGGACCCAGGGGCATAACTGGAGATTTATAAAGGAAATATTCTGATCTGCACTTTCAGTCCTCAGACGCAGATGGTCAAATCACTAACACATTCTGTATAGCTCGATCTAATGTGCCTATTTCCCATGATATAAGAAGCATGCAAAACGAATATAGAGCTCTGTTCCGATTCCATTGCCTGGCTTTTGCTCTCCTTCTTTTGAAGGTGGCTAGACAGATAAATAGATGAATATAATCTGAGAAAGTAATTATTTTACTCATATCTGACAAGACATATTTGTGGTATACAACTTATCCTCTGCAATCAGAGCTGTGCAAGTTAAATTTTAATTAATCTGACACTTATAGTTTATCTCCAAGTATCTCCTGGAATAGGACACACTGGTAAATGGGTAGAAAAAAGTCTTTGGAGCTGTAGTTCATGTATAAATAAAATGGAAAGAGACCAGCTTTATGTTTCTCTAGTTCTTCTTTTAACCTGATTTTCTACCAATAAGCAGCTGGATGTCTTTTCTCTTTCAGAGATAGAATAAAATGCTTTAACATTTGCTGTACAGTGATGAAAACAAATATCTCACTAAGTCAGAGCAATATTTACAGACAAAGATAATAAAACTTGCATGAAAAATGTTGAGCTCCATACATTTAAGTTATACAGTTAAGCACAGGAAATGTTAGATGGTACCTAGTTTAAACCTTATTTTACTGGTCCAGATTGCACAGCTTTGAAGAAAGTGTTTTATTACAGTTAAAGTCAACCTACCTGCTGGCCTCACTGAAGCAATGCTAAAGTAATTAGGAACCAAAGTATTTAAAGTGACCAAAGGTATGACCAGAACATTCAAGAGTCAAGGTGGTACAAGGAATACCATTTACGTAAAACAGTATCAGATGAATGGACCTTTTTGGTGGGAAGCTATACAGCCTGCCTGAGCCTCTTGATAAGTGAAAGCACCGTTCGTGGGGAGAAAGCAGGAGGGCATAGAGGCATAAGCCACCCCAGCCATTTATTATCCTGTTGATGTTCCCCCAGTGGTACTGCAAGTTCTCACATCCGGGGTTCTCTGCCCACTCATCACCCACAATTCCTTCTTTTAAGTTTAGTGATTTCTGTGCATTTGGGTTGGAACTTCATACTTCTCAGACAGGCATATAAAAGCAACAGTTTGTTCCTGCTGGTGCACCAACCTTGCTTCTTGGGTCAATGTAAAGGTGGTTGGGTCCATCTTTCTTCCTCCTTACCATGTCTCCATTATGTTTTGAGTAATTTGCTTTCTAAGGGGGAGCAAATACTGTAGTTGCTGCTATTGTGCTGTGACTCTGCACAGACCATGCATCAGAACGCCTTCAAAACTGGTCTAAATTGTTCCATTTACCTCTGTCTCTGGTCCCTTTCTCTTCTCCCTCTCCACATTGTCTCTGGGTAACCTCATCCGCAAACACAAATTCAACTATCATCTTTATTCTGATGACTCACAGATCTACCTCTACTCCAGATCTATCTCTGTTTGCCTAAACTAATATCTTTGCCTGTTCTCTAACATCTTCTTGTGAATGTCTAGCTGTCATCTGAACATAGCAAGAACAGAGCTCTTAATCTTCTCACTCAAACTCCCCTTGCTACCTCCATTCTCGACACATGTGGACACCACCACCATTCCACCTCTCACTCGGGCCCATAATCTGGGAATCAGATTGGATTAGGACCTCTCTCCAGGTCCTCTCATCCAGGCTATGTCTAAATCTTGCAGATTCATTCTCCATAACATCTCAAGTCAACAAAAACACTTTATGAATTCAGGGTCATTTTAGCAAATAGTTTTGGTGAAATCAACAAAATTCAGAAGTGTTGAAGCAGTTTGTTATAGCTTTTCTGAAACAAAATGTTTGACTCAATTTTGCAATGATGTTTCCATTTGGAATCTCACTCATTTTTATTAATAAATCACAATAAAAAGGTTTAAAATATTCAAAAACAAAATGTTTAGTTTTGGCTCAAGTAAATTTTTCATTTGACCCTAAACAAATTAAAGAGTTTTTCTTTTTCTGGAAAAAAATAAAATTTTAGATTCAAGTTAACCTGAATCATGTTTTTTTGGGGGGGGAGGGTGAGGCGGGCGGATGGGTTCAGCCACTGAACAAAACAATAACAAAACACAGTTATTCTTACATAGCTTTTCTGGCTACACCAATTGAGGATCTCGTCTAGTAATATAAATCTAAAATATTCATGAAGCACATATACCTAATAGCAGTAGTGATGCACCTACAACTGGAAATCTATCTAAAAGCAATAACATAGCTTCTTTAATGACTTTGACCATTTTTCTTTCAAGATGTTTACTGGAAAAAAAATGAGGTTTACGTTAAATCAAGTGGAAGATGATTTCATGTGAAGAGAACCTGGTAGGTAAACACAGAGAACCATTTTTTGTTTTAGTCTTTGGTGGTGACAGTTTCCAACAATTTGAATTTTAGGGAGTAATAATTTCATTCTCACAGAAAAGTTCTGGCTTTAAAAAAAAACCTTCTACTGGCACAGATATAGAGTGGGATTTTCTAAAGTGCCTATGTAACTTAATGGCATAAATCCTAGAACTGACTGCCAATGGAATTTTTCCTCCTTAGTCACATAGGTGCTTTGAAAAACCCCACCAGGCCAGAATCACTCTGCATTAGGAGGCTTTTTATGTGTGAGGCAGAGGAATCTGATATTTGTCATGGAGAGATGTGTTTGCAGCAATTTTATAATGTGAATTAACTCAGTGGAGCTAATGGTTCCGTTAGCTTAGTGGATCATTTGAATAACGGATACACCATCCAATTAATTATGGAGACTCTGACCCCAATTCTACAGACACCTAGTGCTGTGTGGCTTTTCCACTGAAGTCAATGAGAAGGAAGAAAGGAAGCTATCATCTGAGGGCCATTGCACCTGCCAGAGTGACCACAATTGACGGCATCACTCCAGGCATCATGTAGTGAAGTTCCCATGTTTGGCTCGATCCTGTGAAGTGATCAGACCAAGGGAAGAAGCAAATTCCAAACTTGGGAGTCCCTCATTAAAATTCCTCTGCTGTTCAGTGTGGGAAGTGTCAGCTCAAGATCTGAATGCTTTACCTGATATCAACCAGTGAGTTATTAGATGAGTAAAAAGATGCTGTCATACATGCATGATCCAAACTCATTAGGGTTTCGTAAACTGAAGGCAACATCTCAGGCTGTATCTGGAAATGAACAGGCAGCCAATGCCAATTGCAAAGCACTGGTGAATGTGTTCTCTGCACAAAATTCTTGTAATCCATTGGAGGCAACATTCTACACCAGCTAAAGTTTTTCTGTGGCTATCTGGTGTAACCCTGTGCAGACAGCATTACAATACGTCATACAAAAAGACATGGGTAACTGCAGTGAGGTGGATATCTGAAAGAAAATACTGCCATCTACTAACCAAGAACAGATGACAGAGCACACTGGGCCACTGACATTGCTGCTCCTCAGGCATCCAGAAAATGTGTCTATCAGGCATTTATATTTGTCAGCTTGTTTCACTATAAAATCAAAAGCCTGAACAAACTGGAAGTTTGACATCAGAAAAGGGATCAACACATCTGATACCTTGGAAATATGTCAGGACTGGAAAATTCAATGGAATACAGTATTTTTTGGCTTGAAGCTCTAGAGGAAAGAAGGGCAAGTTAAGTTGCAGGTGAGGCTTGGGGTGGATTTTTTTCTATCATGACACCAAATATATTGTAAGATCTTTCCTACATAAATGACCTCAGAATGGAAACTGTTTACTAATAAGTCTCAAGAAACAAATTGCAACTTGACCCCCCAGATCAGAATAAAGGCAAAAGCCCCATCACATGGGAATTTTAAGGTAGAATAGGCAAAGTGCGAGAAAATATACTCCATTGGCCACAGGAAGATGGGCTAGATTATGCAATAGGACTCGTCTTTCTTTACATTTCATTATGCTATAAAATTATCATAAAAGAATTAAAAAAGCTGCAAAATCCGTCAATAAAAATAGTATCAGGTGACTTTGTCTACCCTGGTATTCAATGATGGTAGTTGAATATAACAGTGAGTGCAATTTAAATCATCAAATGTATTGATAAAATGGCTGCTTTTAATAGCTACTTGTTTTGGCATCTAAAAGGAGAAGGTAATTTATCTTTCTTTTCTGTAATATAAAACACAGAAGGTAAAACAGAAAGTGAGTAGCAGCGACTTATGCATAATTATTACACATTTTTATTATTATTTATTATTATTATTACACAAATTATTATACATCATAATACATGATAACTCCTATAACAATAAACTTTATAAATGATAAGAAAAAAATAAATATAAATGATAAGAAAAAAAGATCAACTGCACAGTGAAGGTCAAAGTGAAAAACTTAAAACCATAGACTCAGCCTAGAGGCTATTTGTAGCATGAATCTGGTTTTAAAAAAACACAGATAGTTTATGTAGCTATTGTAGGATTAAAGAAAGAGAGCCTAAGACAGTGGCGAATTGGAAAAGTAGATAAGTTTATTAGGGCTTCAAGAAAATACCTTAAAAATGGAAATCTCACCTGGACAACATAAGAAACTGGAATGAAGAGTGTCAGGTAAGATGTAAATTAGAAATAAGTTAGATTGTGGCATTGTCGCCTAAATTTTGGGGGTGAAAAGATGTTGTGTAGTTACATCAACTTCCAGTGGCATTGTGCCTGAAGCAGATACAATGATATCTCTATCCTACAAGGTGGTATTCAGCATCCATGCAACATGCTAATCACCTTCAACACCCATTGAAGTCTCTGGGAGTTGAAGACTCTTGACACCTTACAGGGAATGTTCAGCTCCTTGCAGGATCAAGCCCTAAATCTCCAGGAACATTGATGGAACACACTAAGCAGTGCAATAATTTACAACTTTTCATTATACCATCATATAAACCCAGCTCTGCTGGCTAGAGCAGATAGGCATGGGTGGAGCCCAAGGTAACTCCTTGTGTTTTTACTAGCTCTAGAGTCCTTGAACACCAAGAGCACACGGACCAAGACTGCCTTACACCTTCTTGCCTTCATGAGTCCCTATTCAGGACTAGGCACACTGTGATCAACAGCACACTTGTTATGAAGAGCAATGGCAAGCACCATCAAGTTTAGAAGAAGAAAATTCTGTCTTTGGGCTCAAATTTTTGTTGTTGCATCAAATCTGAAGCAAACCTGACACTTGTCTTTTGGTTTAGATAGATGATCATAATGATGAATTCTGATAACACTGCAGTTGTTTTAGGTAGAAAGAGAGAATATGATGAGAGTAAGGTTTATAAAGCACTGGCTAATACTAGGATAGATGAGATGTCAAAAAAATTAATATACTACTTTATGGACTATTTTTTGCCAAAATTATCATAAACTCATAAGCATCTTGAACTTGAACTTCTTTCACAGGGTAACCAGCCCAGAAGATGGAGAGCTGGGAAGGAGGGAAGCATTAGACATGATATATCTGTATTTAGAAGGGCTAGGGATATGTGGTCTAGGTGAAATTGATATAATGTGGGTGTACAAAAATCATACTCAAAGTAATTATCCATGGTTCAATGATTAGCTGAGAGGACATATCAAGTGGGATCTGTCCTGGTTTCAACACTATTCAACACTTTCATTAATGACTTTTCTGATAGTGGAGAGTATGGTTATAAAATGTGTGGATGACACCAAGCGGGAAAGCATTGCAAGCATTTTGTAAAACAGGATTAGAATTCAGAAGGTCCTTGATAAATTGATGTAAAAAAAATGAAATTCAATATAGTTAAGTACAATGTTCTACACTTAAGAAAGAAAACATCAAATGCACATATACAAAATGGGAAATAACTGGTTAAGCAGCAGTACTGCAAAATAGCTTCTAGGGATTAAAGTGGATTACAAACGGAATATGAGTCAACAACATGATACTGCTGCAAAAAGGCAAATGTTGTTCTGAAATGTATTAGCAGTGTCATATTTAAGACATGAAAAGTAATTATTCCACTCTACTTGGCATCAGAGAAATCTCAGCTAGAGTACTGGGCCCAGTTTTGGGTGCCATACTTCAAGAAAGATATGAAAAAATTGGAGACTGTCCAGACAAAGGCAATAAAAATAAGAGGTTTGGAAATTCCCTAAGTGGTGATTTGTAGGGATGGGTAGGCCACTGCCAATAAAACAAGCTCTGGAAACCTTCTTTTAATAAATAAATCAATAAAAATATGGACAATTGTTTTTGAAGTTTATGTTTTCATGTACTTCTGGGTTTTTGCCAGGACCAGAATCAAAAGTAACAAAATACTATGAGAAGGGATGGTTTAACTGTATCTCCAGTGTGGCAGGAAATACCAGAAAAGGTCTCACAGAAAATGATTCCCTTCAGCTTGTGAAGAAATGTTGAAAGAATTGGGCATGTTTAGTCTAAAGAAGAGAAGGCTGAAGCGGGGCTGGTAACAGTCTACATATATAAAAGAGTTTGTTATTAAGCAGATGGTGAGCAATTGTTCTCCATTTCCACTGAAAGTAGGACAAGAAGTAATCAATTTAGTTTGCAGCAAGAGAGAGTCAGATTAGATGATATTAGAAAACCATTAATTATAATGATATCTTCCATTGTTTTCACTGTTGTTGAACCCAGAATATGAGAGAGAAGGTGGTGAGGTAATATCTTTTATTGGACCAACTTCTATTGATGGAAGAAAAAAAATTTCAAGCATCACAGAGCAGTTCTTCAGGTCTGGAAAAGGTAATCAGAGAGTCATAGCTAAATACAACGTAGGACAGATTGTTAAGTGTAAGTGATCACACATTTGTTCCACCTTGTATTTAGCTGTGATATTTTAATAACCTTTTCCAGGCCTGAAAAAGAGTTCTGTGAAGCTTGAAAGTTTGCCTCTTCCATTAACAAAAGTTTGTCCACTAAAAGATATTCCTCACCCACCTTTCTTTCATCTATAAGGGTAGTTGAGCAGTGGAACAAGTTACATAGAAGGTTGTAGAATCCCCATCATTAGAGGTTTTTAAGAACGTTAGGCAAAGACCTGTCAAGGATAGTCTAAGCATATTTAATCCTGCCTCAGCATGGGTGGTAGGATGGAGGGATGGACTAGATGCCTCCTTAAGTTTCTTTCCAGCCCTACATTTCCATGATTCAAATATTCTCTGAGGTACACTACTTGAATTGGTTTGGATAGATAGATAGCTCAGTGAAGCTGTCCGCATCATTGGATACTTGGGTACATTAAAAGTGGATTAACATAATGAATTATATCACACTCGCATACTGAGTGATATGTGCAAGTTTGACCACTTCGTCTTAAGGATTTTGTTTTGACTGAATTCTTCCAGCAAAGGAAAGAGGTGCCTAGTAGTGTGGCAGGATATCTACTTGTATGACCCCCAAAATTTGCAAAAATTAAAATTGTTTAGTTTGGAAAAGAGAAGAGAGAGCAGAAAATTTATGAATAGCATTACAAAAATAGACCAGTCTCTTCTTTTAACATTGCTACATTAAATGGAAGTAAGAGAAGACAAAATTAAATGCCAAGTAATTTTAGAAAAATTAAAGTGAAGTACATTTTTCAACAGTGCACCCTCATTCTTTGTAATTCACTGCCAAAGATATGATGAAATCAACTGCTATGGCTACTTCTGTTCTTGTCTATTTTTTATTCTATTGATTTGTCTATACATTTGAAGCTAGACAAATCAATAGAATAAAAATATCCAAGTATCATTCATCAGATCTTTAACTGATTGTCTGTGGGCACCAGGAAGGAATATTTATCCACATTTTGCTAAATTCACTACTGGAATGTGCTCAAATGTTATGGGGATGAGCAAGATATAAGAACCTATATAGAATAGAATACACAGTTGGTTCTATTGTGACTTTTCTGGAGAGGGTGAGAGGGGCTTAGGACAGCAACTCCTGTCCAAGGCATCAGTTACTGGCCATTATCAAAAAGTAGTAAACCAGACAGATATACAGAATGGCATATTTTGGATAAATTGTTTATTTCCGGGTGTGGAGGGAAGCACTTTCAGTTGATTGGAAACTATTTGCAAATTTGATATGAATTTGCCAGTTTTTTTTCTTCAAACAATTTTTTTTCTTCCTCCCCAGATTATATTCAGAAGGGGATTTAGGTGTCATTCAGAAAAGAGCTGAAGAGAGAGAGGGAGGGAGGGAGGAAGATGTGTTGTTGAAGTTTGTCACATTTTCCCCCCACGTTAATAGTTCTTGAACTGCAGATCATTGATAACAATTTGTTCTGAATATTCACAATTGACACTATATTGGTTAGTTACATGAGTTATATGATGTTGTTTCTGCTTCCTGATGGATGACTTAGTCAGCTAAGGGCTAGTCTACATTAGAATCGCTACAGAATCTGCCAGTGTAGATGCTCTATCCTGACAGCAGAGAGCTCTCCCATCGGCATAATTACTCCACCTCCCTGAGCAGCGGTAGCTATGTCAGCGGGAGAGCTTCTGCTGACATAGCACTGTCTGCACCAAAGCTTAAGTTGGTGTAACTTACGCTGCTCAGGGGTGACTTTTCCACCTCCCTGAGTGACTTAAGTTATACCTAAGTAAGTGCTAGTGTGTACAAGCCATAACAGTTCACATTGAAAAAATGTTATACTGGACTATAGGATTCTAAGCTTTCTGTGAATATTCACTGATGCAAGTTTCAAATGCACTTTTCATGACCATTTGTACTAGTATAGATTATATGTTAAATAAAAGAATTTGAAAGGGAATGGAAAGACATCAAATCAACATGAATCAAATCCAGATAAATATTGCGGTATATAGCTTTTAACCACTTCATTTTCTGGCCTAGATTCCAATGTGTCCAGAACTGATCCATTCTTTGCTCCAGATGCATTTTTGTAGAGTTCCCTTAAGGAATCTGTAGTGTCTCTGCAGATAACAATAGTAACATTCACATTTATATTACTAGCCTGTAATTGTCCAAAGTAACTACATTTCATTGTGTACAGAGTGTTCTTACTGCTTATGAATTAATAAAGATGTTTGAAATAGTCCAACAAAGCCGCAACATGAATGATTCTCTGTTTCCTGCAGTCATCTATTTCCAACAAATTGACACCATGGAATCTAAACCAAGTTTTCTGCCGAGCTGTTCTATGAAGTGGGAGTAAAACAGAAAGACTGAGATCAAAACTCTAATTAGCCATCCATCACTTGCTGCTGACCGTCTAGGGTGCTCAGTAAACCTCTTTTGTTGGATCTTCACTCAGAATCCAAAATTACACCATTGTAAAGCTTGCGGGAATGTGAGCCATAACAGAGCCTTTTCTGCCTTTCATACAAATGACTGTCTTTAGCCAAGTGGTTCTCAACTAGGGGTACATGTACCCCTGGGGGTACACAGAGGTCTTCCAGGGGGTACATCAACTCATCTAGATATTTGTCTAGTTTTACAACAGTCTACATAAAAAGCACTAGTGGAGTCCGTACAAACTAACATTTCATACAAACAATGACTTGTTTATACTGCTCTATATACTATTCACTGAAATGTAAGTACAATATTTATATTGCAATTGATTTATTTTATAATTATATGGTAAAAATTAGAAAGGAAGCAATTTTTCAGTAACAGTGCTGTGACACTTTTGTATTTTAATGTCTGATTTTGTAAGCAAGTAGTTTTTAAGTGAGGTGAAACTTGGGGTTATGCAAGACAAATCAGAGTCCTGAAAGGGGTACAGCAGTCAGGAAAGGTTAAGACCCACTGCTTTAGCCCATACAATTAATCATTACAGTGCTCTATGAATGTTTGGCTCACACCCAAGAAAGTGAAACCCCTGAGGCCGAGGGGACATGTGCTGGTACTATATTTGTTCACCCCTCATTAAAGCAGTGAAGTAAAGAAGTCAAGCTTGAAATCTCAAAGCCAGAAGTTTTGGGAGAAATCTCCTATTACGGCACTGCCTTGATGTAAGACAATACAGTAGTAAAACTCTGGCATCTTTTCCCACATGAGCACTCCCATTTTTGGCATCACTGGAGCAGTTGGCCTAATGGTAGTGCCATAGTGGGAGATTTCCTGAAGACTACCAGTGTAGACAGGAGGTAGAAAGAGCAGTTTTATGCCATTGGCACATTCACAGCTTCCGAGTGCACTTCCAGCCTTTGAAGGTCCCAAGGATTTTCAAAATCAAGACTCTTTGTGCATGACTGCTCCCTCTGCAAGCCTTTGGGGGCCCTAAACATTCCAAGAGAGATGGAGAAGGAGTGGGGACTTGATGATCTGCCCCCTCATACCAGCACTTAATGGCATTAAAGATTGGTTCAGCTTGCACATCTCCCCTACACACCAGGGAGCTCATGGCTGCTAGAATTTTAATGGGGTAAACAATAAGCAGAATACTCACAAAAGGCAAATATTCCTCTCATTATTTCTTGGTAACAGACATCAGTCACATCTCTTAATCTGAACAAACAAAGCTTCCCTCCATTTCTCCACTTCTCTCTCCCTTCAAACCAATATCAATTTCTCTGTGATAGAGCGGTGTTGCTAGGCAATGTAGTTCCAATGAATGGCATGTCTAGCAATCAGCCATTGCTTTCTGACAGTGCTTGCAATAAAACTACATTTTTGTTTGTACATATTTTCCATCTACTGCTGTACAGCCACAGAGAATCAGAGATAAAAGAAATCTATTAAGTATACTTCAGGCTTGCAAGTTCACTGAGTGTTTAGATCAAAATGTCTGCCATTAGTCTCTACAGAATGTATATCTAGTTATTGGGATCTGCTTCAGAATATTTTAGAAGCTATCATCATTTAAAAGCAGGGTCAAATTGCTATACAAATCTTAACTGAATATCACATATTCAATATAACATGTCTCATTTTCCATCAGGAAAGACAGCAAATAACATTCATGACATTGTCATTCTTAGCCAGTATTTTTAGACTCCCTTCATCCTTAGTGATCCAGAGCTTCCTAACTGTGCAAAACTGCATGGAATATCATAGGTTTCATTTCTGCTACAAGATGACCTATATTCCCATAAACATCAAGAGCCCAAAATCAGTCTCTCTTCCTCTAGGCCATGTCTGGGCAACAATCATCTTCACAGGGAGGAAAATGCATTATCGTGAACTCAAATTCTCTTCAGACCATTCTTCTTTCCCTGCTGATCTTGTCTCCTGGTCTGTGGTAAAGTGGTGATGCTGCTGCAGGTGGCACAGCTGTGTGAAATTTTCATACACAGAGCTTTACTAGGGCTGTTTGGCTTTTTGAATGAAGGAAAAAAATCACCACACTTCATAATTCTTTGCCTCACCAGGAAAAAAGTTATGTGAGAAACAGAAAATATTCAGGTAGTGATTATCAAAGAGTTAGCACACTGCTCTATTTTCTATGCTATGTAATGCTTGAATACAGATAGTGTAATTGTAATTGCAAGCTCTCAATGCTTTAATTCAAAGAGCATGACCCACTTGGGCACTTGTGGATACCATTTTTATTTCTTTAAAGAATGGTGTTATTTAAACATTACGAGCTCAATTTTTCACATTCCTCTGTAGCATGGGTCACTTGCTGGTTGATTCTCTGTACCTTGAAGTCTTTAAACCATGTTTTGAGGACTTCAGTAACTCAGTTATAGGTTAGAGGTCTATTACAGGAGAAGGTGGGTAAGGTTCTGTGGCCTGCGTTGTGAAGGAGGTCAGACTAGGTGATCATATTGGTCCTTTCTGGCCTTAAAGTCTATGAGTCTATGTCTTGGACTAAATGATCAAACAAGGGAATAAAGACTCCACAAATCCCTGTTTGGACTACACAGACCTTGTGTGTGCTATATGTCTATTATATTTCACAACATCAGTGAGCAGGAAGCAGGCACGGAGAGGACAGAGTTGGGATTCCATTCTCGATCCTCTTCCCAACCCTCTCATATGCTAGTCAGTACAGCTGAGCTGGCATGAGGGTTGTCATCATTTTTTTGATGATCCTGCTTCCTTCTTGATCTGCAAGAATAGTTTCAGAGGTGTGTAGTTATGAGGCACAATATGTCCCAGTAGCGCTGCTGAAAAAAGTAAGTTTTTAAACTAAAATGGATTTTTTTCCCCTCCACAAATTCTATTTAAAAAATCTAGGTTTTTGTTGCAAAAAATTTGAAAAATGTTGAAAGGGTTATTAATGTTTATTTCCTCAGCACCACTGAGCCAACATGCCACTCAAGGCATCTGCGAGGAGATACATGTAGATCTACATCAGAAATGTACAGGATTTTCTTCAATCTGGAAGCAAGAGAGCTGCTAACTGACTAGAGGTGGCTTTACATGGAAGAAATCTCATAAATCAGAAAAGAAAAAAGAAGAATCTGTTAAGAGGACTCTCAAAATTGATCCTCCTGGGATCCAAAGCTACCTGAGATTTCTTGTCTTGACCCTAGCCCTTTGCATCTTCAGATTGTGAGACTGACAGGCATAGTGTTCCAGGGAGATGATGGATGAATGTAAGTTATGGAGGGCACTGGAAAATGAGTGTAGGGCTGGCACAGGTTGCTGGTACTGGATTTATGTCTAGTGGAAGTAGTGGCTAATGAGTTGGAAAGAATGGTGGGGGTACTAGCTTATGCATTTGAACAGGGAGGAGAAGATAGGTCATTCTACTCTGCACTACTTTGCTAGAATAGCCAACCATAGTAATTAATGGCAAATGTGGTTGTGTCTTTATATGATATGAGAATTCACTGGAAATTGATCTGAGACCACAAAACTAGTTTTCTATAAATCACCCAATAACCATTGGATTGTGGCAATATATAATTATTGACCTGTGCTTCATTTTAACAAGGCTTTATTTAAATATACCAAAATATGCAGAAGTTGATTTTAAGTGATATTATTTCTTGTAGAAAACAGATTCAGATTTTTAAATCTCATTTGTAAAGAAAAAAGTAAGTGGTTTTAAATGACATCTCATTCATTGGTATTAATAATTTAAGAGCTCTAGCTACTAGGGGGATTTGTCCACACTAGAGTTTGAATCTCTGATGAGCTACTCTTTGAGCTGTACAAATGAAAATAAACAGGGTACAGCATATATTACTAGGTTTAGAGCTTGTCTACATTTAAAATGCTACAGCGGCACAGCTGCACTGCTGTAACACTTCAGTGTAGACACTACCTGTGCCAACAGGAAAGATTCTCTTTTTGGCATTGATAATCCATCTCCCCAAGAAACGGTAGCTAGATCGATGGAAAAATTCTTCTGCCAATTTTCCACACTCCTATCTGACATAGTTAAACTGACCTAATTTTCCAGCATAGACCAGCCTTAGTTTCCTTTCTGCTGGACTGAACAACAGCTGCACAATCTACTGAATAACTTCTATACTTTTTATGTAACATAAGATTTGGCTGAAGGAAAAAACGATTATGTGAATGTTATTTGTAATAATGTTTCCTATTACTGTATATTGATCTATGTTTACAGTATATCTGCTTTTCTTATACTCCTTCTATTCTGAATAAAGTTTATGGCATGAGTGGCCCATAGTATTTGAACACTGGTAATGGATAAAATCTGTGGTCACAATTTTCTTCCCTGAAATGGTATACAGACAAACATATAGAATTATAGCAATATGGGGTTGGAAAGGATCTCAAGACATCATCAAGTCAAGGAGCATGTGTCCAACCTTCAATGATGGGGTTAAAAACCTCCAATGATAGGGATTCCACAATCTCCCGTGGAAGCCTATTCCAGAGTTCAACCACCATTAGAGTTAGAAAGTTTTCCCTAATATCTAACCTAAATTTCAATTGCTGCAGATTAAGTCATTACTTTTTGTCCTATGTTCAATAGGACAAAAGCAGTTGTGGAAAATGGAGAACAGCTGATCACAGTCCTCTTTAAAACAGCCCTTAACATATTTGAAGACTTATCCGGTTCCACTCCCAATCTTCTTTTCTCAAGATTAAACATGCCCAATTTGTTTAACCTTTCTTCCTAGGTTATGTTTTGAGAACCTTTTATCATTTTTATTGCTATCCTCTGGACTCTCCAATTTCTCCACATCTTTCCTAAAGTGTGGTGCCCAGAATGGGACATAGTATTCAAGCTGAGGCCTCAGTAATGCCAAGTAGAGAAGCACAGTTACCTCCCATGGTTTATATAGGACACTCCAGTTAATACACCCCAGAATATTAGCCTTTTTTGCAACTGCATCACATTGTTGACTTATTCAATTTGTGCTCCACTATGAACAATTATTTTCAGTAGTATACCATCTAACCAGTTATTCCCTATTTTGTATTGAAGCATTTGAATTTTCCTTCTGAAATGAAATACTTTTCTCTTCTCTTTATTGAATTTTATTTTGTTGATTTCAAGCCAATTCTCCACTTTTTCAAGGTCTTTTTGAATTCTAATTCTGTTCTTTGAAGTGCTTGCAACCACTCCCATTTTGGTGTCATCCACAAATTTTATAAGCATACTCTCCACTCCATCAACAAAGTCTTTAATGAAAATGTTGAATAGTACTGAAACCAGGAGTCCCCTGTAGAAGCTGACTAAATATGCCCTCCCAGTTTGACAGTGAACCATTGATAACTACTATTGAAGTACAGTCTTTCAACCAGTTGTGCAACCACCTCATAGTAATTTCATCTTCCTTGTGGTATGACCTTGCTCATGATATATAAATATATGTGATATATTTCTCATGCATGTCTGCATCCAATCAAATCTATCCTCTCATTAGAGAAGATGACTCTTTGCTCCTCTCTATTGCACGGTCAACATTGTGCCCTCAGATACATGTGTGAAAATCCCACTGAAACCAACAGCAGCTGTAAATGCGTAGCTGATTGAAAAATATGCCCCTATATCTTTAAAAATCAAGGAGTAATGAGTAGTCCAAAACCAAAATGAAATAATGCAAGCTATCAGTATTAAAGTGATGTTAACCGGGACAGTTATTAAATAGAAAAATATCCAGAGAAAATGGAAATATTTACTCCTGAAACCCTTATATCTAGAGCTGATCAGAAACTTGAATTTCCATCCCATGGGAAATTCTAATATTTCTGAAATGGGACAAAGTCCAAAGATCATGATTTTTGCAGAATGAAAGGTTCATAAAACAATTCATTTGAAATGCCTTTGATGCAATGAGTCAACTCAGTCACAGGGAGAGAATTTGGTGCATCAAGGGATGCAATCCAGCCAGGCAGAAGAGCCTATAGGGAGAACAGGAGCATGAGAGACCCAGACCTACAACTTCCACGAGACACCACAATGTCTCTGGCAGATGTAGAGACTAACTTCAACCCAACCCAATATGTAATGCTTTATTTTGATTTTCCTGATGAAAAATTCTCCCAAAGTTAATATATTTTCCCTGGAACAGTAAAATGTTTCACTCAAGATTTTTCAACAAGCCATATTTTTAACCTGAAATGAGAAAGTCTATATGACTGGCTACATGAACTGTTGACCATATCTTGCTGCTGTGATTTATAGCCCATTTTATTCTTAGTTGAAATATGGATGGCTGGTGACAGAGGTGGGAAAAGCACATGCTATTTACCAATAGTGGTATAGTCAATGATGCAAAGTGCTTTGAAACTATTTGGCCCTAATATGTTTGGAGACACAAAGCAGTAGGGTTTTTATTTTAGTTAATTTGTCAAAGTTTCAAGCAGCTAGAAGAGGCCTACTTGTACTAGTAACTAAACAAAACAAACCCCACATCCCCACCCCCAAAATCAGTTATTTAAACATTTTTATCTCTATTCAAGATGACTCATGAAAATATTCCTTTAGGAAAAGTGAATCCTTGTCAATGAAGCTCATTTTAGTAGTTGATATCCTTCTGCTTTTAGAAAAGGGTTGGGTTTTCTTTTAGTTTAATTCTTTCACTGGTAAAGTGTCTTGTGCACCATGCCATTTTTCTTCTTGCATATAGTAAATGGACATTGCTGAATGGAATAATGATGCTACCAGCTGCATTGTGTCAGGAATTCATTGTTTATTGCTTAAGATTAAGTAATAATTAGATCCATTTTTAAACTAGCTAAGCTTTGAAACATCTTGCCTTGAAGTCTTAGTTACTTTCAGTATCTGTAGAGGATGGATTAAAGAAATTAGACAATTTTATGCATGAGCTGACACTTATTTTTCTAATCCAAGCTCTGCCAGGCTTATAAAGCCCTATTGCTGTACATTTTGTTTGCTTTATTGTCATTCAGTGTCCAGGAAAAAATAGGAGTAACACTTTCAGGAAAAAAACATAAGACATAAATGAAGATGGCTAACAGTAATAAAAACATTGTTTACTTTTATATAACTCTGAGCAACTAAAAATAAGAGAGGTGGATTTCCAAGGATTCTTTCAAAGATTTGGACACCTCAAATGTGGCAAGTAACTGGGACAAATTCATTGTTCTGGCAGCAATATTTGTCAGTTCCCGGAAAATGTTTTCAATGATATTTGTGTACAGGTGTGAAAGCAGGAGAAAGGACAAAGATACAGTATTATAGAAAAAAAGAGCACTTTTATATGCACTTCTCTAAGTAGTGCGCAAAGTCTGACAGCAATTTATCTATTATTGATTTTCATATAATAGAGTTTAAAGAGATATAGCCTAATTCTCAAACATGCCTTTACAGGACTTTCAGTTCCTGCATTTGGATACTTAAATCAGCATTGTGTCAACAGGTTATTTACATACCAAATGCCACTCTGAACATCCAAATGCTAGATTTAGTGATCCTGCTTTGGTATGTTGGATTCAAATAGAGAAACATGCAGCAGAACAGAGGGACACATTGGCTCAAGGCTATGTGGGAAAGAAAAAAATCAACCAAACAAACTCCCCCCCTCACACATGTCCATTAAAGGCCATAATTCAATCAATATTTGACCAATGGAAAGGCCAGATGGCTGTTTGGTGGATTTACAACCAGTATGTGGCATAGGTTGGCCAGTCCAATTTCCAGGTGATAGATGTCCACCTCACAAAACAGTCTTGTCAAATGTCCCAGTAGAGAGACCACAAAATGGAAGATTCTGGAAAGTGAACTATAGTCTTACCATTAGGGGTTGTTACCTGTCAGCTCTGTATTTTGGGGGAACCAGGGCACAAAACCCCTACTGTCTATGGTTCATCTGAATCTTCCCCGTCCCCCCCAGCCTCTGCTAGAACCAGAAACCTAAAGCAATGAAAATGCAGTGAGAGACATACCTAAACCATTCCAAATAAGGGTGATAGGATTAAGACAACTCCCCTAGCCTCATCTACATCAAAGATGTAAAAAGGAGGCATCTCAATTAGCACATCTAATGGAGAACAGAAGCCTCATCTACATCAAAGATGGAACAATAATTAGCATATTGAATGGAGAACCAAGTTCCAAAGCAGGAACCACACTGAACTCTGGGATTGGCAAAGCAGGAACGCACAGCATGATGGGAGATCTCTGCTCATGATGTCAATGAACCCACACCTGCACACACCCAGTTCTGCAGTTATCAGAACATTCTAATTATTGATATGCAAAACACTTAATCTGCCTGGTTGCGTTGTGAGTTCCCTCCAAGGATACTGCCCATAGCCAGGAATGATCAGCTTCTGTTGCCCAGCATAAAGAAAGCCACTTTGGTATACTCCCTTGAGTCATCGTTTACCCATAAACAAACTTAGTGTTCTCCCTTGAACCATTGTTTCTTCCCTACAAAAACCCCTACCCAAGTTCAAACCCCAGTTCTGATGCCTAGATTCAAATGCTGCATCAGCTCCACTGAAACTTCCCCTTTTCCTGACTGATCGTGTTTGGGGCTCTGCCTGTCTCAAGCGCTCCTAAGCTGAACAGCCTGTCTTCTGGGAAACTCTGAGCTGCACAGAGTAGTGAGACCCCCCTTCTTCCCCTAACACTCCTTTTCTCTCTTTTAGTCCAGGTATATCTTTCTACTTTTGTAAACAAACCTGGGATAACTTTCTCCAATATCTCAACTGCAATTGTGTAGCATTGTAAGCATTTGATTGTTTCTCTCTCCTTGTATGGTATCACTATTAGTATCATACATTTTATGTACCTGGCAATAAACTGTTATAATTAAACTGGTTTCCAGTCTCTCTCTCCAAACTTCATTTACTCCCTTGTGTTCTTGGTTTCCCTATCTTGCTCAGCAGCAACTCACCTTTTACCTACGCCAAAGATCCTTGGAGTGCCCAAAAATCCTATGGGGTTTGCTCATCAAGGGGGTTACTGCTAGAACAATTGTAGAGTGAGGGGGGAGGCAGCTGCGAAGTGTTGCTCTGCCTAGCATACAGAGTCCAGGGGCAAATAAGGGTGGCAGCTGAAAGTGCTTTTTGACCCAGCCTGCTCAGAAGTGTGCTCTATTTTGTGCGGTGCAAAGGGGCATTTAAGGGTGTCCGCTGAAAGTGTTGTGTCACCCAGCCTGCTGAGTTCAGGGATGTATTAGGGGTCAGCTGAGAGTGCTGATAGCCCTGTCCGCTCAGACGCACTTGGTTAATCTGGAATGTGTGTGTGTATATGTGGGGGTGTTATTTGAATCTCGGGCTGGAGGAACCCAGCCCTGAAAACCTTAGGTCCTGCAGGATAGTTCCACTGGGAGGGGACTTGTAGCCATATGAACACACAAATAACCCAAGCAGTATATAAATAGAATCACACACCCCCTTCCTGGAAAGTAACCCTAATAAATGAGCATACCCCAAGATGACAAGCAATTCTGGTAACAGGGGGCCTGTACTAAAAACCTATCGAAGTCAGTTGAAACACTTCCTTTAATCTGAAAGGCTCAGGACTGGATTTAAGACTAAGATATTTTGGTTACGCAGTGTGTGAAAGGGTTCATTTGTATGGAATTCTGAGACAAATAAAGGAGATTATTAATTATATTCTGTTATCTCCTCTCTTTCCAGTACCAAATTGCATAAGCAAATCAACAGAAAAGTTTTATGAAATTACTTCATCCTTTCCTTCTTTGGTGAAAGGATCCTGAAATTCATACACATATCAGACAACAGCAGTACCAGCTTGTACTGTGAGAGAAGGAGTTTTAGTGTTTTTTAGTTCCATGATGTAGGTTCAGTGACTAATAAAATTCACCCATTTTCTGCTTTTTTTCCTATTTGTGAGCCAGTACCTGAGATCTGTGTTGCTATAAAGATAGGATCATGGCATAACAATGTATCATTTTATAGGGATAGACTTAAAGAACTCAATCTATGTATCTTAAAAGAGTGAAGGTTAAAGGGTGACTTGATTACTGTCTGTAAGTATCTAGATTGGGAACAAATATTTAATAATGGGTTCTTCAATCTAACAGAGACAGGTATCACATGATCCAATGGCTGGCAGCTGAAGCTAGACAAATTCAGACTAGAAAACAGGTGCAAGTTTTGAAGTGGGGGTTTGTTCATTTGTTTTTAGAGATATAGTTTTTAGAAATAATCATTCACACAGTTTATCAAGGGTAATGGTGGATTCTCCATCATGGGAACATTTTAAGTCAAGATTGGATTTTTTTTCTAAAAGAGATCCTCTAGGAATTATTTGTGGGAAGCTCTATGGCCTGTATTATACAGAAAGTCAGACAAGATGATCACAATGATACCTTCTGGATTTGGAAACTATGAAATCATCTGATGGCAAACAGCTCTGGATACAAAATGGGAACACTACAAGAACTGGTTCCAAAACCAGATATTAGGTAACATGTGTCTAGGCACTTTAAACAAGAGCTTGTAAGAGTATATTGAGATTTGAGTTGAACCAAAGTATTTTTTCACTCAGTGGTTTACATACACGTTCCCCCAGTTCATTTGGAAGTTGATTACAAGTGAAGTGTCAGCTGGCTATTAAGTAGCTCTGTTTAGAGAAGGAAGGTTTATGCAAAGAAAAGAGTCTTGCACCATGCAAGGAACATAGCATGTGTAATAGTTTCTTTTTATGCATTTCAAAGATTGAGTAAATACAGAAAGGCTGTATTCTTGATATCTTTATTTTGGTTTTCATTCCCTCTGATCTTAAAGTACATTTTGAAATGTTTTTTACTGATTTAGTTAAAGCAAAATTTAATGGAGGTGACTAAAGCAATTCAAATGATGCCCTGTAGAGTTCAGTGGTGATGAGTAAGCCTAGCCTTATAGGTGTGCAGAGATGACACATATTGGCTCTCACTGCACTAAGAGCAAAGGATGCTGGTTAACAGAACGAATGATAAGGACTTCAAGCCATACGTTCAGACAGGGTATCCTGTTGCACATCGCACCCCCTTCCTCAGACATAAGATAAGGATTTATTTTTAAATGAGAAACGTTGAAACGGATGTAAACATCAGGACTCTTGTGGAGAAGAGGGTGACTGGCAGGAAATCCATTGGTGGGGGAATGGTGAAAAGGAACAGAAACTTCTTAGTAGGAGAGAAAAGGGATTAAAGGAAGTCGTGTCTCCAAGGCAATTTCCAAACTTCCTCTAAAATTTATACAAGACTGACCCTACGTATCAAATGTATAGAATCAGTGAGATGAACTATCCAGTTACTAAAATGTAACAATACTCTCTTTCATTTTTCCAGACTTCTGTATCTTGACTTCTTTAGGGATCAGGCCCCAAATCCTGAAAGGTATTTATGCACCTATGCCATTGAGTTCAATGGGAATTAGGCACCTAACCCCTGAGGATCATGGCCTAAAAGTAGCAGTCTCAAATGACTATTAAAAAACATAAGAAGGCCATACTGGGTCAGACCAATGGTACATCTAGCTCACATCCTGTCTTCCAACAGTGGCCAATGCCAATTGCTTCAGAGGGAGTGACCAGAACAGTGCAATTTACTTAGTGATCCATCCCTGTCATCCCTTTCTAGCAGTCTGAAGTTTAGGGACACCCAGAGCATGGGCTTGAATCCCTGACCATCTTGGTTAATGGCCATTGATGGAGCCATCCTCCATGGATTTATCTAATTCTTTTTCAAACCCAGTTATAATTTTGGCCTTCACAATATTTCCTAGCAATGAGTTCCGTAGTCTGACTGTGGTGATATGAAGAAGTACTTTGTTATGTTTCTTTTTTTAAACCTGCTGCCTATTAATGTCATTGGGTGACCCCTCATTCATGTGTTATGGGAAATGGGAAATAACACTCGGTTATTATTTGCTTTCTCCCCACACTTATTGTTTTATATACTGCTGTCATATTCCTTTCCTCCTGCCTGCCCCATAGCCATCTCTTGTCTAAGTTAAACAGTGTCAATCTTCTTAATCTCTCCTAATATGGAAACTAGTCTATACCCCACATCATTTTTGTTGCCCTTTTCTGTATCTTTTCCAATTCTAATATATCCTTTTTGAGATGGGTGACCCGAATTGCATGCAGTATTCAAGGTGTGGGCTTACCATAGATTTATATAGTAGATTATAATACTTACCATTTTATTATCCGTCCCTTTCCTAATGGTTCTTAACATTTGGTTAGCTTTTTTGACTGTTGCTACACATTGAGAAGATGTTTTCAGAGAACTGTCCACAACTTTGTTTTGAGTGGTAGCAGCTAGTTTAGACCCAATCATTTTGTATGTAAAATTGTGATTATGTTTTCCAGTGTGCATTACTTTGCATTTATCACCATTGAATTTCATCTGCCATTCTGCTGCACAGTCATCCAGTTTAGTTAGATCTCTTTGTGATTCTTTACAGTCAGCTCTGGATTCATCTTGAGTGATTTTGTATCATGTGCAAATTTTGCCACCTCACTGTTTCCCCCTTTTCCCAGATCATTTATGATTATGTTGAACAGCACATATCCTCAGGGACCTCACTATTTACCTCTCTCCATTGTGAAAACTGACCATTTATTCTTATCCTTTGATTCCTTTTAGCTAATTACTGATCCATAAGAAGACCTTCCCTCTTGTTCCATGATGCTCACTTTGTTTTGGAGCCTTTGGTGAGGGAACTTATCAAAAGCTTTCTAAAAATCTAAGAACACTGTAAGCACTGGATCACCCTTGTCCACATGCTTGTTGACCCACTTAAAGAATTCTAACAGACTGGTTACTATATTTCTCATCCATGCAGAAACAAGTACTAGAAATCTCTCAAGTAGGGTTGTTTCCTGTGAGATTTTCAACCCCATTTTTCAGACCTCAACAGTTTTATAGATAACATTCAAACATGAGTAATTTTTGTAAAGTTTAACATTCACTGATGATAACAAATTAGCTTGTATTATTAGACTTTCAGCATAATTAATTTTACCACTAACATAAGAGAATATGATTTTTGTAGCAGAAGTGTTTATAATATACTTTTCAAGATTTCATATACACACTTCCAAAGAGCTCTTCACTTAAAAGAAGTCATTGCATTTGTCATTCACAAGAAAAAAAATGTAATATTGGTCGTGCAGCATTTTCTTGAGAAATGTCAGCTGGATCCTAAAATAAATTCACCATGAGGATCCTGTTTTGTGCTCAGTTAAGTGAGCAGGGGACATCTAAACTAGATATGTGCAAAATATTTTCTGTGACAAGCTTTTGAATAAGATGTATAGAGTTTTTATCGTTGTTATTCTTATTTCTTCCCATGTCTGGGCTCCACCTGGTCTTTTACTTTAAAGCACTTCACTAACATTGTTTAGATGGGCCTCCCAACATCCTTGTAAAGTAGGAAGATATTACAGCTGGATGAAATATTTATACTGAAAGGTGATTTTTTTATTTAAATGTGTTCATTTTTGCAAACTTGAACAACTCTAAGAAATTTTATTGTCTGCTAATGGAAATATTGAGTGAAAAAAAGAACCTTTTGACAAAAATTGTTCAGTCTCTCCTGAAATGATATAAAAAATAAAAAATTGGTGGATGCACAAAATACTTACAAGATGAATTAGCCAAAAATACAAAACTTACAGGTCTTTTTTTACATCTAGATATATTTTGTGCTGCATGTAGTAGTTTCTCAATAATCTTTAACTGTTTAAACATTCATTCATGATATTAGAATCATAATGTTAACAAATCCTTAAAGATAGATATTTTTTTCCTTAAGCTATTAATTATAATGATTATTAATTTCTCCAACTTGTTTTATGACCAAATCCACTACACTGAATTTGTATATTATGTTTAACAAAATATATACATATCACAAAACAGTTCATAGCCAGAGTCTAACCATACAAATAGATGTGAACTATTTAGATTACAAAATATTTCACAATCACTTCCCTAATCTAGAAGTTTTAAATGATTACAGCAAGATTCATCATGAAATGAACATTTCAAAGAGCTAATCCAGATTCACAGTAATGAAAAATCCGAATCTGCCCTGGGATTGTTTTATTAGGGGGAGAGTTACGGTTCATATGCCTTTTGTTAGGACAGGCAGAAAAGATGGCTTCTAAACTGTGATTTGAAATGGGTCATGAAGTCAGTAAGGTACACAGAGAGGGAATATGGGGGAGGGAGGTAATACAGAATGAGAGAAAAGATGGGGCAACAGAAAAATTTGGTTACTTAGAAATATATGAACCAGACAAGAGAAGAGAAAGAGAAAGGGCCATAGAAAGAGTGGAATAAATTAAAGAATATGACAGATAGAGGCAAATGTAACACCTGGATCTCAAATGAAGAGTATAGTATATTTGTGTGAAAAAAACCCCAATTGCCTGGAATCGTTTGTTCCATGTTACAGTACTCCAGAGATTAAAGCACTGACTGTAAAATATACAGGGACTGAAGGCCTATTTGTTTTCTATTAATTTTGGGACTATTGCCAAAATATAAACACTATTATCTGCACCACAGATTGGAAAATAAACATTGTTAAAGAAAAAGTAAGTTTTTCTTTAGTTTGGAAACATTGATGGAATGCAGACGTTTTGGGGGTGAATCCTCATTACTCTCTAGAGAAGAAAAAAACCAGTTAGTTACATGCTCCACACTGTGTGGTCATTGATTGGTTGCCCTCTAGACTGAAGGGGTGGAGTTAGGTGATGAGATGTTAGTCACCTTGGCCTTATAAGCAGACTAAAGGCGCTCACTAGAGAATGAACCCATAGAAGCTGGGTAGGGTCCTGGTGCAGTGCATCCAGGGCCTAGAAGGATCAGGGAGATCAGTTGAGGAAGCTGCAACAGTCCCCAGGGAGGGAGGTAGTGGAGGGGGGGACCTGCTACACAGCAGCAAAAGAGAAGGAATTCTGCAGAAGCAGGTTAGGTTCCTGTGGGAGGATGGCCCTAAGGTAGGGCCCACAATAGCACCTCAGTGGAGCCTGGGGGCGTGGAAGACTTTTTAGTCTAGAGGGTTACTTGGACTTTCAGTGGGATTTGTTGCTCTGGAAGGGGTTTTTAACTTTTACGTAACTCTGCAGAGGGCCAGGCCACAGGTAACCCTAGAAGCAAGTAGTCTGTACAGACTGGCCACCTAGAGGGGTCACTAGAAATAAGGATTCCTTGCAGCATTGCAGCCTGATACAAGGAGGTACACTTGTGGTGTTTATGCTACGTAATTGTTCGGTAACAAATAATGTGCATTGTGCCGCTAACTATATTGCAAGAGTTCACTATCAGAGGCATTTAGAAAAATATGCAGCTTTATTGAGGCTATGTTAAAACACCCAAGAGGACTTGGGTTCTGCTCCTGTTTATATTTAAAGAATTAAAGTACAGGCCCATCCTCCCCATCCTCCCATTGTTCATTAGTCTGCACAAGATAATAAAAACAATGTTTATTCCAACTTCTGATAAACAAGACTTCTATCCATACATATGTACTCTACTAGCATGTTTTAAAAAGTCACATGCAGGCCATATACAATACACAAGGAGACCCTTTTGAGCCTAGCATCTTAAAATCCAGGCGTAATCAAAACAAGGGAAGTCAGTCCTTTAAGATCCTATTTCTTTCCCACCTTCCCCAAATGATGTGTCCTGATGATAGACGATCAGGCTATGTTGGACCAAGAAGAGAATGTCAAAGAGCTACCACTAAGAATACCCTGCCAGCACATCTCTCCCATATAAATCAAGTACATTTCAGAGTCTACTCAGATTACAAGTGTGGCTCTGTTGCCTAGGAGGTCTGAGGCAACTGAGGGTTCATCAGTCAAAAACCAACAACTTAAATTCTACCTGAAAGCCAGCCAGCCAGCCAGGGCATTCACTGAGCATCAGTGTAACAGGATTCAAGTGAGATGTTTCATTCCTGAAGCTGAACATTCCTCCTAGCCTTAAGGCATTAACTCCATTTTCAGGGCATTGTTATAACTTTAGTATTACTATTACTAGAGAGCTTTGGTAGGGACAAGTGCTATTCTGCCACATGCAGGTGAGCAAGGCCCAAAAAGCAGCACAGCCACCATTGTTCTACTGTTCAGCAGGCATGGTACAAACAGGTCAACTTCCTCCTCCTCCTCCATTTTGGATATGGCCAAGCTCTACACTGCTCACTCTCTCCAGCACAGGTGAGGGTCGTGTCAAGTCTGCAAGAGTTAGAAATATACATTCATTGGCCAGAAACTCTACAGAGGACTGTACGACTACTGCTCCACATGTGTTCTAGGGAAAAAAAGTCCAGCATGGGACTGGCCTACCCTTCTAAGACCACATTTTCAGCTAGTTTGCTGCACGATACCCACACTACCTATTCAAAGGAATATGTTTTTAGTAACACAGTTTGTCACCAATTTAATCTACAATTCTATACAATAAACTATCCTGAGAGATTGGTACAGCTGCATAGTTAACCAATAAAAAGTGAGGAAATGCTAAAGTAAAGATTCTATGCATAACCTTCACTCTGAGCCCTGTTGCACATATGTTATGATAACCTTTAATTACATAATCACATACTATTTCTCAAATAATATATCATACAAACAACTGTTTTCTACAAACTAACATATACGTATGTATTATCTTTTAGCACTGTATTATTCTGTGTATACAGGAGTATTTGTAAATTATTTATCATAGATGCACAGTATTGACTTCATTCAGGTTCAAGGTTGTTTTTGTTGTTGCTTTGTATGTATAATAACTTTCTCAAAGTTATTAGTCTCAAGCTTCCACTTCCAATACACTGCAAACTTACCGTGTGCACCTATATCAACTTTGAATCTTTACTAACTTTGCTGGATTTGTAATTAATTATACTGTAAGGGAAATTAATCTTCTGCATGTATTGCCTTATCTTTTGGAGACAGATCGAAGATTTTTGTAACATTACAGAGTATGTCCGTGTCAGTAGAAACATGCTATTTGCATGTTAGGGAATACTTAGGAGATGTCCCATAACTTGGCATTTCCTTGCTTTCTACGATTTGCATTGGGAAGATGTCACACTTAAAAGCTACCACTTTTAAATGAAAAGGCACTTGGTACAGTTAGATGAAACAAACACAAAAATGATCCCAACAAACATAGGAGTTTAGAATTAAATTGCAACCAACTTTTCTCTCTACGGAAGGTGTATGTCACAAACATTCTCCTCCAAGTTGCAGGGTCACATTTACACAGAGCTGTAGTTTTCCAAAGGTCTGCATTGTCCTATCTGTAAAAGATTGCAAAGCACTTGACAACACCTGACTAAGCCTTATTTTACAGATGGCATAACTGTCTTTAGTCAAAGAGATGGAGAATGGGTCGTTTACATCAGAGATCAGGGCTCTCTACCCACTTCTACCACAAGCTTCTTATGTGATGCCAAACAAGCCATGACTAAATTTTCAGCTGTGACAAGTAAATTTGAGTTGCTTCCATTTTTGGTGCCCTGCTTGACATAGCTAGTCAGTGTTCCCACCCCCATCTTTTCTGTCTGACCACAAAGCTGCCAGAAATCTGCCGTAATGAGGCAGATGAGGAGGTAAAATCAGTTCAGATGGCTCCACTCCATCCATTCCAAGTCTCCCCTACCCAGCTTAGTAGGTGGGCTGAAGTGAAAAAGGGTGTTTTGAGGATTTTGTGTTCTGGTGATCACTGTCTCACAGAATGATCTCTAGGGGCCCGTTACTGTCAGGATAACCCAAGAGTCTTTCTGATACTGGATGGGCTACCAAGATCGGGGAAGTGAAAATGTAGCTGTCACGCGGGCTGCATTAGGAGGGGGGGGCATTTGTGTTATTTGACCTTAATATGTCAAAATCATAGTGATTCATGTAAGACATACCATGTCAGGTACTGTTAGAAAGGTTATGATATGCTGAATAAGATGATAATATTTGGGTTCATGTGTAATATGTGTAAGGAAAGTTATGGAGATCTTTGATATCCCTGTATTTCAAACTGTGCTGTGGAAGACACACCCCAGACAGAGAGGCGGCAGGACAATAGCTTGCTTAATAGCCCATTCAAGGCCTTATCAGAAGCCAGAGGCCCGGGAAGAAACTAAAGGCATACCTGAAGAGTTACCAGGATTGGCCCATGTGACTATGGACTTCATTTTGGTTCCAGTAAAGTTCCACAAGCCACATGGCCAGTAACAGAGGGTATATAAGATCAACCCACAGAAACCATTTTGTCTTCGTCTTTGCCTTGTGTCCTTGTTCCTGTCCAGCTGCGGACACACCTCTGGATTAACACACTGTGCAACTGAACTGAAGGACTTAGACCCATCCAGGTACTGGATGTACACCAGAGGAACTATACAAGCCTGCAACTCCACAATTGTTCTAGAAACCTGATGTATATGGACTTTTAAATCATCTGTATGTATCTGATTGCTTTAAGCCTTTAACACTTCTCTTATTGTTTGTTTTTCTTTTATTAATAAACCTTTAGTTTTAGTTACTAAAGGATTGGCTGGCAGCGTGGTATTTTGGGTAAGATCCAAACTTATAGTGAACTGGTACTGTGGCTGATCCTTTGGGATCAGAGGGAATCTTTTAGTAAAGAGCATTGAGTTAAAGCAACTGGTCTCTTTACTGGACCTAGTGTCAGTTTGGGAGCCAGAGACTGAAATGCAGTAAAGGGGGCTGTGTGTATTTGCACAGTGGCTTCTTGATATCCAGTGTGGGGGAATCAGAAGCACTGTTTGTGGCTGGTCGGGAAGTCTGACTGTGGTGTCACCCACCAGTGCTGGGAGAATTTGCTCTCCTTTTGCAGCCTGCCCTGACCCTGGCATTATCAGTGGGCTACCCTGGGCACGGACGGGTTACAGTAGCTTAGGGGCACTGTCCTCCCCTTCCCTCTCAGGTCCCCTGCTGAGTGCAACTTGACTGGAACCAAGGGTGTGGCCCCTCAGGTTTAACTTTCAGAAGTGGCAAGAGCACCCATAATTCCAGTTCAGATCAATGGGATGTTTGAACCTTTAGCATCTCTGAAAAATTAGAGTTGTTTCTTAAGCTGGACATGCAAATCTCAAAACATCTCAAAGCAATTAGCAGACACTTCTGAAAATGTTGGCCTTCACCTCTCTGTCTCAGCTCCTCTGCTGGCCATTGGTGTACTTTTTATTTGCCTCCCTTCCTGGGGGAGTGTATGAGCTTCACTAAACAGGCCATGATCAGTGCCGTGCTATAAGTACAGAGTTCTCAAAAAAGACTGAGGGAATTAGGTAGCAAAATCCAGTTCAATGGGATTTTGGGCTCCTTGGGTGAAATCCTGGCCCCACTGAATTCAGTGTCAAAACTGCACAATGCAGCCAGATTTTAAGCCTATGTTGCTGTTTAATGAATAAAGTGAAACCAGTAGAATTTCCTCAAATGACCACAAGAAACAACAAATTTAGAAAGTTTTTCAGGGTTGGTTTTTTTTTTTTTTTCACCACTGAGGCATCAATCTGGTTAATTACAAATGGAATTCAGTTCAATGAGGTAAAACAGGGACATCCCAAGTGCAGCCTGCAGACTAAAAGTAGCCATGGAATATTAACATGTGGCATGCAGTTGCCTTCCCTTTCATTATACTTTATGTAGGGAAATGAAGCCTATAGAGACAAACTGCTGTAACAGGCAATCAATTCTGTGCTAATGACACTTCAAATGTTTGATTTCCATTGCTGAAAAAAATGAAGCCAATTTTATATGAAGCTACAAGAACAAGAAAATTACTGCATAGTTATAATTTAAAAATATATAAATTTATATGCAAATTAAGTGCCAATCCTGAGATCTTAGCAAATAGCCAATGCAAAACATTACTCTCTTAAAGTTTTCACAAATGTGAGAGAAAAGATCATGTCTAGAAAGAAAAATTAATTTTCATGTATCACTTAAAAGTAAATACTATGAACCCCACACTACCTGTTCTGAATTTTGCTTTGAGAAATGACTGAATATGGAATAGCAGTGTTTGACTAGTATGGACTGAAACTTCAACCTAGGTTCATAGAAAAAAGCTGGAGATAGAATTGCGCTTTAGAGAAGCAAACTAGGAAGAAGGAATCACCTGGATTTCTTTTCTGGAATTGGTTCTGAACAAGGAGGTAGACAGGCTGATATCATAGCTGTGAAGAAGTTATCATCTACATTTCATCTTGGGTGATCTATTGCTTCCTTTGACAGCCCTTTAACTGTAATTTTGGAAGGGCTTAAAGATTGGAAGCTGTTTTGTGTCTAACCCACTTACATGAAGGAAAAGATCCAAGTAACATCTTGGTAAGAAACAGAGAGCTTTCCTGACATGTCATTAAACAGAGCAATTGAAACCAGATACCCTATTACAGAGTTTCTTTGGATTGATAAGGGATAATAAATTATGATCTATTCCATGGGATGCTACAGGTTGTATTATATTAGTTATCTTCTTTTATGTCACAAGAAAAATGTTCCTCAAAGTCCGGTTTGTGGATCCAATTATGCCACTGAAGAACTAAATCTCAGCATAAAGAATTACTAGCAAAAGGCTACCAATGGTAAAATTTACCACTATCTAGAAGTAAACAATTTTAGTGAGGAATTCAAGTGAATCAAATTAGTTAACAATATGGTATTAAGACAAATGAAACTGGAAACCAGCTGTAACACCAATGTTTTGTATTTAACAAACTTGAGGCCTGTAAGTAGCCATTTAAAATACAGTCCAAATCCATATTCTGTTCTGAGCCAAAAAAAGTGAACAGATACACAAGGGTTTTCCTTCAGATATATCTGTATTGTCTCTAAGATTTGGAAAAAAAACAAAAACATTTCTAACTCTTCTGGTTTTGCAGGTAACATTAAACGTGTGTTTGAAGTGTCGTAGCCATGTTAGTACCAGGATATTAGAAATAAAAGGTGGGGAGGGTAATATCTTTTATTGGCCATCTTCACTTGGAAAAAGAGAAGCTTTCAAGAAACACAGAGCTCTCTCTTCCAGAACAGATGCAAAACCCACAGACACATCTTCACTGCTACAATGATCAGTACCTCACCACATAAACCTTTCAAGATCCATGGGTCCTACGCATGCATATCACGGCAAGTGTGTATCTCACCCAGTGCACAAAATGCCCCAAGCAACAACAATGTGGGTGAAATCAGACCATCAGTCTGCTCTCAAATGAACTTACAGAGAAAACATGATAAAAGACAAAAACACTGTCTCCCTTTTCACAAAATGATCACTCCATGTCTGACCTCTCAGTCCTGGCTCTCCAAGGAAACATGCACAACACTTCCAAAAGATGAGCCTGGGAAATTAAATTAATAACTGCTAGATACTGAAAATCATGGACTCAGGGGTCCTGGATTTATGGCTTATTATAACAATCTGTAGCCCACTAAAGCTCCCCATTTTTTGTCCTATGACTGCAGAGATATTAATAGGCCGCTTCACCCTGAATGGTCCTTTAGAATGTGTGTTAAATATTTATGATAAACAATATATCTGACCTCATATTTAGCTGTGATCCTCTGAGGCCATGTCTAAACTATGAAATTCTGCCAATGCAAGTTACCTTGGCATACAGCCACCACAGTTAGTATAGTGCTTGTGTGTGTGCACATATTTGGCTCCTTGTGTCAGCGCAGCATATAGTTACCAGGAGCATGGCAATCAGTGTACAGTGTGATGCACTATGGGTAGATATCCCAGTGTGCAATCCACCCCTGTTCAGGACTCAGTCTTTTGGGTAGTTTTGGCAATGCATTAGGTGACAGAAATGACTCAAGCGAGTCAGTGACTGGGAGCGAGGGCTCAGCTTCTGATAATGCAATGTTCTCCATCCCATAAAATCATCCCTATCCCATAGTTTTCACAGCTATTTTCAGTTTCCTATAAACCCACATAGGACTTGACGCTGTCCACCATCTCTGACAGAAGCATGGAGCCTGCACAGCTCTGCGCTATTGCCATGAGTATTGCAGGCACACGATGCATGATCCTCCAGTATTTGCAGTCTCAAGAAGAGCTGCGGGGAATGTGATGAGTTCCAGGATGTCGGTTTGTTTTGGGACATAGCAAAAACCAATTCAAGGAGGTTGGTGGCATTCATGGAGCAGCTGCAGAGAGTCAAATGTTGCTTCTGGGCCTGAGAAATGAGCACTAACTGGTGAGGTTGCATCATAACTCAAGTTTGGGATGATGACCAGTGGCTGCAAAACTTTCAGGTATGCAAGGCCACATTCCTACATCTGCGTACCGAGCTCACCCCAGATGTGAAACACAGGGACAACAAAATAGAAGATGCAATGACAGTGGAGAAGTGAGTGGCGAGCACTCTGTGGAAACTTGCAATGCCTGACTGCTACTAGTCAGTGGAAAGTGGTTTTGAAGTGGCAAAATCCACTGTGGGGGCTGTGGTTGTGCAAATATGCAGGGCCTTTAATTATCTCCTGCTACATGGGACTGTGACTCTTGGCAATGTGCAGGACAGAGTGGAGGGTTTGCAGCTGTGGGGTTCCCGAATTGCAGTGGAGCAATAGAAGGCACATGCCTCCCCATTTTGGCCCCAAAGGATCTTGACACCCAGTACATCAACAGAAAGTGGTACTTTTCCATGATTATGCAAGTGCGTGTGGGTCCCTGGGGACACTTCACTGACATCAGTGTTGGCTGGTCAGGGAAGGAGCATGAAGCTCTCATCTCTAACAGTAGATTATTCAGAAAGCTAAAGCTAGGGCCTTCTTTCTCCATTGGTGATACTGAAACGCCAACAATGATGCATTGCTGGTAGATCCAGTGTACCCCTTACTCCTCTGGCTCATAAAGCTGTACTCCAGCCACCTCAACAGCACCAAGGAAAGATTCAGCTACAGGCTCAGCAGCTGTAGAATGACAGTTGAATGTGCTTTTGGTAGACTGGCAGGGCGCTGGCATAGTTTACTCACCAGATTGGATCTGAGTGTAAAAAATATCCCAATGGTTATAGCTGCCTATTGTTTCATGTTTCATATTTGTGAAGCAAAGTGGAGAAACTTGCCACAGGGGTGGAGATGGAGCTGCTGTCTGCCGAACTTGAACAGAGGGACAAAAGGGCTATTGGAAGAGCGCATCACGGAGCTATATGCCTCAGGGAGGTTTTTAAAGAGCGCTTTAACAGCTAGCTAAAACAGCATGCTGTGGTGTACTGTGCTCAAGCTGAGGCAGCAGTTTGGGGCCTGTTAGGGACTGTATGGTGCTTGCTGCACATCTGTGCACATATCAATGACAGTGCAGCTCTTAATATTGAGCATTCACTGTACATTTATGATAACTACATTGTTTGGTGCAGATCCACATAGTGAGCGTATAAAACGACTGCTTTCACTGCCAGCAGTCATGATACATCATGTTTTATAAACTAATAACTAATTATTAGTTTATAAAACAGTGTTTAGTTTATAAATTAGTGAAGAACTAACTTCTTCACTAATGAACAGCCCCCAAAATAATGGGAACAATTTAAAAATAAATACATTTTAACTTAAAATATATTAGCAACCTTAATAAATAAGCCAGAGGAAGGAACACTGATGTCTATAATAGTTAGACATATACAGAATAATAGAATCATAGAAGATTAGTGTTGGAAGGGACCTCAGGAAATCATCTAGTACAACCCCTTCCTCAAAGAAGGACCAACCCCAACTAAAGCATCCCAGCCAGAGCTTTGTCAAGCTGCAACTTAAAAACCTTTTAGGATGGAGATTCCACCACCTCCATAGGTAACCCTTTCCAGTGCTTCACCACCCTCCTAGAGAAAAACTTTTTCCTAATATCCAACCTAGACCACCCAAACTGCAACTTGAGGCCATTGCTCCTAGTTCTGTCATCTACTACCACTGAGAACAGCCTAGCTCAATCCTCCCTGGAACCTCCTTTCAGATAGTTAAAGGCTGCTATTAAATCCCTCCTCATTCTTCTCTTCTGCAGACTAGCTCCTCAGCCTCTCCTCATAAGTCATGTGCTCCAGCCCCCTAATCATTTTTGTTGCCCTCCTTTGGATTCTCTGCAATTTAGCCACATCCTTTCTGTAGTGGAGGGCCCAAAACTGGACACAATACTCCAAATGTGGCCTCACCAATGCCAAATAGAGGGGAATAATCACATCCCTCGATCTGCTAGCAATGCTCCTGCTAATGCAGCCCAATACACTATTAGACTTCTTGGCAATAAGTGCACACTTTTGACTCATATCCAGCTTCTTATCCACTGTAACCCCCAGGTCCTTTTCTGCAGAACTGGTCCCCAGTCTGTAGAAGTGCATGGGATTCTTCCACTACTCCAACTGCCTCAAAATGTATTCCTTGAGGACCTGCTCCAAGATTTTTCTGGGAACTGAGGTGAGGCTGACTGGTTTTCTTCTAGGGTTCCTGTCATCAACCATGGCTCTCATAGGTCAACGTAGGTAAATTTGTGGTTGTCCTTGTTTTCCTCTTATGTGGAGTGGTAGGATAGGCATGTTGGCCCTAAGGAATGCTGAGGGGTGGAGGTTCAGGGAGGGACTATGCTATAGTTTTCTGCAGACCGCGGTGGAGGATGAGCCCAGGATTGCTAAACTTGGAGGTTCACAAAAGTCTGCCACATCTGAGTTTGCTGTCAGAGAAGCCCTATTATGTCCTTGTCCATCTTTCTCTCCATTTGCTGAACTTTTCTACATACAATCTGAAATATTCAATCTCTAGGCTCTCTGTTCGAGGCCTGATGCTGCACTCTTTTGAAGGATCTTGCAGAACATGTCCTCCCACATCCTCTTTTCTCCTCCTTTTCTAGGTCAGTCATTCCGCTGGCATGGAGGGAGTCCCCCTCAAGGCCGCAACAGCCACAGCTACTGATAAAACACACAGAGATACCATTATCAAGAAATTAGAAACGGAAAGCAAAACTTAAGATTCAGAACTCCCACCTTCCCTTGCTCCTCTCAGTTATTAAACAAGACTAGCTTATTAACACTTCCTGATCCAATCTCAACTCAAGCCATGGTGAGTATGACCTGCCAGGGGTGAGTGAAATGAGGAGGCAGGTACTTGAGTTTTTAACCATTCTACATGGCAAACGATTATACTCTACTTCAGTAAAATTCCTCCAGAGATTTCTAGATTTTATAGTTCTTGCTAGCTAAAGTACCGAGTGAATTTCTGGCAAAAAAGGGTATGTTTTTCTTGAACAACATGCCCCATCTTTCAGTCAGCTTTATTATGTAGTTTTTAAGAAGGGAGATGCCTAAAAATATATTGAAAAATCACCATCAAATAATCAGAAAAGTTTTGCAGCTGGATTGAAGGGATGTCCAAAATTTTCAAAGTTGGCTATGGGATTTTAGGTTTACAAGCACCGGGGTATTATTTTTTAGCACAGCTTTGTGCATCAAAATAGAAGTGGACATAAACTTCCCCCTTAGACTTTGTGAAGAAGCAAAGATATTCTTATCCTGAGGTCCTGTAGCCTCTGGCCCCTGCCAGCCTCTCTTTCACTCTGCATTCCTGTCTTTTAACTTTTCCCAGATTATTGCTTTCATTAGCTCTCTGCCTAATGAAGCACCCATCTCCAAATTAAGTCCATTCAAGGGGTGGGGAATAACTAGTAGCTTAGTCACCAGAGGTCTAGGTCAGGTCTCAGTTCCTGGCACTCTGTCACAGTGCCTATACATATGCAGACAGTGGACAATATGATTTTCAAAAGCATCTGGCACCTATGTCCCACTGAGGTAGTTTTGAAAATCGTATCCCATATTAATAGCTACATCTCTAAAACACACAAGAATATAATAATGCAATGCTGAGTCTGCCCAGGTAAAATCATAAGGTGTCAGGTAATGCAAAAATTAAGGTGCTATTGTCAAATATATCCAACCACAGTGCTCACACTAGGCTAGATCTTCGGACCTGATCAAATTCTGCTCACCTAAAGGGTGAATTTATGCCACCTTTATCTATCTTCCTTCAGCAGATTCTTGATATATTTTAAATGCCTATGTTCCTACAAAACCCTGACTCCTTAAATTTAAAGTTAACAGAAGATTGTTGTTTTCCTGGCCTTTTAGAAAATGCTGGTCAAATGCCCAACAATATCTTTATAAAGAAAAATATAGAAACCTTGTTTTTCCACTTGAACATTTATAATTTCTATATTCCAAGCGCAGCAAAATTTGTAGACAAACTCTAAAATTGCAGGATACATAATTATTTTTCAGACTCACATTTCTCTTGCCCTTGATATGGAAATATTCTTTTGAGGATTTGTGTATGTTTCAATGAGACATTTACATTCAGTGAGATTCTATCTAATATGAATTGTCTTAGAAGCAGTTTGGGGGAAACTGCCCACCAATCTAACCCAATACCCCATGCTCTGTCCAAACAATTTGACTGTCCTGTGATATCACATGGTGTGGGGCTTCCTTAAACTTTGCTAAAAAGAATTAGCAGACAACTAGTAAGCATGCTGAGAAATGATTCTTCAGTAGTTTGACTTTATTTTACAATATTTTCCCTCCAAATCAAGCACTAGTACTCTGTGTGAAGACTGCATCTATGGCAAATTTCTGATTTCAAACATAAGCCTATTTTTCTATGGTTGTATCTAAAAAGAGGGGTTAATTTATTATTATTTTAACAACGTGAACAGTATCTTTTCTCCCATATGGTATAACTTAAAAACAGCTGAAGGGAATTTGCTTAAACTTTTAAAAAATAAATCCACCTTTCAGGAAGATATCTAGCATGGAAACTTTCAGTCCAAAGGGTGAATGTTTTGGAAAGTTTATTAGCATGTGAAGGGAGGAGACTGCAATGGTAAATGTTTTACAATCTCAAGGTCAGATCCTGCAAAACTGTGAAAAATCCTTACACACATAAATCGTTCCAGTTGTACAGCAGAAGGAACAATGGGTACTTGGAATAATTACTATAACTCTGAGTAACAGAATTAAAGTTATTATTTCAATCTATTTTTTAAACCAAATTTAACAAAAAACAACAACTGAAAGTCACCAGCCTAAAAACACACGTCAAGGAGATAAATTTTCTAAGTACTGAATATGTTATATTTGTATGGGAAAGGAAAAAGACGAAGACAATGCGGGACAAAAGATGAGCATGCCGCTATGTGAAAAAAAAGGCAACTGCACTTGTGTTGAAGAAAAAAGATGCAGGGTCTTTGGCTGCAGAGAACTGGGAAACAGCCTTAAAACTGGGAGAATGAGAGAAATGTGTAGAGCCATAAAGGAGCAACAGCCATAGCAGGTTCACACAAAATATTTTCACCAGACCATTAGAAATAGTACAGATGTGAAAGTCAGCAACTGGAGCACCAGCATTTCTTTCCATAGTCAAGGCCTAATCTCAACTATTCAACTGCGCCTGCCTCTGGGTATTTAACCCTGTGGTTTCTGTTCTATGACTTTCATGAACATTTCTTACCTCTTGTAAATTAGATCCTGGGCTCAGCCATAGTGCCATGGCTGAACTGGATAATACTGGTCAAATTAGGAATTTGTTTAATGAACTGAACTTTGAGTGGGGTGACTCAAGATTGTTTGACTGATATCACCCTCCTGCTCTAAACTGAGCTCCTCTGTGCCTAAGACACTGCCCAAAAAAACAAAAATACAAGATATATGTTTAGTTTGCTTATTTAATGTTCTTCTGCCAGATTAGCTTGCATTGGTTCCAGCACCTTAGGCAGGTTATATAGTGTTATTTCTATTTATACATTAGAAAGACGATGTTTGTCCGATACCTAGTTTTATTCTTTGATACCAAATATCGAATATGCAAATTCAGGTAATAAGATAAGTGGCTTTTATTGACCAGAAGTTATTTGTTCTAACAGTGCTATAAAAACAGTATCAGTTAAATTACACTAACTCCATGCAGCTGGGTGGGGCTGAAGTGTGACCAGAACCTGAACTCTTCTGCCCCCAACTCTCCCAGCAGCATACTGACCCCAGGGCATCAAGGAGCATGTGCTGAACTGGGTATGTACCTGTTACAGTATGCTCTCTCCCCGGAGCAGTGGGAAGATTGAGGGGGAGGGTCTTATTCCTGGGCTGCTTCCAGGGGCAAAGCAACAATTTGCTTGAGGCTGTAATGAACTAGCCTAGTGTTTTTCAACTGGTGGGTCATGACCTGCAGGGGTCACAAAGGATAACTGGGAAGGAGGGGGCTGTGACAAGGCATTCAACATTTTATTACAATCTAAAGCAAAGGAAATCTTTTTCCCTTTCAAGGTCAAGCATTAACTGTCAGCCTCTCAAATAAGACACACAAATTATATAGATTTATCATGGATATACTCACTATGAAAGTAGAATAAAACATGTAAGGAGGTCAGGTGAGGTCAAGAAAACCTTTGACTTCAGATGGACATCACCAACTGGAAAAGAATTAAGAGACACTGATCTAGCTCAGAATAAGGAACGTAGAAACTATTCAGAGAGACAAAAGGCAGAATACTAAACATTACCAATGCCCTCCCCCACACACCCCAAAACAATACAATACAATGCAGAAAAACAAAACAAAGAATTAAGTTCTCCAAGGTGCATAGCTCCCACTGACTTTAGTGGCATAGGTGAGCACACCCAAGGCAGGATGTGACCCCTTCTCTAAAATCAGGCCAAATTGAGTCCTCAGTTAGTACTTGTCTGCTCAGGGACTGGAACATGATAACAAGATCAGTCGTTATTCACACCTTGCATCAAAACAAAGATATGAATTAGTCAATTGAGTACGGAGACTGAATGAGGACCAAATTTAGTTGAAAATACAGAAGATATATTACAGTATTGTATTAGTACAGTATCATGAAAAATAAGTCATACTAAAAACCATGTGCTCATTTTACTGGAAATGTCCTTTTGAAATGGCAATTATTTTTAGTCTGTAAACTCTATGAGGTAGGGGCTGTATGCATGGTTTAGAACAATGGAATCCCAACCTGGATCAGGCCTTTCAGTACCACTCTAATTCAATGAGTAAATACAAAACAATGGTCTTTCTAAGCAAGACCTGTCTCATACTATCCTACATGCATCAGGTTGAGTTGCCATGTAGCAACCAAATGTAAAGGATGATACTAATCTTTACAGCTGATATGGCAAAGATGAAGGAACTGAGAACATTTGACTAGTCTATTTTTTCCCAAAATGTTGACTGCAAAATAAGGTGAACAAGGTGGGTGAGGTAATGTCTTTCATTGGACCAACTTCTCTCTTTGAAAGATACAGGCTTTCCAGCTTACACAGAGCTCTTCTGCAGGTCTGGGCAGAATTAAAGAAGAGATGTGTGTAGGGTCAAAACCTTGTCCTTTTCATCAACAGAAGTTGGTCCAATAAAAATCATTGTCTCATTTAACTTGCGTCCCTAATATCCTGGGGCCAAGACAGCTACAACAACACTGCAAAATAAGGTAACTTCTGAAATATAGCTATCTACAGCGCTGCATAAATGTAGAAATGTGAACAAATGTTTTTAATGTCGGTAGGTACCAGTAAGTTTATGTAGTTCTGACATACTGTATAACAAACCACAGAACCTCACTCAGCAATTCCTGCTTCTTCCTAGGCTATTTACATGCTGTAGCTTTACATTTGTACACACGTCCAGTCCAGTAATTCTTTCTGAACAAGTTAAATTAAATAGATTGCAGTCTAAACATCAAATTGGGGAAATTTTAGCTATGTATAACATACATTGAAGGTGTTAACTATCCCATTTACTCCATAAATTGCCTTGGGTCTTTATGTAATTTCATAACACGCTGTCATTAACTTCATTTGTATTTTAGTTTGCAAAAGTATGTTTTATGACAGGTAGTGTATTTTAAGTTTAGAGACATCACACTTGATTAGGAGTTGTTTTTAATAAGGAAGATTCCTCCTTTTCACACAGATGGCCATGTGCTGCTTTAGGCTTTCTTTATGAGGGCCAGCCTTAGCCATTTATCAAAGGCATAGGGTCCTGCAATTCGACAGATCATCTTACTCATGTTAATGAGCACTAATATTAGGGCTGATCATAAAACAGCAATTCCATTTTGTGAACTATTTCAAGGTTTCAAAATTTGTTTTTGTTGTGGTGTAGAACAAAAGAGATCTATTGAGATAAAGACCCAGCTGAGAATAGCCAATAGCTTAGCAATTAGAGCCCCCTCTGGGTTGTGGGAAAGTTGGGTTCAAGTCCCTCTTCCTAACCAGCAGGCTATTCTCTCTCCTTTTGATGAGAAATTCCACCCTGGACCAAAGAAACTTGCTTGATGGTGGAAAAAAAGATAGTTTCACTGGAAATTTTTCAACCACCTCTGAACTAATGTGACTTTCCCTGCCAGATGGTCCACCATGACCTCCTCCACCATAGCTTTGAGGATGGAAGTTAGTTTTACCAATTAGAAGCATTCAAAAATCATGAGATTGGCATAAAAATCAAGAGATTTTAGCAAAAGATACCTTTTGGATTCTTTTTATTTGCTTTCTCGAAAATTGCAAGACACACAATTAGAACTGATTTATCCTGGATGGAAGCTCTGTCTTAGTACTTTTGACCAATAATTGCACCTTGGACTTCTGGTCAGATTTTAGGGTGACTTCCAAACCTTAGTGATAGATGAGGGAACATTTGCGTGCATAAGTCACAGTTACAGCTTTTGACCCTTTGCTTTGCCATAGTGTTTTTCTGTTTCTATAGTGCTTCTTCTTATGAACACACCTAGTCTGCAGTTTTCCTTGTCTGTTTGTGACAGCACTACTCCCCAAGATGTATCATTTGCTATATTGTGTCAAACAGGTGGAGATTCCAATTATTAATTTAAGTGCACTTATCTGTTTTGTTCTAACTTTTATCACCTCTCCCAGACCCATGTATTGTACCTATTCAGAAGGTTTTAAAGATTCTATTGACCATCTCTGGAAATCTTATATTAGAAATATCCTGAGGTTCAGGCAAGGCCAGTAATGTCTGGATCAAGTTAAATTACTTTTTTTTCTTGTTGTATGTCCTATGATTTTTTATCTGGTCCTCAAATTCCAATTTCTCATTAAATATGAGGCCAACTTGTTTGTCTTAGAACTTCATTGCTCCCCATGTTCCATTTTGTTTCTTCCATGTACAAGAGCCTTATCATGACAAAGGATGCCAAGCCAACTTGTCATGATCTAAGAGATTCCCTGGAAAAATCTTTCTGCTGTTGAGCACATGAGGAAAGGGAAGCAATTAAAACAGTACCTTTCACCTGGTGTGATTAATGTTATTAGTGCTACAGAAAATTTTTGCAAGAGGGGTTTAGGTGAAACCTATTCTGGCTCAGTAGTTAGTTTGCCCTTTGACAATAGAGATAATGTCCACTCAATTTCAGGAAGTAGCTCTCTTTGTGTCTCTCAGCACTGCTTTTGTTAAGCAGTGTGAGCTTCACACAAACTTGAATCTTACATGTGGACTATGTACTACAGCTACATCTGCACACCAGTTGGTAGGATGAAGCATGATATAGAAAGAGTCCAGCTTTACCCTTTCAGAGCCAAGAGTCCTCTATCTAGAAAAACATCCTTATGTTTTCCATTCTTTGTATTGTTTTACTTTCCCCAGTAGCTGTGTGTGCTTTAGAGCAATTGGGGTTGCTGGTGGAAACAACTTTCTTTTCTCACTTAACTTGTCATTACTTGTTTTTTATTATAGGTGCTTTCAACTTCTCAACTAGTCAAGACTCTTTATTGCTGGCAGCTATATTAAGCATGTTATCAATCCTTTCTACACTTTGTTTGTTTGAGGACCTTGCCCTCTTCTCCCTAGTTCCAGTATAAATCAACCAAAAGCAACCAATGCAGAGTCACTGGACCCACCTCGGGATCCCATCCACTCTTTACAGGTGCTCATCCCTGGAGCAGTAGTGCTTATTCTAAAAGTAATGTATGGAGGAAACTCCTTTAAAAGTTTGCCTGTGTATCACTAATGATTATCAGGAAAAGTATCTGACAATCTTTTGTCACCCTGGCTAGACTAGAAGTCAATCAGAACCTTTCATATCTTAGGACCACAGCCTGAACTCCTTAAGTTTTCGAAACCAAATTTTTTGGCAAATATTTCCAGTTCTACCAGTGTGACTTTTTGTTTATTTGTTTCTTTCTTGCTTTGCCCCCTTCTAAAAATGATTCGATTTGCTTCTTTGAGGCAGTGGCAGCTTTCTTCTCTGTATCATAGCAGTTCTTGTCTCTTCAAAGCTGCAGCTAGTTCTGCAGCTGTCTCTTGTTTGTTATGGAGATAGGTTCTCTTTGTTGTTCTGTAATCAGTCCGGGATGCAGCTGCACTTCCCTCTTGCTTTTCTAAATGTTGGCTGGATGGCTATAGCTGTGTATTTGCTTCATTATTTAAAGCTTTTATCCAGGTTCCTCTTTCAGCCTCATACTTGCAGGCCTGGTTCCCCTCTTTTACTAGTTCCCTCAAATAGAGATTTCTTCTGCTGCACTTCCTTGTGCAACATCAGCAACAACATCTCTCCTTAACTTCCAACTTTCCCCACTGAAATAACAGTTTGGGCAGCATACTTCTTTTTTGTGAAAGCTACCATGGCTTCTGGAAGCCAGGCACCCAAGTTGTTGGATAGCACATAATTAACCTGGATACATTCCTTTTTTTCATTAAAATGAGCATAGTACTTGCAAAAGTGCTGAATAGAAGCCTTCTGTTTATCCGCCGAACAAGAATAGAAGGGGCACCTGCAAATTACAAGCTTTCTCATACTTCTTCCCCACCACTATATCTCCACCTTGACCCAAAAGCGATCACCATTTGGGGGGAAAGAGTAGTTTGGTCTCCAGCCCATTCAGTTTTCGCACCTAGTAACTGGTAGCCTTATTACAAGTCATATCAGTCATGGTGGTCGTTTCTAGCATTTGGAATGAATTCTGGGTGAAGTTGTGTGTAAGTATCTCAACTGTTTTGCATATCACCAGTTTTAGCCCTATCCTGTCTGGATGTGAACCTTTCTTCAATTGATTGAAATTTTGGAGCAAATTGATAATTTCAACAAAACCATCACATGGTTGCTTTCTTTGATCTGACCCTATCATGGCTGGTAAAGAAAAATTACATTCTATAAAGATTTAAATTAAATTATCGGGACATTTTATAGTGACGCTGGAGGTTAGGCTCAAGACAATGGGTTCAACCTACATCACAGCAGAGTTAAATTAAATCTCAGGAAAAAACTTTCTAACTGTAAGAACAGTAAGAAAATGAAACAGCCTGTGGAAGCTCCTTCACTGGAGAGATTCAAAAGGAACCTGGATAGCCATCTGTCTTGGATGGTTTAGGCACAACAAATCATACATCTTGGCAGGGTGGTAGGTTAGCTGACCCTTGCGGTCCTTTCTAACCCAATGGTTCTGTGATTCTAAGTCCTGTTCCTGCCCTCAATGGACAGAGATCAGCAGAGGTTCTCTGAGAATGGCTTCCCAGTCACAAATTTCTCTCCATTCAGAGTCTACTAACAGTAGAGTCTGAGCCTTCATTTCACTCCCTGATTCACTGTAGCAAATCCTATAGTCCTTCCTCTGCAATCAGGTGGGAGATTAATTGGCAGGAATTTAGCTGGAAACAGGTATTGAAACATTTAATGCCTCTTTGCACCAGTCTATAACAGGCTCAGCTCCTGGCACACCATCCACAGTTCTGGCTTCAGGGATTAGCTAGGCAAACATGTCTCCCACACTAATCAGCATCACAAGAAATTAAAAAGTTCCACCAGGGACTGATGCTTAAATGGGCGTGTAAGACATTATAGAGCCTGATGTGCTATGAAATTCACTGGATTCCTCAATATCATGACATCTTCTGAGGCCAGTCAGGCTTCATAATGAGATAAGAGGTCACAGTCTGTGCAGCAATAATATTAATTGTAGGTGGTGCAGACTTCATAGAATCACAGAAATGTAGGCTTGAAAGGCACCTAAAAAGGCACCTAAAATGTCCAGCCTCCTCATGCTGAAGCAAAACCAAATATGCCTAGACTATCCCCGTCAGGTGTTTGCCTAACCTGTCCTTAACCTCCAATGATAATGACTCCACAACCCCTTTGGTAACCTATTTAAGTACTTAACTATCTTTATAGTTAGAAAGTTTTTCCTAATTCTTAACCCAAATCTTCCTTGCTGTACATTAAGGCCATTAATACTTGTCCTATCTTCAGTGGTCACAGAGAACAATAGATCACTGTCCTTTTCATAACGGTCCTTAAACTCATCATCCAAGTCGTTAATGAAAATCCTGACTAGTACTGGAACTATAACAGACCCCTGTGGGAACCTGCTAGATACAACCTCCCAGTTTGACAGCAAACCATTGCTAATTACTCTTTAAATATGGTTTTTCAACCAGGTGTGCATTCACTTTATAGTAATTTCATCTAGCTCACATTTCCCTAGTTTGCTTATGAGAATGTCATGTGGGACTGAATCAAGTCTACATCTTCCTCCCTATTCACTAGGCCAGTAACTCTGTCAAAGAAGGAAATTAGTTTGGTTTGGCATGATTTGTTCTTGACAAATACATGTTGGCTATTCCTTATAAGCCTATTTTCCTTTAGGTGCTTACAAACTGATTGTTTAATAATTTATCCCCATATCTTTACAAGTATCAAAGTTACGCAGACTGGTTTATAATTTCCCAGGTCGTCTCTGTTCCTCTTTTTACAGATGGACAAATATAGTACTTTTCTACATTCCTCTGGGGACTAACTCATCCTCCAAGAGTTCTTGGAGATAATCGCTAATGCTTCTGAGATAGCCTCAGCTAATTCTTTAAGTATACTAGGGTGAATTTTGTCAGACTGTGCTAACTTGAATACATGTAACTTATCTTTCTATTTTGGGTTCTGCTGCTGAATGTGGAGAGTTGGTAGGTAGCATTTTCCCTGGACATCCTGTGGTTTGGGAGGGGAGCAGGCTTACTTGCCCTATACCCCCAAAGTCAGGAGTTGTCAAAGTAACACACTTACTAATCTGGGAGACCACGAGTGTCTTTGGGTGGAATATCACTTTGCAGCAAAGATTCGAGCTTATAATACACAAGATTCCCAGTGGACTGTATAGCCAAATATCAGATAATAAAAAATATAGAGAAATAGGAACTGAAGCTGGGCAAATAATGGTAAGCATTTTCAGCAAAATATAAGATAAATTACTCAAAATAAAAGATTTGATCAGATCTAACATGGATACAAATTTTTGTGTGTAGAAAAAGGACTCTTTGATGGCTTATTTCCATTCAAGCTTGCTTCAGTGGCTTCACCTGGCAACTTGTTGAACATATTAACTGCTGCTTGAGTGAAACAGCACTGACAGACTCTCCTATTGCTTCTTTACCTGTGAATATTAAAAAATGGGGGAAGGCTGTCCTGGCTTTGACTGTATTCTGAGCCCTTTGTTATCACTTTTATTCATAAAGACCTCCTGGCCTGGAGCCATCACCGTGTGCAGGTACCTCAAACTGTAACCTTCTTAAAGTGGCAGTGATCTTGAAGTATCATGGAGGTGATCATTGAAGTCTCCCAGGAGAAGAAGGCATTTTGTACTCTAGTTTTGTACTACTTTGCTCTACCCCAGTGCTTTTGCTACCTTTGTTCACCAAAAGGAGAATACCTTGTTCGTAAGGAGCATAAATGAATATCCTTAAGAGAAGCAGGTAAAATATATATTATACCTGAAGAAAAGGCAGCTTGATGCAAAGGGAAGGGGAACCCCTCTAGTTATGGCAAGAATATGAGTTACATGTATCATAAGGAGATGGCAATCACTTCTTCACTGCTTTAACTGTACGCTATATAATACCCTCTATTTATTTTTGTTAGAGTGTAAGCTCTTGTGGGCAGAGACTCTGCCTTCCTGTGCATTTCTAATAGAAGCAATAATAATAATAGAGAATATCTGTGCTATCCTTGTGCAGAAGGATACAAAGAAAAGCCAGGATAGGGTCACATGCACATTCAGATGCCAGTTGCTGTCATCATTAAAAGTAAATATTTATACATTTTCTTTAGTGCTCGTAAGTTATTTTAAACCACACTAAATAGATAGAAAATTTTAAGTGTTGTTTTGAGAATTTTCTTCATCTTTCTCATCAAACTGGTGAGAAACACAAACAAAAGTAATTTACGTACTTACAATATAGTGATAGGCTCTACGTTGTCAACTGTCCCTGCGTCTATTTTCTGCACATTCCATACAAACTGATGTTTCCATTTATTGAGCGTATTGAATTTCTTCTGGTCTTTCCTTCTATTATTAGAATTTACAGAGAGAATACAGATAAATGTTGTTAGCAGTGAAGTTTGTGAGCTACACTACTGTACGTCAGATCAAACATTCCTTCACTATGATGGATGACTTCCTTTCAGCTATAAACGTCTGAAACGACTGTTTATTTCATTTCAAGTCCTCTTTAATCCATATTTGAAGGAGCCAAATCTATATTCAAGATCATGTCTCCTGTGTTGGTGTCAGATCATTCCCTTTATTCTCCCACTGAAGTTATTTAAAGACTTTGTTTAGAAAGCTGATCATTTTAATGTGTTAATATCACATTCTGTATGGACATTGTATGGCTGGAAGAACAGATGCTCCAGACACTAACATCAATGCCACTCTTTATACTACGTTTATGTTCTGTGGTTAAGGATCATTTGCATTATGATAAGTGGTAGTTTATCCAGGCAGAGTAGGACATGAGGGTTTGAGGACAAGGGTAAACCTTAATGCAGGGGTGTCAAATTCTTTTGCTATGGCAGGCCAGATTTGTATTAAATGCACTTCAAGTGGGCCATACATACCATAAATCGAAATACGAGGCACAACCATTTTTATGTAGTTTTATATTTTATTTGCTAGATATCAGTGATATAAAAATTGCAGTAAATGCACTTCTACAACTGCTACTATTTTACGATTAAAATAATCGACCAATGATTAAAAATTATAGTTCTGCACGATGCCCCAAGACCACACTATCCCTCTCCCGCCTTTTGCAGCGCTGTGTTTTGTGCACACGGCACTCCACATGCTGCTGCCATATTACACAGATCTCGTGGAAGTGCGTGCTGCCACAACATCTCATAGTGTTGTACTCTCTGGCAGCAGTGTGCAACACCATGACATCTCACGGCAGCACGTGATGCTGCCAGAGAGTACAACACCATGAGATGTGGCAGCAGTGCATGCTGCCTCGAGGGGCCAGACCAAAAAGGTTGGTGGGCCGTATCCGGCCCATCGGCCGGATATTTGACACCCCTGCCTTAATGCCTTTTAAGCTAGTGTACACTACAGACCCATATTGATATTTTCAGGCTGTCTGGAGTAGCTCACAACGAAGAGTGCCTACCTCAGGGCAGACTGTCAGAAAACACCCCTAACTGGTGGTGTGCTCTATAATTAGATCTTACCAAACCAGTAACAAATCTGAACTCCTGGATCACTATACCACTCTTGCCATGAAGTCACAGACAGTCCGGTGAGACTCTCCAATCTATCTAGCCACCCAGACAAACTGCGCTTTGTGATAAAAGGTCACTTACATGAAAAAAAATCACACTACATCAGGTTGCTCCCAGTCCGAAGTGACGAGTCACTTGCCACAGATCAGATAGTACTCCAGATCCTACCCCAAAGACATCATTGGTAGCCAAATCTATAGTAAACTAACTAAGGATTTATTAGCTAAAAAAAGGAAGTGAGAGTACATATATTTTACCTGCTTTACCCGGTGAAATATATGTACAGGCAATTCACAGTTTGTAATTCCAAAAGGTGGCATAGATGTAATAAACTGCCAGTTTCCCAAAAGTCTTTCCATGGTACCCAGATTGTCTTGGGGGATTTCCATTTTGTATCTGGTACACTCCACTGTAAGAACCCAAACAGTCCAGAGACATGGGAACTTTCCTTGAATACATACTTATAGCTTGTTTTCTGTGAGAAGAAGCTAACAGGGACATTACCCACGTGAGCTTTTCCTTTGACGACAGAGTGAGGAATGCATTTAGAGTCTTTGACCTGCTATCATCACACACAGTGACCACTTGTTTTGAAATGAGTACATTTCTGATAAAGTTCTTCAGTTGCATTCCACAAGGCCTCTTGTTTGATGGGTTATTTAGTTTCGGGGTCTGCACAATGTAAATATTTGTTACTGCATTATAACAGAAATGGATAAGTGAAAGCAATGCAACTAACATCCCTTTCCTTTTCATGAAGCTTAAACACCAAATACACTCTTCTACATTTAACAGTTTCTCTGATCTATATTAACACACAAGTGAATTGACCTGTGGCTTCGGCATGAGCTGACACCTGGTCTGCCAGCATCACAGGTATAAGTACATCTCTCAGGAGTGTGAAAAATCCACAGCTCTGTGCAACATAGTTATATCAATCTAATCCCCCTAGTAGACAGCATTATGTTGATGGGAGAGCTTCTCCTGTCAGCGTAGGAGCATCTTCACATAAGTGCTACCGCTGTGCCGATGCAGCGTTTTAAGTGTAGACCTGCTCTTACTGATACTATCTTCTGGGGTTGGGGAGGAAGAGACAGGTTAGCTTTTAACACTCTCTTCCTTTCACCACTGCATATTAGCCAACTGTCCTCTCCCACATATTCAGGAATAGTTACCTGGCTTCTCCCATCCAACCTTTGTCTTCAAAATAGCCATCAAGGTTATACCTGCCTATATCCTGAAAATGACATTGTCTTTGATGGATGATGTCTTTGAGGAGTTGGAAAGATCCTGTTATTATTTTTATAGAAGTCCCAAGTTGCCTGAAAATACACTGGACCAAAAGAAATCTACATTATCTTCAGCTAACCCCTCCTAAATTTTGAGAACATTCCAGTGTTCCAATTTGCTATATATACTTATGTTTTGTTGCGTTTCTGTTTTTTACTTGGTTTATTTATTCTACAGTCTTGTGGTGAGAATTACCAGGGATATTTATACCTGGAAGATGTTATTTCCTAGACCTTTGCAGCTAAAGAGACCACAAAACTGTGGTCTTTTCCTCATCATTCCCATCTATGACCTAATCCATTAAAACTAAATAAAGTTATATGTTTAGCAGCAAGGTCCAGATCCCAAATCATTGGCCCAGTGATTTGACTCTCTTATAAGCATATTAGACATCATAATAGGATTTACATTTAATAAAACTGCAAGAAAATTAATTGCTACTTGTTAAGCTTCTGAGAGGTAAAGTAATAAAATTGTGGTTCAGGATAGATCATGTGGTAATAGGCAGCACAAAAATCAACTGAACACAGTATTTTACTCTCCCATTCCACCTCCAGATACCCAGTAACATGGTACACATAATCAAAGGCTTCTCATATCTGCAAAGATGAGCATGAAATATGGTGTAATGCTAGATAATTTTTAACAAAGAAACATTTTTTGGAATTCACTGGTGATTGAACACAAGGGCTTTGTAGGACCACAGTGGCATTTTGTATTTCATGGAAGACTATTGAAAAATGCTGTGGATAATGAATAGAAGTCCAATGTTTTCGCCCTGCAGATAAACAACAAGGGATTTATCATTTGATAATTGCTGTGTAGCTCAGTGAGAACCACTCCATTTTCCTCTGATACAGTGTTTATGATGTATTAAGCTTGCAAAGCATTTTTGACTATTCACCATATAGAATCAAATGTGATTTTGTATCCAGGCTTTTGATAACACTGTTAAGGAAACTTCTGATGGATTTTAATTCATGAGGCTATGGTTCAAAAGAAAGCTTCTTGTTATATTTCTTATAGGTCTGCCTTCATCCTTCTAGAGCATGCATCCATTACAGTCACAAGAAAGCAGAGAGTGGATTAGAAAATACTTGAAGATGTGGATTTTAGTCTTTATTTAATTTCTACAGAACCCTGGTGATGTCATCACTATTAAATTCAATAAAACTTTTCTATAATGGATAATGATATCATGGACTGGGTAGCACTTATCAGAGAGTGTAATCCTTTGTCTGGAATGGTAACTTAACTGTATTGTCAAGTATGCAAAATGGAAACTGTTTCCTGATATGCTTTAATAACTCTTATGAGACAGCCTAATCTGTATAAAATAGGAATTAAAAAAAATAAAATAATGTGACAGGTGATATGCAGTTTATGTGCCAAGTCCATAAAAGCTAGCATGAACATTTCAAACTTGATCAGTATTTCTGGAGTGATGCACAAGTTCAACAGCATTTCAGTCTATTTTGACCATTAAACAGATTAGCTCATTTAAAAGAAAAATAGGTAGCAACTGACGTTCTAATCCAGGTAAATCAAACCATACCTTGTTATTGCTTTTCCACAGACTTTTCCACATTCTTATCACAGTCATGCCATCATTTCTCCAGTGGAGGTAGGGCCTTACAATAATAGTTCAGAACCACAATTTTTTTCTGGCAATTCAACTTGATAAAGTAGCATTTCCAGGAGGGAGGGTGACATGTATTATCCTGCTGAATAGTAGTTGTCATGATTTTGCACTCCCTGTCAGAGTCCAGATAAGATAACCTGTGATCATTGTTGGCAATGGGAGCAAAATGCCCCTTGATTGCAATGGGATCAGAATATGGCCCTCTGGGCGAAATGTATCCTTTGCAGAAGGCTCTCACAAGGCCAAAAACATTTTTAAGACATATGGTGCTTAAATGTTGCCTAGGCCTTGTACAGGCGCTCTACCAAGGGGTGAATTTCATCTGAAGTGCACTGGATAAGCACAACTAGTGGATGCTTGTGAACAGCAAATCCCCATATTAACAACTTTTGATGAGTAGTAACATTTTGCCAGGAACCAATTGCATCCCATTAATTACTTTAATGTCAAAGTGATTTAGACATTGGCAACGAGCATACTGCTTATTAGTGACTTCTTTTGGAAGAAAGGTCTGGGCCACAGGCAGGTTTGCGGCGACACAGCTAGGGAAGGAAGCCATGGGGTTGCATGATACGTCTCCCTGAGCCCTGCCCAGGCATTGGGAGCCCAGGCTTGGCCTGGCCCAGTGTTACTTTCCCTGGCTACAGCCCCACAAACCTTCCTGCAGTCAAAGATCCATGGCCTGCATAAAAGGTAATCAGGGCTCCTGCATCCCCTCCCAACAGAGGAGCCCCCATCCGAATCCCAGCACTACAGATTACGAGGGGATGCTGTGGATGGGGCACTAGCGGAGAACAGGGCTGCAGCCCAGCTGTCTGGGTTTTTCATGGGGACTGGCAGCTGCTGTGCTGCACAATAGCCCAGAGAGGACAGGGAGGAGAGGTATGTCCTGCCCTGGCCCTGGGGGCCTGGGTTCAGCCTCTCCCAGTGCTTCCATCCCTGGCTGCTGGCCTATAGGCAGGTTTGCAGAGCTGCAGCTAGAGAAGGCACATCTTAGCAGTTCCTGTCCTGGCAGCAAACCCACAAACCTGCCTTTCACTTACTAGCAACTCTCAGTTAAAAGCAACATTTTGCTGGGGACTGAGAGGTTGAGATGTAATATTTTTGCAATATACATACATTAATATTAAAGTGTTTTCCTTATGTAAATTAGTACAATGAAATGCAACACCATTGGGGAAAGTCACACAAAAATCATGTTAAGGTACCCATTTTCTTCTGGTGTAAAAGGAGTTCATCAGGTAATATGTTAAGGCTTCCCTAATTTGCAGTTCTGTATAGATGAAGAAACCCCAGCAGCGAGCTGTGAAGCAAAAAAATTCTGAAGCAAAAAATATTTTTCATGGGAAATTCATTGTGAAAAAAAGAAAGATTGCATGCTAATGAAGCTGTTCAGCCTCACTTTGTGTAATAAATTTAACAGGACTGAAAAGGCGGACGGCAGAGAATGGCTCTTTAGTTCAATAGCCATTCATCCTTCAGGATACCAGACCACACAGATTTTTTTTTTCAATGAACATTGATAAAGATTCCGTAAGAATTTTTGAATTAACACCTCAAACACTGTCAGTCTGGTAACTGGAAGGGGAAAGAATATAGACATCTACATGAAATCTTCCAGCACAATAGACCAGCAAGTTCACAGTTTGGCCCCCTCTTCAGGTGGCTGATAGGAGAGCCACAACTGGAGACAAGTCAACTGGAGGAACGACAGTGAAGGCTCCACAAGATAGGCATTGCTACATTTGATGTATTTAATAAGGGATGGGACAGTGCTTTTAACATCAAGGTTAACAAAACCTCTTACCAGAGCCCTGGCACGATGAATTAGATGGGAATCTGACTATGCCCATTGCCGCTAGTACTGCAAATACACATAATTTGTGTGTTAATCTGGTGAGAGAACTGCATTTAAATCGTCTATCTAGCTACCAGTCTTCCTAAATTTGATGCTTCTAGGAATGATATCTCAGACTGAAACAGGAAGGTAAAGTTTTAAAATTTCTAAAATGGTTTAATCTTTGTTATCTGACACTCTCTAGAGTCCAAAGATGAAAGGTATCAACTAAAGGCTTTCTCAAGCCTTTTTGCTAATTGGAAGACTTGCACTCATCCAACCCGGGAACAGAAACAATATCATGTTACCTATGAGACCAGCTAAAGAATGGAGTATGAATTTTGAATACTGAATACCCACAGAAAATTGTTCACAGTCAAAACAGAGTTAAAAATCTTTCAAAAATTAATTTGAGTAGATGAGAATAATCATCATCAATGAGGAAACTTTCTGAACATTCTGAAAAAAAAGGAGCCTAAATTGGTCATGTACAAATTATTCTTTCAGCTTCAGTTCATTTTCAAGAAGGGAGAGATGGAAGGCAATAAAAAGCAGATGACATTTGCTTAGAAAAAGTATTCTCTATTCTTGGCTCTACCTATTACAGAGCAGCAGAAATCTTGATATGGTCCCTTTCTAACCCATGCATTAGTGAAGCCCTAGGTATCATCTGGGCCCAATATTTCCTTACCCTCTAAAGAAGTATATGAAGCAGCAGCTCAGATATTAATTATAGGCTTAGATTAAGCTGCAAAATTCAGACCTGGGTCTGAGTTTTCCCAAAGTTGATTAATTTTAAGTGGGTTCAGGATTCTACCTGAAGCTTTTCCGATGGCCTGCTAGTTCCCTGTACATCTAATCAACTTATTAGGTAAACAACATTAGACTATTTGAAGGAGTTTGTCCCCCTCAGTGTTTCAGAATGCTGCTACTCAATATACTGTTTATTGAAATGTAATTACAATGACGACAATGGCAAGAATGCCAGAATATATTATTTTTCAGTATCCTGCTTATCTCTGTCATCTAATCTGAGCAGTGTTTAGAGTTTGGAGGGAAATGAGGAGTTCACTGAAGCAAGAAATTAATATACGTTTAGAAGTTCTACAGCATGTCTTGTCACTTACAGTATATATAAAGGTATAAATTGTATACACTTAATAGTTTATAACCATGGGAAGGCTTATGCTCAGTGAGAAGAGTGGGACTACCAATGTATTGTGATATATTTGGCCTCACAGCTTGCCTTCTGAGAAAAATGTTTCTAATGCTATAATTACATGACATTATGCCGTGTACTATTCCTTCTGTCCATGAGCTCAAACATTCATGAAAATTTCATAGGCACTTTTTTGCAGCAGTCATACTAAATAGACCCTGTAAAACAATGTTATAGTTTCATTTGCTATGTTAAAGTTAAAAATATGTCAGCACTTTAATTATGAAAGCCTATTTTCAGGGTTTAAAACTCTGATAAAAATGATCTCCAGAGCAGGCTTCCGGTTTTCAATACAGTAAGCTATTTTCAATAAAAGTCACCCATCTCACTTCCCCAGAAGCTGTGTCCATTCTTCAGATCAAACCTGAACATCTTTGAAAATTCAAAGCAGCACAGTTAACTTAAAAAAAAAAGAATAAATGTTTTCTTTAAGATATATGCTTTGGAAAGAGTACCACAGACTCAAACCACCCAAGGGGGAGCTCAGGGATGGATGCTGCTATTCTGTGTTTGGGTATCATTCACCCCACCACCCTGAAGCAGAGATGGGGCAATATCTTAGCCTCACTTCTATCTTGCTCAGTCTGGAATCAGGTGTTCCCCTAGAAACACATGAAGGGTACAATTTCTGCCCACCATGATTTGCTCATGAAAAAAGGCCTACAGGAATAGGGGAGGTTCCTGCTGCCATCCCTTTGTATATCACATAAAAGCTGATCACAGCAGGGTTCTGTATTTTTCATGCTTTATCATCTGGGTATGATATTACCATTATTAACATAGGTGTGGCAATTGAGCCAAATTATCCACCATCTGTGCAATCTCCCTCATATAACCAATGAAACTGCTGCATGGAAATTAGTTGTAGAGTAAATGTGGTGGTGGTGGCTGAGTTAACCTCTGATAATCCCTGATCTCTGATATTGCAATAGGCTAGGACTATTGGCATGGCATAGATACATGCCTTACTGTAGCTGTACACCACATTGGTGTCATTTGTAAACTCAAAATGGTTGCAAACTTAAAAATTGAATGGTAACAGATCATGAATCTGAGCGATGATTGAACCCAGTGATATTCTAAACAAAAAAAAAAGTTCTCAGCCATGCCTTTAGCTGTTTCCATTGCTTCAAACTGATTCATACATTCTAGGCTGCAGTGACACACAGAAGGACAACCATGGAATATTATTATATAGATTATTTGTATTTCAGTAGCTCCTGGATGCCCCAGTCCCACTGAACTGTACATACACATAACAAAATGATGGCTCTGTCCCAAGGACACACAAGGAGAGCAATGTGTCTTGTGATATTTTCAACATAGCCAAAGCTTTGAGATGTTTGACTTTGTAAGAAATCATATTAGATGCTAATAGCCAAATTTGGGCTTCTGATAAACTGTGGAACTTCCAATCACTTCAGTGAGAGCTATGCGTGTCTTGGGAAAGGTGTTCTAACAGGTAAAAAGCAAATCAATCTAGTCCATTGGCTGCAATGGAGTTACACTAGGATTACATTTGGTCTCCAGTGTCTCATTGCTTGATCTTCAATACACATGTTGTTCTATGTATCTAGGTTTATACTGCACCAGTCACTGTGGTAGTTGATCGAAATTTTATTAATGAGAAAATGTTGGTATCTGTCTCTTTCCTTCCCACACACTTCAAACACTTTCCCTGATTCAAATTAAATGCCATGTTGATAAATTAGTCTCCCTTTCCATCTTCCATGAATGGCTGACAGTTTTCTAATGTCAAAGCCATAACACTCAATTTCTTTGATCCCTATAAAACATTTAGGGTTAAATGTTTTGGGTAGTTCAGATAAGAAATTGAACTTTTGGGTCTTTATTCAAACAAAATCAAAGGTTCTGAGATTCTCCCATGACTAGTTTTCGTTCTAGGATGAAATTTCCTCCAGGCCTGAAGGACAGAGACCCACTCTATACCACCATCTCAATCAGAAATAATTCTCCCACTTCTATAACTGATACAAAGAGACAAAGAAAAATTAAACTATAACACTATACCCAATTGGTCAACAAATGTAAAAAGAATGAAAATTCAACCGAGGTATCACTACAGATATTACAAGGTACACACAGATATTATTAACCTCCATACACATATACAAATACACATTATTAATTAGAGCTAGGAGAATAATGAAAAATGTTCTGCAAATATTTGTTCAAAAATTGAAACCAATTCACATTTGCTATTTCTGTGCCATTTCTATTTGTTTTCTGCAAATGCTTAAATGATCTAGTTTTACTGGCACAAATGGTTGTGGAAAACAAATTTCAAAGTTGTATACAGGAATATTTAGTAATACTAAAGTGTATTAAAAGAATAAATTGTGTAAATTTTACATTTGTGCTTAGCAACACCAGTACAGTACATTCTTACACAGTCATTCAGTCAAGAAACAAAAACGTGACTTATATGGCCAAGCAAAACTCAGTCCTGATCTACACTCGTGTTGAAATTTGGCGCAGTTGAAGGGAGATACACAAGCTACATAGAGGTAGCTTGTATATCTCCTATCAATTTCCTAAATTTCTAAATTCCTAAACTTTCTAAATAGCACAGCATCCCCACTACACTGCGCCGATGGGAAATGCTCTCCCGTTGATGCAGCATTAATCTTTTTGCGGGGGTGGATTAAAGCCATCGACTTCTGGATTGATTGAGCGAGTCTCCACTGCCACTCAATTGATCCCAAAGAATCAATCTAGCAGTGACATACCCTAAATAACACAGCTCAAGATTTGAATATTGATAAACAGTTCATAGCCCAGATCCTCTTCCTACATTGACTTAAATGGAGGTACAGTTTTACTCCAGTTGAAGATCTAGCCCCAGCATACACAAGGAAATTGCATTCTGCTCCAAAATATTGTGCAAGCAGCAAAAAGACTAAAATGTGCTAAATAAATTCTCCATTTTGAATTAAAGTAAGACTTTATTAATATATGCACATGAATATCATTGATGCAATCTGATGGAGTTAACAGATATGCTTAGTGCAACATACTTTACCATTCCATTCACTGCTCCAAAGTAATACTGTATCATGGGCTTAATTCCTGAATGCACAGATAACATAGCACTGCAATATGTTAAGGAAACCTGTTGCATTTAACTAACAGGTTTCAAAGTACTTAAAAAAATCCTTGTGAAAGAAATAAAGCAATATTTCTACTTAACTGATTTTGAATGTGTTTGTCACTGTTTGGGTCAGCCATGGCTTAGTGGGTGTTTTCAGCTATTCAGACATCAGTAATATTTTAACAGTGTTGAATGGTCATGCACATAATTGTATCTCTCCTTTTTTAATACTCCCCTTTAAATGTGCACGCAAGAGTTTAATTTTAACTGTTGTGCCTGTTGGTAAACAGACAAAGGATATATTTGAAATGGCCCAAAGTCTAATGCATTCATTCAATTGTGATTATTGTAATAACCACTCCAGAATTACTCTCCTGGGTGAAGAATAGAAACTGAAGAATGACAGACATAAAAATAACACATTTTAAGCATTACATTATACACACTATACCACCAGTGAAGAATGGGAATGGAACTCTTTGTAGCAAAATGTATTCGCTCCCGGGAAGCAGAAAAAAGGCAGTCCAGTCATTTAAAAATTGGGTATAGTTGCTTACATTCTGTAAATAAATACTGTCAAAACCTTCTGGACAATTTGGGTGGTAATAAAATTGGAGAAAAACAAAATAAAGCCTGAATTATAGATGTCTCCAATTTCCTTATTGCAGGTAACATGCTCATATTACATATTACATATTACATATTACATGCTCAACAAATTCTTACTGTGTGAAGCTCTGCATTTATGTAAATATCATCATAAGGCCTTTACAAAGGATTCCTCTTCGTAAACTGATTTATAGTTAAACTCCTTTCAGAGTGAAGTATTTATATTCAGTTTTCAGTGTGCAAACTGAAATCATATTGATAAACCTTCATTTACAGTGCAAGTATTCTTTGAAAAGCCAAACTACACTATAAAAGGCATCTTTTTTTGAATTTTACAAAGATATGGAGAAGAATGCCTGAACCATACCACTTCTATAGTTCTCCAATACAATCCAACTTTTTTACAAGACATTGCTTTCATAGTGATTAAGTAATTAACATTCTGAATGCTTTACTGGATGAACATACAGTATTTTCTTTTGTTGGAAAGTATATTTTATAAGGATCAAATGTCTGAACTGAAGACAAGGAAGGAAGGAAGAAAAGCAAAGCAGAATGGCATCAGGAAGAGTCTGAGTAGAGGGATTGCTTTGTTTCTTTATATTAAATAAAGTCTGCAACTGTGCTAAGAGCTATCTAGAGCATGCTGACAAGCAAATCCTCAAAAGGCTCGGTGACCACTTACCTACTAAAAACAACAAAAATATGTGATTAAAATGAAATATAGTGATTAAAAGCAGATTTTTAGTAGCCAGAAAGTTTCAGTCCTACCAACCAGAGTCTTTGTTTAGCAGAATGTGGATCAGAGGTTCTCCAATGTAGGTCTCATTACCATTTGCAGATTCTGTTTGTACAAACAACACTGCAGAGAATTTTTAATGTCACTGGGCTGTTGTCTATGCCCGGTCACATGTGCAGTTTCTTTATGAAACTTCTCCCTGACAGTGAAAGATGGTGACATTTCTATGTCATTAAGTTGCATATTGTTGTTCGCGAATAGCAGTATAGAATTATTCTCAGAAAATTCTGTCAATGCTGTCATATTTTAAGCCTGGATACTAAGGTGATGGTTGTTTCTATGAATACACAAGACACTATAGTAGATATACAGAAGAACAGCCATACTGGGTCAGACCAATGGTCCATCTAGCTCCGTACCCTGTCTTTCTGTAGGGTCAAATATCAGGTGCATTCAGGGAATGAACAGAACAGGATAATTATTGAGTGATCCATACCCTGTCATCTAGTCCCACCTTCTGGCAGTCAGAGGCTAGGGACATGCAGAGCCTTGTGTTACATCCCTGGCCATCTTGGCTAATAGCCATTGATAGACCTAACCCCCATGAAGTGACCTAGTTCTTTTTTTAACCCAGTTACAGTTTTGGCCTTCACAAAATCCCACCCATGTGCATGAGAAGGGAAGTAGCAGCCTACTGGCTGCTCTCTCCCCTTCAGTGTGACCTGTGACGTAAGGAGCCCATATAGGGGAGTAAGGGATTGCCTTAGTGCCCTTAATCCCATGTGTGGGCATGAGCAAATAACGATATTATGACACCCATTCTGTGGGCCAAGTCCTTTCAACTCTGACAAACTGGACAACTATTAAAACCAAAGAACTAAATCATAAAGGAATAAGCAAAACCAGAAGCAGATGCAGAACAAAGAGTCATACAGGCACAATTATAAAATGTAATGATTGGGGAGTTTAAAAAAAATAATGGCGTTAAAATATACTGTTTTGAAGAGAGAGTTTAAAATATTAGTCCATGAACACAATGCTGATGATGAAATTGCCAGTTATTGATATCAGATATCCATCTTTTATCAGTCTCTGCACTGTTTATCAGATATATGTTGAGGTAATAGCAAATTGCTTTGCTTAGGACTACTGGTGATATGTAGTCAGACTGGATCATCAGTTAAGTAATTCAGACTCAGTGGTTCTCCCTTAACCTTTGCTATTTTAATCCTCATTTTCACATGTGCCTATTTTCATGTTAGCTGCCTACAGCGATGGAGCAATACTTAAATAAACATAATACTCAAGTTTAAGCTACCCATCTTTAGGACCTGAACTTCTACACTAAGACAGGTTAATGAAGGATAATGCAAGGCACTAAAATGTGTTGTTTGTAACTGTAAAGTGGGATCCTCATTTATATTTATAACCATAGAGTGGGATCCAGTATATTTATATTGCTAGAATACTTTGAGGATAAATTCATCCGTAGTGTGAAGTTACACAAAGTACTACTTCTAGAGACCAAGACTATACTCCCTAATAATTACCAAATCCATGTGGTTCCCTTCTCCCTGCTCACCTCTGGAACACCTCCTACTAACTGTTCTGTAGATTAGCACTTCCTGGCTGACATCTCTTCCTGTAGGTGCTTACTCCATCTCCCAGTCTCTCAATGCCTCCATTGGGACTTGAATGCTCCCTCCTCCTGGCTTGGCCTTCTGGCCAGATCACTGTAGTTTCACCCTTCTGAAGCATATGGTCTCTGTATTACTCAGCCTAGGCATTCTTCTAATTCACTTCATCCTGTCACCCCCAGTAGTATCACTTCACCAGTGGTTGGCTAAGGAACCAAAACCCACTCTCTTTTCCAGGTTCCAGCCCAGGGACCGTACTACAAGTTCTGCACTATCCACACCTTGCTGCTATTTCCCTGAACTGCTTGCTATAGTACCTATAATAGGCTCCTTCTCCCCTCTTCTCTAGACATACCCTTCACCCTAAGTCAAGCTCTCTTCTCTCCCTAGCCTGAGAAGGAGTGACTAGAGACCCTCTTTTGCTGCAATCTACCTGACTTTACACAAACCCTTCCTGTTCAAATCCAGGTGAGCTTCATCCTTAATTAGTCCTCATTTTTCCCTGACTCCTCCTCCAGGTGAAGCCTAGGTAGTTAATTGGCCCATCTAGCTGCCTTAACCTCTTTAATGTGGGGGTGAACACCCCATTGCACCACGATTATCCCTTATGGAATTATGCTGTAGAAACAAAAAGGGATGAAACTAGTAGGGTTCTATCAAAATGAAAAGTGTCCTATGGAAATTACACTTAAAGCAGATGGATTTTAATATGAAGTGATCTCCTTTCTTTAGAATTTTTCAATCATCTATATAATTTAATGGACAAATATTCCTATGCAATTAGTTTGGTTGGATTTGAAAATCTAAAATTCTCAATACAATTCTATATGGCTCTTCTAAAAGGAATTAAATTTTCCCTCGATATTTTGTAATCATAATGTGGTTCATAATAATACTAATTTGCAACTATCTGAGTGTCTTACTGTAATATACAGCTTGATGACATAATTGCAGAAATGGGCCCAGAGAAGACAAAACAGCCATGGTGTTGGTGCAAAGAGCAATAACACTACTGACGCTTTTTATGAAAAGAGAACCTTTTGCAACCAAAACCAATGTGATATTTGACTTACTGTTTCTTTCCATCACAGAATCTCGTGGTGCTACAGTAAGGATCACAGGGTTTGCTGAGACAGACGTTGACTCAGCACCCTGTCAGTCAAATCCTTACCAGTATACATTATTGGGACTGGACTGAAAGACAAGCAGATGGCAGAGGGTGCCAATTAACTGAATAGAGATTCATCTGAGGGGCTAAGTGGTGAAAGTAACCTTCAGCAGCTGGAATTATATAAATAGATAGGAAGGACACGATAGGGAGTCTGAAGAAAAACAGGAATGACTGCTCCTAATACTGTACCCTTCCCCGGAAGCAAATGGTGGAAACTGGCTAATGACTGAAAATAGTGTGTAAATAACATTCTAGGCTGTAGCCTGCTGAGGGGATATAATAAAGCATGGTCCTGGTTAAGAGCACCTGAAGTTGTGGTAGTCAATTACACAGGCTGAAAAAGATGCTCAGGGGAACTACCCCATGACAGTAAATCTTCACTGCAGAGTTAATCTGGTCTTTTATCGGGGTGTAATCCCTAATTTTGCTTCCATCCATAGAGTAAAAACCTATGACACAAGTTTGATGGTGCTTTCAACTCAAGCTAGTTGGCCAGCATATAAGTTAAAGCCTGAGTACTGCTTATGCTCTGGCTTCTAAACTACCCACTGAGCAGTGTTGATGCAGGCTAATAAGCTCAGGTGCTTCTAGCTCTCCAATGCCTTCTCACCATTCCCATTAACAGTTATTTGCTGACTACTCCCTTCTTCCACACCAAAAGTCACCTATCAGTTAGTAGCCAATGGTTCACTGTTTAAACCCCACATTACCCATGGCCTGCTGCACTGGCAACACTGATACAGCCTTTGAACACAGATGGTATCTAAGGAAAACCCTTACACTACTGGGTAAGAGGCTGACACCAAGATTCTGGTGGATCTCTGGTGGGAGGTTCAATCAGTGGCATAATTTGGGGAGATCTACATGAAATCTTGAGTTCTCTGCCATTTCTTGGTATGCCCTTGTAGAAGAGGATTCACCAAGTGGGCCCTCACTGTTGGGCCCTGTCTCAAGAATGTTTAGCATAAGACCACAGAGCAGATTCCCAGTCCAGTAACTGAGAATGTGCCCGTTCTACGATGAGTGGGACTGGTGTACAATATGCTAGTCAAGCTTTTGACTTCAGGTTGTTTATTGTGGCAAGCATAACTGCAGGTGTGCAAATCAGGGATAATTAGTACAAGCTGAGCAATGCTTGCAAATGCAGGGACGTGGGCAGCACAAGCCTATATCAGTGTGCTTTTATGCACGGGTGAACTAGGATTAGAACATTTTCAGAGGCAGCCTAGATATTAAGTCTACTCGATGACTTGTAGTGGTATTAAAGTCCAGAGCACTTGAAAAATTTCTTGGAACTACAGGTCTGCAGGTCTGGCTGCTAGAGGTGGGAGGGGGAAATGCAAAGGCACATCTGTGATGGCTCTGTGCTGCTGCATCCTAGCTCATCATCCTGTTTATGTTGGCCTGAATTTTAGTCCACTCCTTTGTAATGATGCAGCTGGAACTCCAAACAGTCTTTCAGGTTTCTAGGCAGAGCAAACCTCCTAGCTCTCTCTCTCTCACCCTGTAGCTCATTAATCCTCTCCAGTCATCAATCTGCCTGAGTTACCAACAAAGAGCTAGCTCCTGGCATAGATAGATAGTCTTCTATGAGAGGCCTGTAACAACTTCTCACATTTCCAGTCAGGGATCTCCAGCAAGCTCACACCTTCTGATGCCGCCACCACCTCCTAGAATAAAGTTAAGACCATTGATGGTAAAATAACCTTGGCCTGTCCCCTCCACACATACAAATCCACTAAAACTGATTTTTAAGATAAAATAAATATAAAGCACTTGTCATTATCTTGGTAGGGTGGAATCCTGGGACACAGCAGCTTGAAAGAAGAGATGGAAGAGACTAGGTGCCAAGGAGATAGAAGTTTCATCCTTTGCCTTGCTGTGATGCAGAAAGTTAAAGAGGAGAAACTTCCCTCATTCTCACCCTGCAAATAGAAATGATGTGATGCTTCATTGCTTTTCAGGTTATCGACCCCAGTGATGGTGAAGCACCCACCCAGGACGGCACTGACTGTCAGCACACAGGTCCAAACCTCCCAGGGAAAGGAAAGAGAGACAGAAATGACCTGCTGCAGGAGATTAGTATTATTATTATTTCCATGACTGTAGTTTCTAGGATCACTAGTCATGGACAAGAAGCCCCTTGTGCTAGGTGCTGTACAAACACAGAACACAAAGACAGCGCCTGCTGCAAGGAGTTCACACGCTAACTATATAAGACAGGAAACAACAGATGGATATACACAGGCAGGGGAGCTCAAGAAAATAAAGTGACTATATTGGACAGCATGATAAGTAGTGGTCTCAGAAGGACTTTTCCTGCAGGTCTGACCAGCTCTGATAAGTGCAGATAAAACTGCTGGAGTAGGATGGACATAACCAGGCTTTAGCACAAGCCATGCCGTAGAAAGAGAAAAAGATGGGAATAATCTATATTGAGTATAACCAGGCAATGAGTGAGCAAGACTTTCAGCTGTGAAAGCTGTTGCTTGGCATGATGGTTAGGGAGCAGAACATGCCAGCCTTATGCTCCAGTCCCAGTCCAGCCTGCTCCAATGGCCTCTCCTATAAGCTACTACATCCTGCATCCCCTCAGACAATTCTGAGTGGGAAATGGGCCAAGGAAGCACCCATGAATGGAAATAGTCACAGGTAGAGGTACCCACTGTGCTCCACTCCCGTTGATCCCTGGGGAAAGAGAACAGGAACAGTGACAATTTGTAATTCTATTACATGGGACAATGAACTTCTTGAGTTTTATTTGGTTGTCATTGCACTTTGATTTGTGTGCACTTTCTTTAGTTTATGGCAGCTGAACTGCCTGTATGATTTAATAATTTATTTTGCTGTTCAGACCTTAAGTGTATGAGTAGGTGGGAAATAATGAAGAGAGACATGCACTTCAAAGCAAATATTTTAATAAAGTCTCAAGTTAACAATGCATAAAACTGACTAACTCACAGATCAATTGATACAGTGATCCACTATAGTCCTCACTTTATTCCTTCCTATTACCTCCTTCAAACCAAGGCTGTGGGCACACACACAGCATCACTTACTTGTTCTCCTAGATCCAGACCTGGGTATCAAAGGTGATAACCAAAGATGATCATCAAAAGTGGCTGCCCGTACTGGTCTTGCAAAGCAGCAGAGATATCTATCCACTGCAGGCACTGTGCAGTGCACAGCAAGTCTCAGTCATGTTATACACATTAGCATTCAGACTGGTTTGTAGGCAGCGCCATCCTGCCTTCGCTTTTCCAAATGCACATTCCATCACCAGCCTGAAGCTGCTTATTGTTTAAATAAACCTTCTTCTGTCTGATGCCCCTCATCAGTACAGGGCATCATGAGCTATGGCAGCAGAGGGAGTATAGGTTAAATCTCCCAAACTGTGGACTCATGCACTCTTGAAATCTATATTATTGGGTGAGAATAAAGTCCCAGCTTGTCCAAATTTAAAAACACTGGATGTCTGAAATATGTTGCCATCTTGCTGGGGCATCCTACATTGGTGTTGTGACTTTCCCACCATGGTCACCCAAGGCCTGCATTATGAGTGAGTAGTTTCCTTTCTGGTCGACGTAATCATGTGCACAGGAGGTTGGAGAAGACAACAGGCACATATGTGCCATACATGGCCCCATCAGTTTATGAACCCCATCCACTCAAAGCTTGCTATTTTGGGACATTAGCGATCTTCACCACCCATTGGTAAACCACAGCAATTATTGCCTTGCAAACCTCCATCACCACAGCACTGAGACTCGTTGAGTTGCCAACACCAAACTGATTAGCCACCAACCTATAGAAGTTGAGGTAGCCAGCTTCCAGTTAATAATAGCAACCTGCTTCTAGACTGATATGGTCTCTCTCATCCATATTTCCTGGTGTAGAAGGGCTGAGGCTAGATCCTCTCACAGCTCCAGGAAGGTGGCCTTTCTCATGATGAATTTTTGGACCTACTGATGGTCATCCCAGATCTCCATAAGATGTAGTCCCTCCATGTTGTGCTTGAGGTCCTACTCCAGAGATGCCAGTCAGCATGTGGGGATTGCACAGCTATTAAAACCTACAGCAGCCATCTCCAATCTGCCATGTCTATATGCAGCCTGTGTGATCTCCTCAGCAAGACATTCTACCGTCTTCTCAAGGCAACAAGCCTCTACTGAAATGCCTTCCACCAAGTCTCATTCCCTGCATCTGTCTCCTGTTGCCAAAATGAAAATTGCATTAATGCTAACAGCTTCAACAGGTCATAATAATCCTGAGTTGGATCCAAGCCTTGCCATAGGTTGGAATGAAGGCTGTGGACGGAAGTCAAGCATGCCAAACCAGAAGAGGTTTACTTTACTGAGTTGGTGGGCTAAGACCACTTGCACACAGGGGTCTGGGAAGGATGGACAAGTTTTCCCACAGTAGTCTGCAAAACAATTCATATTGCAGTACAGCTTACTGCAGTGCAAAGAACCATGGAAGTCCTAGCACCTCACATGGGCAAATATGGCACCCAGTAGGGATGCAGTAACGTGAGTACACCTTTACAGTCTGGCTACACTAACCTAGGAACTCAGAACTATAAAGCAGATTTGAGCCAGATGTTTCTAAACCCCATGTGGTGTTGCTGAACTGTAACAGTAATTCTAGCAGCTATCCAGTATTCAGACCAACAGAAAAGAAAGAGAAATATGGAATGCAGAAAATTAAGTCATAATATCTTTGGCTCTTTTCCTATCACTTTATTTAATGATACTGCAAATGAAAAGACAAAGACCCAGTATTTAAAAAAAGAAAAAAGACAACAGCTGCTTGTAAGAGTCCAGCTGTGAAGCCTTGGTTCTGCTTTCAAGCATCTTTTGTGCAAAATAAGTGAAACTGAAAGCTCATAATAAAAAAATCAGTGATCTGCAAGGTTTCATAACTTGTTTGGCAGTTCAGAGAGGTTTGCTAAGACCATACTTGGCCCTGGCACAGATGAGAAACCAAAGTGAAAGCAGAGGAAATTTTGCTTACAGAGTACAGATTTCATTGTGTGAAGCAAAGCTGCCTTGATTTGCTTCAATCATTGTAACAATCAGTCCAGCCAACTGTTTACATGCTCTCCATTGTGTTAGCGTTGGCTAGGAAATGGCAGACTCAATGAGATTTTCTTTCTGCCTGCACCCTGGGGAACAGTGAGAGTTTACACACTTGACAGGCAGACTGGCCTTCGCTTTCCAAGAAACAAGAGAGTGGCTTGCATGTCAAGCTATGGCATTGTAGCACAGAACCCAGGAGCATATGTGGCTTTAAACCATAGCACACTGCACAGTTCAGATCCTGGAGGAGACAGGGAAATTGGTAGGGATTTGAGGGAAGAGACAATGCCAGGAATTTAGTGCATTGCAGAGTCTGAAATATTTAGCCCATTACTGCCCACTTGTGTTTCAATGATCCTTAAGTATCCTTTTCCTGTCACGCAAGTGCAGAGTCAATCAAAATATATCTGTATATCTGACAATTAAAAGAGTGTGTGGGGAGGGGGAGGAGGGGGTGGGACAAGTGTTTCTAAGTAACATCTAAATACCGTAGTTGTTGGCTTCCTGTAAAAAGGATGTCAATTAGTGTCAGTGCTGTCATATCAAGACTGTCACAGTTGGGAACATAATTCTCCAGGGGGCAGGACCTAAATTGAAATATGACCAGGATTAAGCTATAGGCCCATAAAACTCAAAAATCAGCATCCATGGCAATCTTAATGGATTAGGGTTAGTAAATTTTCCCCCCTTTACTTGCGTTTGTTATATGCATGAATTTCAAACCCCTTTGTTAACCTTTTGCCTAACTTGGTATAAAGCTGCCTAACTTGGAAGTTAACACCTCTTGAGTTGCACAACTGTACTTTTAGTTCTGCTTGTCAGACTTGCAAGAATTCTTGATGGAGTAAGGCTGTGTTTAAAATGAATGCAAACTTGCAAAACATACTTCTCTTGTGGTGAACTTTCATATTGCACGTTCTTAATAAAAATTGGGTTGGACAGCATTGATCAGCCAGCTAATCTGCTCCACGGACACCTCTTGTTAAGAATGCAGAATATCAGTTCAGCCAATATGATGATTTCTAGACATCAGGCAGGGAACTATAACTTTTTGGGTTTTTGGTTTTGTTTTTTTTGAAATATAGGCTTAAATTTAATCTTTACTATGCAGGCAAAGCCAGTACTAGTTAGCTGGGAACACACACCAAGATTCAGTCAGTTACAGAAGGTAATCAGCATGGGTCCATATTCCAAAGCCTTTCTTTTCTTTAGGTTTCTTTATCTAAATGCAAGTGAATTGTACTGGAAATATCCACCGATTATTAGTAAAGAAATGTTAATTGGAACAGTCTTTTCAACTATTTCTACTAGCTCTACATACTAGAATTATGTGCTATCTAACCCTCAAAGATGCACACTGCTGTTTAAAGCAATCTGGTGAAATGTGATGACTGACCTACATACTGCACTTCTGAGGAACTGAGTCCCCAGCCAAACAAAACACAAAGAAATATATGGTTGAAAACAGAGAAGTAGGAACAGAGCTATCAAAAGAATGAATCCCCCAGTGAAACAAAATACCAAGAATTAAACTTTAATATGGTAGAAAGCAAAGTAAGCATTTTACACCTCTATTAAATTGTCCTTATAGGTTTTCTTTGCAAATACAGAAAAGATGGGAATCCTGCCTCCTTTACACAGACCGTTAAAGTTTTGTAGGTTGTGATTTATTTACACAGGTCTGACGAATGGTTTGAAATGAAATAGCTGCGGCAGGGAAATGATAAATTATCTGGAGTATAATGTAGTTTAAAACCTAAACATGTGTTTATAGTTGCTGTTTTGGGCAGGTTGCCAAGGGGGCATTTTACTTAGCAAGTTATATTAGTATTTTTTTATAGATAAAAATAAAAGGCTCCAAAAATAATAAAGGCAGTATGGGAGGAATTCTCTTTTGCCACGCTGCTGGGACCTACCAGGAACCAGATTTTCTGAAGAATTTCCACACTGTTGTTATTAAAATGTCAGTTTTTATACCCAGAAATGTAGTGTGGTCACGAGGTTGAGGTGCAATTTCTTGACACCTGATTTGACTGCTGCTTAGAACAACTGGTTCTAGAGCTCACAAGAGGAGAGGCTACGCTCGGCTTCTTCTAGAGATCCCACGTAAGAGTTGGTTCAAGTAGAAAACAATAGTTGATCCACTAAGCAATAGTGAGTATAGTATAGTTCATTTTGATATCCTTGAGGGAAGGAAAGGTATCAGAAATTAGCATAATGACCCAGTGGCAGGGACTTCAAAACAAATGAGGAAGATTATTAAAAATTTCTTAAAATCAAAAGTAAGGAAATGACTATTCTTAGATTCACTATGAATGCTACTTAAAGAAACAGTAATAAAGTCTCAAAAGGAATGCAATACTTCTGATAAGGTAAGTAGAAAAGCAAGAAGCAAAGGACAAATATCAAGAGGTTATTCACACCAACCCAGCTCCTTCAGAAAACAGAAATCTAACCCTAGTGAACCCATTAACAAGGAGCATAGGCTACAGAAGCCAATAAAAGTAAATCAGAAAGGCTGAGATGGAAACTGATGTGCAAAAAGCTAATGGCATAAAAACAAATAACAAGAAATTCTTTGAGCATAGAAGAAGCGAGGATCTTGAGAAAAGAATCAGGAGGTCTTCTGGCCCACCACAGGTTAAAGGGAACAATTCAGAAGATAAAGATGTTGCTGAGTAGCTAAATTTATTTCCAATAGTCTTCAACATAGAAGATGTTGGTGACATACTTACCCAGATCAACTCTTTTCTAGTAATAAAGATGAAGTACTAACAGAAACTGAGGCATTGGAAGAACAGATGCTGGGACAAACTGATCAATTCAAAAGCAACAATTCACAGGCCCAGGTGCTACAGCCAAGATTTGTAAAAGGGACTTTAATATAGCTCCTAAACTGCTAGTCAGTGCATTCACTCAATACAATCTGTTACTACACCAGAGGATTATAGGGCAGTAAATATTTAAAGAAAGCTCTTCTGACCAGAGGTAACCCTTCCTGAACTGGCCAATCTGTTTCAAAGAGGCTGCTCAGATTGATCACAGGACTCGAATGCTTTAGGAAACAAGGAACAAAGCTACATGGGAGAGAGCAACCTGATTTTAAACAATATTTGTTAGGTCTTCAAAATGTTGCACTTTAGCTGTGAACTTTCACAGTCTAGTTCTCTCAGCTGTTATCAGCTACTAGTCTGCTCTGCTGTTCCATTCTCCCAGTCATGTCATTTCCTAGTTTCATTAAGGTGGCTTTTACTTCACAGTCCCATCATGGCATTTGTTGCACTCATGCTGAATAGCACTTTAAAATGCCGTGCATAGTTAAAGCCAGGGCAAAACTTATACATAAAAATTATTTTCCATTTCTAAAAAGTAAAATTGCAACAGGGTGGCGCATAGTTCTGGTCACTTTCTGCACGATAAAAAGTGCAGCAATTGAGAAGGCACATTTTTAGTGGGGCTGTGCATGATAGGGTACTCTCTTTGTCTCAATGTGCACGAGAGAGTTCCATGTGTCCCACCAAATCTGTGCTTGCGTTATCTGTGTGGCTGGGAAAGGCCATTGAAAGTGGAGCAGGGAGCATACTGAGCTAATTAGTTCGGAAACACAATACAACCTCCCTAAAATGATGTATTTAACAGCCTGTCGCTACCGGTAATGTGCTCTCCCAATATTCACCTTAACATTAGGAAGGAGGCTAATTTTTCCCCAATGTGCCATTGGGCCTGTACCTCTTGTGACAATGTCTGAGGTCCCTGTTGCTCTTCTCCACTGTCTGCATCTACACAGACAGAAAAGTGGGGACCGCAGATAGCTCATTAGCATAAAGTTGTTGATACTCATATCAACATAGTTAACACTAAAGGGAATACTGGAGCACTGCTAAATTCAAGCCAGCCTTATAAGTTTTATTCCCCACTCCTTCCCACTTTTTTGTTGAGGGAAGTAAGACAAGAGGTACAACAAGCGAAGAAGAAAGGAGAGAAGTAGATAAAAATAATGGAGAAAGAGAAAAGGGGACATATAAAGGGTCCAAGAGAGAAAGATCTATGGATCCAGAAAATATCCTGGCTGCCCCATGCCTAGATATGAGAGGATTTCCCCCATTTTAAATGATGTGCTGTCTCCTGGCTATATGAAGCGCAAACACAAACTAGCTAATGTGATTTTTTTTTTAATCCAAATGACGGTGGCACTTGTAAAGTGATTATTTTTTTTAACCGGGTCTGACTAAATTTCCTGTGAGCTTCACAGGGAACATCATGTGCTGTGGTAGAAAGCACTGTTACCTAGGACTGTTTCTAATCCAAACAGTCTATTACTTTCGCATTTGCAGGTGTACTCATAGAAGTTCACACCTCATGCTTGGTTTATCTAAGCATCCAAAAATAAATAAAAAGCATAGCCCTTCCTATGGTTGCCCCAAATTCTAGCCCTGTTTGAAGCAACAGTGGGATGAATAATAAAATCAGAACCTTCTCCCTCCAAGTGTAAGTGTGAACTGAATCACAACAATACAAAGCTGCTGCCAATATGGGCTGGTCTTTCACCATTTTAAAGGCAGAGCACGTGTAGTCAAGGAGTGGGAGGACACCAGTTTATCCTCCCGCACCTCAGCTCCCTGGAAAAGACTTTTGTAGCAGCCTCCTCCTCACCTCCTGATCACAAAGTTCCTATCTCTCTCTCTTCTTCCATCATCCCATTAGGAAAAAATACAGCTTTGGTGCTACATCTCCTAGCCCTAACAGGGCAGATTCTGCTGCACGCTGCACACCTGCTTAAGACTGGCTCTGCTACTAATGCTTTCATTTTGTAAAGTATTAACCTTGGGCTTCATAGTCTGAGAAACTGAATGGGTAAAGATCCCAGAGCAAGATGTCTGTTTTGTTTTTTCAGTTTGATTTCTTTTTCTACATTCTTATTTGTACCCGCCACAGTACATCTGATACTAAAGTGATGTCTGTGGTAATGATAACTCTCATTATTGGTGGGGAAACTTTCTGTCTCTTTTTCTGTAACTCCAATTTCTAGTAAAAAAAAAAATCAATAAATCTAGCAATAATTAATTGTGAATTTAATTTAAAAGAGCTGTGAACACTTCTTTTAGGCTTGTGTCCACAATAAGTAACAGAAATCAAAGGACAGGTTTGAAAAGTTCTAGAGATTAAATTTCAATAAATACCCATTAGCTGTGATGCTTTTCTAAAGCTTATCCAAAACTAAACGGACAAGAGACACCCTTAACTCCCAATGCAGATAGTTATATTACATTACTCCTTTAGCTTTACATTTCTTGCCTTTACTCGGTTCATGTCAGCAATATTACATCATTTAAATTTTTATTATTTATTTTGCATTTAATAACCGCTTATCCTTTCCCCTGAACCAGCCGCAAATAGACTACGGTGAGTATGTGGGTTGACATCTTCCTCTGCAAGTCTAACCATGTTCTAAGCTAGCTGTAGGATTGTATCTGACAGTTATCCAGTCTTCATGTTGCCCCCCAAGGAATAGGGAGGTTCCCTCCTAACCAGTCCGAGTCTCTCTGAAAATCAACATGTGCAGCATTGGCAGGACTGCCCTTCCCTGGAAACTTGATTTGTAGCCATAAATAAAAGTAGAATCTTTACTTTAAGACAAGTGATTTCTTGCCTATTTTGTAGTCCAGCTTGATACATTAGCTCTATAGTATTTCACTCCTAATGCCATAGGGCATGAACAGTTACACAATGCACAACTGTAATGGGATGAAACTGAGGGAGAGCAATGTTGTGTCTGAAGAAAGAAGAGAACAGAATTATGTCAAGATACCTCAAATAATTCTGGCATAGTATTTAGCTGTGAAATACCTGAAATAATTCCCGCACCCTATTTAGCTACTTCACCAGTTATAAGGTGGCAGAAGCAAAGCAATCATTAACATGATTATATGAGCATATTTTTTCTCTTTAACTTGAGCCCCCAGGTCTGGAGACCATTGTTTGCAATGGACACAATGGCTTCAGAAGTTGAATGGTTTGTGATATGATACAACATGAAAGAATGGCAAGCAACATTGTTTTGGCTGAGAAGATGACATTGTTTACGGGTGTATTTACACCTATTTTAGTTTCTACTTATAAAAAACAAAGCACCACTTTGAAATTAATCACCTTTCTTGTTTGTAGCTATGAAAATGATGAGACACACCACCATGTGGAATGTAACTGTACATGGGAGGCCGCATTGTCCAGCAGGTAGTGCAGTTTGGGTTGAGTCAGAAGCACTGGATTATAGTTCTAACACTGCCACTGACTAGCTGTTTGAAGGACTCATTTCACATCTCATCTTACTCCTTACCCTTTCACGTATCCCTAATGGATGAAATTTGGTGGCCTGAGTTATCCTGGAGGTCGGAGTGTGTGTGTTTGCAGATTGACTAATAAATTGATGTATGACCACTTACTCTGGAGCAAGCAAGGAAATTAAATATTTTTCATCTCATAAATCTATATCAGCTTTTCTTCTCACCATTTCTGATCATTTGATTTTAGTTCATATAGGACCTGATTCAAAACCCATTGAAGTCAATAGAGAGGCTCCCACTGATTTCAGCAAGCATTGGATTAGATCAATATATGGCGTCTCTGATCAGCTCTTCTTTGCTATCCAAAGCATACAGAGAGAAAAGGAATTCTCTGGAAGCATTTTTTTTAACCCTAGACTTTGCCATTGACTAATGTGTTCCGTAAGGTTCAGCTAACCTTTTCTTAATCATCTCATTCTGTAGGCAGTCACAGAATGAAATAATAGAAAGCAATTAGACATAAACCATGTACCAGCGAAATAGCATTAGAAATTAGAACCTCAGCAACAAATGCCAGGGCACAAAAACAGGGAAATGATATGGATGGGAAAATTAAATGACTGATGAAAACAAAAGTGTGAGCAAGTGATAGAGAGATGAAAGAAGACAATGTTAGGAAACACCAATGAAAGGGCAAATAACGATAATAGTATTTTCCCTTGTAGATTGATTAAGAAATGGGAATCAAGCCAGTACAAGAAATGGAAGAATGGTGGTATAATCTTCTCTTGAGAGAGATGGCAATGAGCCATTATCCTGTTGGGTTGTTGCCCAGACTGGACAATTAAAAAGATATTTTTGTCATAGCACCGACCATTTGATCTCACTGCTGTTAACAAGGTGTCACTACCAACTGGGCACACTGATTTAATCTGTAGTTCTAGGATTAAGTGAAACAAAAAACTTTCAGTAGAACTCAACTCGGGAGCACCTCCTTTATCATAATGCTGAGTGGGTTTTTAAGCTCTAGATGTTTGCAGGTCTAATAAAGGTCTTTATAGTAAAGTAAATGATGACAAATCCAAAACAAATTGAACCAGCCAACTATGCTTTTTCATTGCACACTAAGCAATTTTCTTCTCCCCTCCATCCCTGGCTGGTGTCATCCTCAGAAAACGAATGGATTTTAAAAAGAAAGATCCAAATATTAATATCCCCGGTTGCCCATCCAAAGCCTATGGAATGAATGTTGATGAGCACATAGTGTTTCCACTGAAATCTATTACCACATCAAATTTCCAGGGCTCCTTCTGAAGGTTTTCCTGGTTTCATGAAAGAGTTATGTTAGTTTCATTGGATTACACTGGGTTAAAACATAAATCACGCTGAGGCTTTATTATGAGTGGTAAATGGTATGCAAAAATTGCAAAAATGTGAAAACATGAATAAAATAAATGCTTCTGTAAAAACTCATTGTCTATATTTTCACTTTCTCATACACAGATTGCTGAAGCTATAGCAGCTTCCTGAAGTTTTATTTTAAAAAAAATATTGCAATTCTTGGAACCTCTTCCACTCACTATTTAGCTTTTAGAAAAAGCTAGGCAAGAATTCACCATTTTGTAAAACAGTTGATTAAAATCTACTTCTCTAAACAGTCTGAAGTTGCCATCTAAGAAAAAATATAATCCACAACTTGTAGCACTGCAGTTGTTTATGTCTGAGAATGGGTTCACAGGTTGTTCTTACGTCTTCAACATTTGGCTTCAAGTGGATCAAATCAAACCCCACAAAATCAGGATCAGATCCAAGATCAACACATCTTTTTCAGCCCTTCTCATTTTTAGTACATATGCCCAAGAGACATGTTAACAGATCAATCACTGGATTTCAAAAATGGTTTCAGTCACTAGAAAATTAAATGCAACAGTTCCTACCCAAACAATTATTTTATATGGAACCTTTACCCTCTACATTATTTTTTGTCATCGGACAGTGTACTAGATTGTGGTATAGGAGTAGTTCGCCACTCTGATCAATTATCCTTTACCACTTTGATATTTTTTTTTATGAATTGTAGCTGACCAGACCTCTCTGTAGCTTCAGTGGAGCTCTGTGCAGATAGAGAGTTAATTGTAGGATTGGGACCTTATTGATTTAAAGTCATGGTGGTTGTGACTGCTATTATCAGGGCTTTCTCTGGGTCCCCATTAATAACCAATTTCCAGGTTCTCATAATTTTCTGAAACTTAAGCATTTTGGGTTGAAATTACCCAAGTTTTTTTCTCAGCCTGAAGGATGCAGATCTCAAAGCACTTTACAAAGGAAGTATTTCCATTTTACAGATGGGGAAACTGAGGCTAAATGACTTTCCCTAGGTCACACGGAATGTCAGTGTCACAGCCAGGACCAGAACAGAGGGTCTTCCAAGTTCCCATCATGTGATCACTCTATTAGGCCATGTACAGGTACTACACATATTTTGTATGGTCTTTTCTTACTAAGGACCCATTCCAAAGCCAGTGAAGTCAGTGGAAGAAGTAAACTTATAAAGTGCACAGCTAAGGAAATCCATTCCAAACATGCATGACGAAGTTAACTGTGCAGAGAAAAATGTAGTGAAGTTTTTCCAGTGATTGAGACAAGCACTTACCAGGAGCCTTGCTATCACTTGTGGTGTAGCTCTTAAGGTAAACACTGTGCTGCTGCTCTGGTTGGAAGGAATACACTCTTTCCCATTGACTTCCTAAGGTGAGCAGTGAGAAGATGTCCCACCACCAGCACCCTGTGAATAGAGCTGGTAATAAATATTGAATGACTAAAATGTTTTGGACCAACTATCTTCTTAAATTTACATAGGATAGAGAGAGAGAGAGAGAGTTCCTGTAGTCTATAGCCAACAAATTCACATAAAAGGAGAGTCATCACCAAAATAACTGTTAAATCTAAGAATCTGAAAGCTTCAGGCTTGTGTGCTCAAGCCAACGACCAGGAAAATTAAGGTCACCCTTTGTCTCTCCATTATATGTCTTCTTTATGATGCAGTCGCTAATTATATAGCTCATAGGTGCTAAGATACTATGGTGATGGGACCCACTAAGTAACTTGGCCTGAAATAACACTATTTAATACCATACATGTTTTCTACAGTTATATTCATATTCATACAGACCCCATGAAAGTGATCTATCTGAAAATTGTACATACAGTGAACCATATTGCCAGTATATAGGAAAATATAGCATATAGTAAGGCTTCATTTGGCATTACAGACATAACCCTTTTTCTGGTTTGCCACGCAGCAAAGATTTCAGCTTTACTAGTGGCTTACACAGATAAACAGTCAAAACAGCCTAATAATTGCTTCCCATTAAACTCTACCCTCCTCACATATGTGCAACAAAATATTAATGAAAAAGGAGAAAAATGAGAAAGAATTAAGGCACAGAAAATTGGTCTTTCTTCACATAATAACATACACAAAAGGAGCCTGTTATATTCTGGCCCAAACCACCCTACCCCGTAGAGAGTCATAAACATAGAAAAATCAAAGTGGAACTAAAACCCAGATTTGGATTGTTTTTTCAGGCAAATGCTCTGCTGATGACCGACAAGGGCAAATCTGCTAGCTCAAGCCAGAGATTCAAATTTTACTCACAGTCTCTTCCAAGATAGTCAGTGTTGTAACAAGACCTAGCCTGTTTATGTGACATAATGGCACTGAGATTATAATGAACATATTGTAATGTAGTCTGCGGACAGAGAGCTACATCATTCTGACTCAAAACCATGTTTTCAATCATTAATGACCACATTCTACCCTGGCATCTGCATGAACAATTCCCATTGTTGAATTGTGCCCCCAGAGCTAAAAGTAGACTTTGGTCTTGTGTTTGGCCAACAGTGCCCATAAATAGTTGAAAAGGATGAGGCTCTGGTTAGATACCATGCATTCTGGATCAGATTTTCTGTTCATCCTAGAAAGTCCCATTGAGTCTTATTCTCACAGTGAATGTTGTGTTCACCCTTATGCTGCATTGGGAAGAAAATTGAATTACTTAAATAGAAGAACAGCCTGATCCAGAAGATTGAGTGTGGGATCTGGAGCCAGGAACTCCTGATGTGGAATTCCAGCCACAAACTCAGAGCGGATCCACCTTGTCTTTTGCTTAGATTGCAAGCTCTTTGGAACATGGGCTGCCTTTCTGTAATGCACTTCTACAGTGCTTGGCACAATATGGCCTTGATCCCTGATTGGAGCCTATAGGTGTTACCACAATACCAATACATCAGGAAATAACTATTTGACCGAAATCCATCAGAAAGTTCTATCCACTGTTATTTTTAATCCTAAAATGCAATCCCACCAACCCAGAAATTAATCCTTTATACATTCTATTAAATAAGTGACATGCTGATGTAATAAATTATTCTTTAGACTTGGGAATGTCACATCTGTAAATCCAAATACAGTTAAACACAAACCTGAATAAAACACTAATTCCTCTCTCTTTCATTATACCATAGTCAGCTTATTATCAGAGAGAGAAAAAGAGAGGTCGAACAGACACTTAAACACTTATTTTAATCTTTTTGTCAAACCATTAAAGCTACTCTTTTTAAGTGTGAGATCATTGCTTTGACATTTTCCTATTAAAACATTCCTACCTCTTGCCCTGTAATTGGCCTGTGGGATGTGAGACTGCATATTAACAATGTCCCTCCTCAGGAATATAAACTTTTGCTAAAGATCTTCAGTGGCACGTAGCAGATAATAATGTATTTCACTTTCAGCCATATATGCTGAGATGCAGTAGCTTTCATTTTTAAATCTGTTTGTGATTAAACAGCAAGCCCTATGCATGATTTGGAAAAGAGGTTTAGAGCTTGGAATGTCACCAATCAGAATCCTTTAAAAAAATCAGAAAACAGCTTTTTCTAAGTCAAAGTATAAACATATTGAGGCAGTAATCTTCACACCTTAGCTCTCAGTATTGCTAAGGTCCCTAGTACAGCACACATAACATATGGGGCACACTTGAATACTGAAAGAAAAGCTAGCTATGTTCTGGAGTTAATCTCTTACCAGTAAATGAAGTTTTCTATAGCTGAAGTGTTGTATTTAAGCATTTTTTATGTCAAAAAGGGTTCAAATAGCACCCACCTATGTGGGACAGAGGCAAATGGGAGTCTTAAATGAAATAGAGTTGAGTTTATATAATTGCTGAATAAAATTGCTGAGGCATGTGAGCTCTACTTGGCTGTCCTGTTAATAAAAACTCCTAACCACTGGCGGCAGGGAGACTTTTCCATTCAGTACAGCCAGAGACAGCTTAAATTAATAAAAGGGAGCAGGCCAGTGATACAATCTGATCTGCAGTAAAGCAGTTTCTGGTCTGGAAACATCTGATTTTAACATGAATTAAAATCTGAAAGGTTTCTTTAAACTTTTTCTGCCTTTCTGTGTTCCTGTGGAGATCAGGGCATTCACATTTCAGAGCTCTGTTGTCAAAAGAATTTTCCTACTTCAATACTCTTGCCTTCAGACTGTTAAGTTGTTAAGAAAATCGATTTTGTACACACCCTCCAAATGTGGCTTTATGCCTCAAAATGAGAGAAAAAAATAGACTCTGACTTCTAGCAATCAAGAATAGAATCATACTCACTGGGTTCAGTGGAAGAGTCCTCCACCATCTCAAAAGGCGGCAGCTAAGTTTAATGGCACCACTTCATTCCAATCAAATTAATCTTTTAAAGTATTTTTAAGTAGCATTTAACCAGTATTTCAAAATCTGTCACTTGGGGTTTTTTAGTCTCTTCTTTAATGTGGTCAGCAGCAGTGACAAAGTACAGCTTCAAACTGCCACATGGCAACTTGGAGGATGTAGAAAAAACATAAAGATTGTGTTTTCCTTTCCATAAGGTTTTAATTAGTGACAAAGTTTCCTTAAAGGTGCAGACTAGGTATGCCTATTGAAAACTATTTCTGACTTTTAAGGCATTTTTCCCATCCCACTATGCAGCCTTTTACATTTCCCTGAAACTTCTTTTTTCTCCACGAGCATTCAGGGCTCTCTGTGTTCCATCTCCATACACTTCTGAAAGGCCTTTCCCCTTGTGAAGCATTATTTCCTGGATGTGGAGCTGAGCATTGCCCTATGCACTGTACTCTCCAGAGTATGACGTCGTTATATGGAAGCTGAGCCATAGTAGAGAGACAACCAGCGACAATACGTGAACTGCTCAGAGTAGAGATTATCCTTGTGTCTTCTATTGTCATGGTCAGCACTTAGCAATAACAATAAAGTTCAATGTTACAAATGAAGTTTGAAATATGAAAAAAAAAATTCCATTTGCATGATGCTTTTCATCCAAGGTTTTCAAATGCTTTACAAAAACATTATTTTCACATCAGTCCTTTAAATCAGTATTATTGACCCCACTTCACAGATTCATAACCTGAGGCACCAGAGATGTTAAGTGGTATGATTGTCACACAGATAATCAATAATAAATCCAGGAATCCTTATGCTAGCAATCCTCTACTCTAATCACTGGACATGCTGCGTCATACAAAGCTTCCGAGCTTGCTTGAAATGCTCCTGTAGAAATTGGGCCATTGATTTTCAAGAATAGGTTTTTTCACTATATATCTGGGGCTTCCTTGTCTTCTTCAGGCTGTAAATTGTCCAAGAACAACTTATTTCTTGGTCACTGAATTTTGAGGCTTAGTTTCAAGTTCCAGCTGGTACAAGAGGTATGTGATGTATTTTAAAAATGTTAATCAATTTTTGGAACCTAGTAAAAAGGTTCATATCAAGTTCAGGTGAATTTACAAATGAAATATTGGGCCATTTTTTATTTCTTCCATAGCGGTGGGTCCATCCTTACTACAGACCATGAGGAACACCAGATACAGTTGGGAGCAATGAAACAGTTAAACAAATATAGGAAAGAAGCTCCAACCATAAAGGATACCCATTAATTTCTGGATTTCAGTAGCATTCTTTCCTATGCTGTTGAGAATTTTTTGGTTGGTTTTTGTAGTCATAAGCCTTTTCCTAGATATATTTATGTAAATTTGCTCCATTTTTTACATGCAAGTATTCACAACATGACAAGCATTTTGACATATTTATGTGACATAACTTGTGAGGAGATGATAGGGATATTATAGCATTGAGTTTGTGACGCTATAGGTTAGGGCTGTCATACTTTCTGTTATAAAACACTATTTTTAGCAGTTTATAAATCTAGGATGAAAATTCCCTTTGGACAGTAGCTTAAAATATGAGTTCTCAGATTGAGAAGTCATATATTTTGGTACAATTTGAAAACAAACCCATTAATTTAGTAGACTTTTGAGATATGAGCACAAACAAGTAAATGTCAGAAATATTTCTGTACTGTATTAATTCAAAAAAATACATTTCCTTTTTAAAATGAAAGTGCACAGCTTATTTGTCTTTCCTGTGGATGCAGAGCTTTTGGAATAAAATCTGTGCACATCTGTGGTAATTACTTTAAAAACATGTCTATGTGTGAATAATGAATGCATTGATTTTGCAGGTGTTTTTAGATAAAGGAGAGTAACAACTAAAGTGCTACTGATGCCTCATGGAAGACTTTGAAAAAGATTAGATTACAATGTCATTCTATGTCTAGATCTTAAATTTTTTCTCTGCCATTATTTTAGGCTTAAGATCACTTTCATATAGATGTGAATTGCTGCTTTTTAAGTGTTCGTCTCTTCCTGTTACTCCTTACCAACCTTAAAATATTTACTCTTCAAGAGTGTATCTCAAATGGTTTGGAAGATATATTTTGATAAGCTGCTTATCTAAATCTTAACCAAACCTCTTGAAATCTTTGAGAGCTTTCATCTTTCCCTCTCCTACCTTTGGCTCTCATATACCTCCCCCTACCATACCCGAACATCTCCTAACCTAGATTTCTCTCTCATTTGGTGGTAGCAGGATCTTTGCATCAGAAAGCACATGGTCCTCTCCCTTTCCACCGAGGATATGACATTTTTTTAATGTCTAGGGAGTATCTTTCTACTGCTGGCCCTAAAGTCCATGACATTTTGTAGTTTACCCTAGGGATTTAATATGTGATGAATCAGATGGGGATAGATGCCAGCCTGCTGGGGACACTACAAGTCTGCGTTCCCTAGATGGAGGAGCATCTGCCCTTCACAATCTTCGGTAATATCTGAGAGGAAGGATCAAAGCCTGCACACTGCAATTCTGGCCATCAATGCTAGGCTCAGCAACAGCTCAGGGACAATAGTGACAATGTCTGTTGACCCATGCTGTAGCAGTATGAACACATACATTTATCCCTTGGCTGTAGTTAAAGAAATCCATTCAATCGAGCAGAAAGCACTGTCGCTTTCTCTCTTCCTGGCTAGAAAAGTGATGGAAATGCTTAGGATCTTTGTAGATATCCAAGTATCGTTATAGTAACCATGATTTCACTAACGCTGTTCACTCACACTATATGCAGAAATGGTACAACAGATGTGCCACACGCACCTAAGAAATGCTGTAATGACGGGGAAGGCTGGGGAGTACCTGGGTTGTCTGTTGTACCATTTCTTCTGCTAAAACATCACACTGTTAAATAACATGCACATATGCACACAATAGAACACATTTAAAACTCATTCTAGACAAGCCCTCCCCTTCTCCTAACATGAGTGAGCTGATCAACATGGGTCAGTACCATCACCACAATGCTGGAAAAGAAGAAAGATGGGCAGATGTTATCTGCCTAACTGTGTTGGCGAGTCGTTTTTAAGGTTTCGCCAGTGAGGTCAGTTTTCTCACCTTAAGAAACCAAAAAAAGACATTTGGTGTGGGATTTAGGTGAACATTCAGGCTTATTCTTCTTTGGCTTGCATTGATTTCCTCCTGCCTATTTGCAATTAACATTTCTCCTTTTAAATCCATTGCATCCTTGTAACACTAGAAACAGGAAAAAACAAGGTATCAGTGAATTTCGTTAATATCTCACATTTTTAAAGGAAAATCTCTCTCATACACATTAAAAACTAAGGGTTGAGATCACTATTAATAAAATACATATAGGTGCTGAAACTATTTTTTATGGATAAGTTATATTTATCTGTAAGCAGAAATAGTAATGATATTGCCTCTTCATCCATATGCATAGGGACTCTTCGAAAGCACTGACTAGTCTACGTTCCTGGAAGGAATTAGAGCCCTCCTTCCTCAGACACCATGTGCATGCAAGTTCTCTGGCAAATCTATATTTCTGCCCACCTGTTAGGGTAGCATTGTGCCCACTCACACAATAAGGTAAGTTAAGTATATATGCCCATCAAAGAAGCTGCTATAGCTTGAGAACATTAATATGCAGAATGCTAAGAGTGACATTTTAAGAAGTTCTAGGCATACCCCATATTTTTTCTGCCTTAAATCCTGACCTCAGGGCTGTCTCACATGCATAACCCTTGTGGCAAGGGATTGGAGCAGATGGCATTGCCTTCAGACTTCATCAACGCCATTGTACTTGGTAAAACCAAAAGGGTAATCACTTTTTAAAAATTCAGTGTTTAAGTTGTTGTTTTCTTCTGGTAGGAAATTTCATGCTGGTGAAAGGTCCAGCTCTATCAAATGAAGTTTTTCAGTTTGTTCACAGTACAGTACAGTACTGTACACAGTACAGATATGGGCAGAGCAAGGCTTCCTTCTCAAACCTCTCAAAGTGCCTACGCCTTCACCTACAGGTATGAAAGGGTAATTTCAGCCTCCATATCTATTCAGTCCTTGACCTCTCTGCTGTGGTTTCCAATCAGGATACCATTCAGCATGGTTTGTGGATTTGTTAGTTTGTTTTTGTGGTGTGAACAGCTGCCTGCTACAAAATGGCCTGAGATCACCAATTCTTTCCTGTAGACCAACCATCAGGCTGAGCAGTCATTGATGGCAACACTTTTCAGTTATTACCAAGCTGGGCTGGATCTGCAGCACTAGACGTGAAAGATGTTGTATGGCAGAACCCAAGATGTTGTAACCCAAGATGTTGTAACCCAAGATGCATAACCCAAAATCCTAAGAGTTCACATTGGTACATAGCAATAAAGAGTTCCTATGGTCCAACATGGTTTTTTTATTGTGAATAGAAGCTCTGGTGTAATGCCAAAAAATGTATTTGTTCAATTATTTAGTTGATGAAAGATGACAAAATCAAATGTATTTGATGAATAGTATTCAACTAACTCTAACAAATAAACAGTCACTATTAGGCTTATTCTGAGGCCGAGGCCTCAGCTCTGCACCATCTTCAATCCTGAACTCTTATAAGAGTCATTAAAAGTATTTCATACACAGGAGCAGAGAACTTAGGTGATGGCCTGTAAAGCTGCTTCTCCAGTCACATCAGTCACTAGAGCGCCGCGACTCACGTTTGTGTGCTCTGATGAGTGCCACAGAAGCTATTAGGGAACTGATTTACTTGGATTGATCATGCTCCTAAGAGACAGAAAATGGTAAAGCTGGGCTCAGAAAACAGGCAAAGCAAACTGTGGGAGATTGCAGCTCACGGGCTGATCTGATCTCGCCTTTCCAACAGAGTGACCAGAAGGAAAGAGGCCTTTTTGCTAAATTCTCCCCTTCATCAGCTTGGGAGCACAATCTTTTCTGGAGTGCCAAAAAATAATACAGCCAGCTCTGAAAGATGGCTTCTGTCATTCTCCATGGTCACTGGCTCACTGCTTCATCTAGATGGCTGTTCCATTTCTCTTCCCACTTATTAAAGACAGAATCTAAGGCACCTATGTATTGAGGCCATGCTCATTTGCTTGCTGCCTTTATCTGTTACATTTGCTGCCTTGGGAATCCTAACAAGTATGCACAGTAAATATCCCCCTTCCTGCAGGGAATGCCAGAGCTCAGATCAGTTGCTCTGAAGCTGATGATTCAGGACCCAGGATATATCACACTTGCTCAGTCTCTTATGAGGCTCTGCAATGGGGTTGACAAACCTCAGACTGAACATAGGCAGAAGAAAGAGGGTCTTCCCCACTTACAGGAAACCAGGATGACCACACCCAGGCACAGCTGCCAGAGCTGTCAAACATGGAGACATGCCTCCAGAGCTGACACCAATAAGGAAAACAAGCCCAGTGATAAAGAAAGGAGAACAGAGACGTAAAGGAAGCAGAAGGGCCCAGTATAACAGAGGGGCAATAGCCCCCATGCCTGGTTGCCTGTAGGGAACTAATAGGGAGACAAAGGAAGACTGCAAGCCCTGGAGCTTAAAGGCTGATTGATTCTTTTTATGTTAATATAACAGACTGGGCTAATTTGAATGAAGATGAGACCCAGTTTGGCAAAAGTGAGCCACCAAAAAGGGACCACACAGAACCATTGACAGGCTTACAAGAGGGAATGTATAGCATTGCCCTTAGGTCTAGGAGTCTATATCTGTAAAGAGAGGTGCCTTCTGTGGCATTATTTTTTCTCCCTCCTTATGACAGCAGATGTTCCTGTTACGTTGCTTCCCTGAGGAAGTGGATTTGCTGGCCTCTGTGGACTCCCGGGGCCTGGTCCAACTGCAGCTGTGGAAAAAGGATACATATAATAATACTGGAATCTTCTTGTTCTCATTTTAACTTTACATCATTCTGGCATTGATTATCAAGGTCATAGTCACTGGATGTCTCTGGATTCTTCCTCCAGTCCATACCCTTTTATCTCCACTACCCTGCATCTGCTCTGCTTTACTTTCTCCCAAATCAAATGATTTTCAGACTCAGATGATCTTGTTGTGGTTCTGTTGTTCATAGCATGATGTGTGTTCTGCTAATACCTCCTGTGTACAGTGTGTACACTGCAAATGTAGCACCCCCAAAACATAGACATAGTAAATAAACAGGATTTGTTTATAGAATCTTTATATCTATATAATGTAGTAAGTGCTGTAATGCAACACAATTCAAATATCAAATTCTTTCTTCTTTTTGATGGTTAAATGAAATCAACTCAGTTGTTTTTTTACATTTTATATCATACATACATATTAGAATATCACCATTTCTTACCAGTGACTGGAAAACATAATTGCAATTTTTTAACCAGTAAGTGAATAAATGTAATTACAAAATAAACATTCTCTAGACATTACCGGCCCCAATCCTGGATACCTAACTGCCACTTTAGGCACCTAATCCTGTAGGTGCTTAAATTCCCCAGGCACCCAAGTTTCCACTAGTCAAATCCCCTAGGCGCCTAAAAATCTGCCAGTGGACACTGAATCATAGAAGTGTAGGATTGAAAGGGACCTTGATAGGCCTTCTAGCTCAGTCTCCTGCACTCAAGACAGGACGAAGTGTTATCTAGACCGTCCCTGACAAGTTTGTCTAACCTGTTCATAAAAATCTCCACTGATGGAGATTCCACAATCTCCTAGGCAGTTTGTTCCAGTGCTTAAGTACCCTGACAGTTGGGAAGTTTTTCCTAATGTCCAGCCTAAATCGCTGCAATTTAAGCCCATTGCTTCTTGTCCTATCCTCAGAGGTTAAGGAGAACAATTTTTCTCCCTCCTACTTCTAACAACCTTTTATGTTCCCTCACAGTCTTTTTTTCTCCACACTAAACAAACCCATTTTTTCTCATAGTTCATGTTTTCTAGACCTTTACTCATTTTTGTTGCTCTTCTCTGAATTTTCTCCAATTTTTTCACATTTTTTTCTGAAATGTGGTGCCCAGAACTGGACAAATATTCCAGTTGAGGCCTGATCAGCTCAGAGAAGAGTGGAAGAATTACTCCTTGTGTCTTACTTACAACACTTCTGCTAATACATCCAAGAGTTATTTTAGCTTTTTTTTTTTTGCAACACTGTTACCATTGACTCATATTTAGCTTGTGATCCACTATGACCCCCGGATTTTTTTTTCACAGTACTCTTCTTAGACAGTCATTTCCCATTTTGTATGTGTGCAACTGTTTGTTCCTTCCTCAGTGGAGTACTTTGCATTTGTCTTTATTGAATTTCATCCTATTTATTTCAGACCATTTCTACAGTTTGTCCAAATCATTTTGAATTTTAATCCTATCTTCCAAAGCACTTGCAACCCCTCCCAGCTTGGTATCATCAGCAAACTTTATGAGTGTCCTCTCTATACCATTATCTAAATCATTGATGAAGATATTGAACAGAACTGGACACAGAACTGTGGGACCCCACTTGGTACGCCCTTCCAGATTGACTGCAAATCACTGATAACTACTCTCTGGGAACAGTTTTCCCACCAGTTATTCACCCATCTTATAGTCACTCTATCTAGGTTGTTTTTCCCAACTTTATTTATGAGAAGGTCATACAAGACAGTATCACTAAAGTCAAGATATACTACATCTACCACTTCCTCCTTATCCCCAAGGCTTGTTACCCTATCAAAGAAGGCTATCAGGTTGGTCTGACACAATTTATTCTTGACAAATCCATACTGACTGTTACTTATCACCTTTTCCATTAGGTGTTTTTACATTGATTGCTTAGTTATTTGCAGACAGCCACCTAAATCTTCACACCCAGCATGTAGCTCATGCTTAAATCCTGGTGGAATCCTCAGGCTAGGCATTCCCCCACCTATCTCAATTGTTTGGCCTGATCCAGTAGATGTGCTCAGAGACAATGTGGCTACGGAGTGAACCCTGCCCAAGACACAGGAGATGGTAGGACCCCTGCTTTGTCCGATGGCCCAGTGGTTAGCATTCTCCTCCAGAATGTGGGAAATCAGCATTCAAATCTCCTTTTGGCCTGAAAGGAAAAGGAACGTGAACTTGACTCTCCCACATGCTTCGGGGTGCCCTAACAGACAGGCTATAGAGTTATTCTCAAGCACTCTTTGTGAGAAGAGCCTTAGGCCAAACCACTGCAGCAGTGTCACTATAGTTCAGGTTATGTCACCACTTCTTTTTAAAGTTCAACCTTTCTAACCCTCTAAAATCAGTACGCTTTGGCTGATTTCTTTGAAAATTGGTGTGCCTCAGGAGTGCGCAGCGTAGAATTAGTCACCCCAAATTTGGAGTCATTCGAGCCACATGTTCTGGAGATATAACTGCAGAAAAACAGCCATTTTCAAAAAAGGTTCTAGATTTTTTGTTTCTTTAATTCCCCTTGAGCTAGAGATAAAATTATTGATGTGATGTGGATCAAAATGATCTCAATCTGTCAAGTTTTACCCAAAGTAGTGCGGTGGCACCCACTAATCCTATCGTTCCTGGCCCCTGCTGCTTCCCCAGCCTGCCCACTTCCTCCATTGCCCCCAGGTCCTGCTGCCTCCTCTCCACATGCCCTGAACTCCCTTCTGCAGCCTCACACCCCAGGCTGCCCTGCTTCTTGCTTCATGGCCATGGCACCCTCTCCTGACCATGGCACCCAGGGCAGTCACCCACATAGTCCACCTGTAAGGCCAGCCCTCCTGGGAGGGATGGAGTATTAGGGAGTGGAGGAGTGGTGGAGAATAGGAGGAGAGTGGCTTGGGGCTGCAGTGAAAGGAGTAGGCTATGGAGCATTTTCCTTTGCTTACATATCTCAGAAAGTGCAAAACATAGATTTCCTTATATCACAATCACACACGTCATGTCAGTAATCCACACATTCTCATATTAGAAACACACCTTTGCCAAGCAGGTCCAACTACAGCCTACATCATGTAGTGTAAGCATACCTAACAGATTGATCACACCTGGAGTCTGCGTAAATAATTCTCAATGCCCATTGCCACCTCCAGGGGACCAGAGGGAAGGGGGCATTTGCAACCTTTTGTTGTTCTTGTTGTCCATTAATAGTGTTAGACGGAATTCTGTGAGTGAGAGTGAATGGGGTGTCAAAGGAGGTGAAGCGTGTGTACCTTTCTGCAACTGGGGTTGGCAGCGTAAAGGTCTGTGTGTTAATATGGCATATTGGGGCATTGCTGAAAGAGGGCAGAGTTACAGTAGCATGGGCAACCTTAATTTTGCATTTCCTGGGTTTCAGAAGTTGGGGTTTTGTTCAACTCAGCATTTTGCAAGGGGTCAGCATACCATCAAGCAACCTTATTTCTATGTTAACATAGGTTTTATCTATCAAATAGGTAGTATATTTATGCTTCCATGGATGCTTGCATCAAGGTGACCCCTTAAAAAATTCGATGGCCTCTTTTTCTAGACATGCTCTTCTGACAGGAACATTTTTTACCTGTTTCACTCTCCTTTTAAGATGCTCAGCAGTTAAAATCTCCATTTATGCATATTTTTATGGCTGCAAAAATCTTCTTAGGTGGGGAAGCCCTTTGGAAAATGTAGTCAGTCTTATCTGCAAGTTGTACTTCAGAGAGCTACACACACAAACCAAAACAAGCTAGTTGCTTCAATTATATTACATTTGTGGATAGGGCATGCATGGAAATCGCTGAATTAAAGTATATATCTGTGGAGGCACAAAAATCAAGGCCAATGTACCATGCTGAGTTAAATTAGAACAAAAATAAGCAGTTTTCAACTATCCTCCACTATTGGAAAAGGAACATCGTGAATATCAAAGTGTACAAATGTACAAAGGAATACCAGTGAATCAGAATAACTAAGTTTATTTAAGAGTCTGCATGAGTGGGGAAAAAGCAAGGAAGAAGAAATGGTAATGATTTTCCTTATTAGCAAAAAAAAATTGCCTTTTTTTTTTCCTGTCTGTATATTTGGATAATCTTGCTGGCAAGTTATAATTAAATATAAGACAAGTACCATGGTAGAAATCTCAGGAAAATGCACTTCATCTTCATAAAAAAAATAATAAGGACTTCAGAACTATTACATCTGGCAATGCAAAAAACGGGAAAGCAGGACATGTTGCAATAATGTTCTACTCCACTTCAACATCCAGTATCCACAAGAATTACTTTACATAATGAGAAGTGATACAAAGTGGAGTATGATACCTAAATTTCCTTTCTCTTTACCCCTTGATAGTTTCCACTGCTTCCTTCTTTCCTTTTTCCTCTATCTAAGATTCCTTAGGAAAGCCATTTGCAGCTTGGCTATCTGTGATTCAACAGCCTAGTAGATTCTTTTTCTTTCAGCTTGGTTTATGTTTGTTATTTCTTCCAACATGTTTTCTATCTTGCTACTGAATAACACTTGACAAAGGCCCTCTATAGAGAATAATAAGAAAAAGACTGAACAGAAGATGTTTAGTATGAATGCTGGCCTTTTTGTGGCAGATGGAGAACATGCAAGAAGTGAGTATGTTTCAGACAAGTGTGTAAATCATATAAGTCTAAACACAAACACTAGGGCCTTATCATATTACTATTTAGAATACATACACTGGTTAACTATAACAGGACAGGCTTTCTTGCATATCTAGGATCTATGTGGAAAGCTAATATCGAACATTAAGAAAAAGAGAAAGGATGAGAGAGAGACATTTAGCATTTCTGTGGTTTGCATTTTATTGTGACCATAGTTGAACCGATCTATTTACAGTCATGGAGAAAGAAAATATTTTCCTGACCACAGCTGAAGAGTGACTCTGACAGAGTTTTCCTGCTTGCCATCTCCCATGTCATCAGTGTTTTCTGAGAGAAGAATTTGAGGTGGTTTTCCACCTAAGTGGTTACAGCTGTTTCCACATGATCAGTCAGATGGAGTTTCTGCCTATGTTTATTTTGGCTCTGATTTTCGACTGGAGCCTGGCAGGATGACAGAGTTTGCTCTGGGTCTTGGGACTTTGGACAAACATTCCAGAATTTCTGACTTCTTAACATTAATGTTTGATGAATTCTGGTCTTAATTTCTTCTGGAAAAAAGTCAAGCCCACTGGGGATTTCCCTTAGTCTTGCAACCATCTTTTGTTTTCGTTCTTTCTTTCATGATTTTGTTCTTTCTTTTGGGGAGTGGAAGGGGATGAAATAATCTTCCACCCTGTGAAAATGAGACTGCTTAAAAAAAATCAACACATGTATACTGTAATTTTCTAAAATTGCAGTCTTCAGTTTTGCTGTTTTTTGGGTTTTTTTTGTCATGCTTGAAAGGAAACATCCACTGTGGTATTCGTAAAGCTAAAACCTCTGTGAGAAAGTTTGGAACATAGTCAAAGAATCAGTTACAAAGATCAGTTATCGTGTATGCAGTATAGTACAGCAGCACTTTCTCAAAGCTGCTATTTTAATAACCCTCAGAGCATCATCAGTCTATTATTTTATTAAAGTTGCCTTTAAAGAAACAAAGTAAAGATCTGGGGTGAAATCCTGAAAGTTAAAGGGAGTTCTGCCATTAATTTCATTTAGGCCAGGATTTCATCTCTGCTACCCGAATATTTGAGAGACTGGAAAATGGAGGTAATAAAAGCTGAAATCTGGGAACTTTTTTTATTGCACAGCACTGGATGATGGTGGGAGAAATTATTCACAGATTACTTCAAAAAGAAGAGCAATTTTTTAAACTAAACTTTTATGTAAATAATGTTCAAACAGCTGCATTACTGCAGAAGGTTGCTGCTGATTTTTACAGATATTTGTCTCCTAGCAAGTAACGGACATTTAAATGTACATTGTTTTCAAATAATTGTCAGCTGGGCTCAGCTCCTCCTCTCACTCAAGCCAATAAAGTAAGATTGAGCACAGAAAGGCAGATCCTCGAATGATGTTAATTGCCACAGGTCCAGTGATGGAACAATGACAATTTTCACCAGCTAAAGAACTGCCCCTTGATAGCGATCACTGTTCTTTTGTTTTTATTTTAATGGGGAACAATGAGAGAAGGAAAAGAAGTGGGGAGGAAAGGAATTTGTGGGTGTGCAAATAGAAAAAAATTACCTATTTTTCATTAATATGCCGTGTTGCACAGCAGCCACTTTGTTCACACTGCCTCAAAGAATGCTGGCATACCCTGGAGGTAGGGGGTCATTGTACCAGCTGTAACAACTACTGTCCACTGATCCACATCGGGTGCAGTGGAGACATGGCCCCACTCATTTGTGAAAACTAGCACTAGAAATGGTGTTAGCTTCAACTTGGGCACCCCAGTTCAAAGTGTGAAAACTCCTGGCGGTCTCGACCCCAATTTGTTTGTCTGGTCAGAGGCCTAACAGAAACCTGAGTCTGCTTATTGGTCCCCCATGACTTTGTCTTTTCGTACACTACCGTGGGAAGGAGCATGGTTAGGAAAGGTTTTGAAGATGGATGTGTTTGTTTTTTTCAAACCCTAAAAGACCAATTAAAAATGAAAGCACTTGCTGCACTTGCTCACATGCCACAGGCACATATAGAACCAACCCTTTTGAAGACGTTCCCTCCTGTGCCTTTCAGTGGATACAGGACCATAGAGCCACATTAGGGGCCAGCTGTCGTCATAGTCATACAATCTAAAGCCCTGAAGAGGGACAAGGTGAGTGTCACCTACCACTGAGACTGAATCCACAGAAATTTGCTTTTAAGAATTGCTATAGTGCAAGCAATAATACCCAAGCTTTCATTTCAATATGTAAAAGGCTTTAAAATTGTGTATTCTTTAAACCAACACATCGAATGATTTCTGCTACACTTTGTTTGTAAGCGCTTGATCCAAAGGGATGGGAATGAGTGTAGAGAGGTGACTTTCAAATGTTAACGGGGAGCTCTTTCCATGCCTAGTTGAAGACCCATGAGAAAACTCACAGTTACTTGTGGAAAACCCAGAGGAGTAGGACAAGCAAGACTGGCATTGTTGGCAGAGCAAAGAAGAGGGTAATGTTACATTAAGAGATTAGAAGTGACAGTTTGGAAATGGCTAGTTGATGGAACGTCTTATAGGTGAAGGTAAGAAGCATGCGCTTGACGTGGTGGAGAAGGGGAGCCAGATGAGGAACACAAAGAGGAAAGGGACTGAGGTGGTCAGACCAACAGGCAAACCAACTTGTATTTGCAGAGGAGTGGGAAGCCCACCCTCTCTGGCATCCATTGTTTTCAAGGAGTCCAGTTCTGCCAGTCAGCAGGATTATTTTTCAGAAGGTATTCTGTCCTCTGACTTTGGTGCAGCTTGCCTTCTCTGCTCAAATACCCCTTTAAAACTTGTAAGAAACTTGGAAATCCTTCCTTGCATTCCCATTAGACTGGAAGTTCTTGCAGTGTACTCTGGAACATAAGCTCTAGTTCTGGTTTGAAACTTTCAGAATGATTCCCAGATTGAAACAGAGGTACACACTGTACTAAATAGGTTCCCAAATTTTCATTAATATATTTCACAGTTTGAGAAAGAAACTCCGTAATCATAAACCCTTAGAAGCCATTGAGCCAGCATTAAACAGCTTTTGAATAGGGCAAACCCTGCCAGAACACGAAGATTACTGGTGAGACTGTAGGGTAGCCAGTTTAACCCAATTACTCAGTTAAGCATAGTTAAGCATAGTTGTGGCAGATACAGTAGGGCATATCCATCAGATTTGAAGAGTACCATGGAACACAATATGGAAGCATAAGTGCACATGTTTACCAATCTGTACTCATAAAATACTGATCTGCTAATGGTGAGATAAGAATTGTACCTTGTGTGGAGGTAAAAGTTCAAGTCCACAGAAGGTTGAGGCCTGAGGGAGAGTCAAAGGTGAGGAGAAGTTTCATCCCTAGTACATCAATGCAGCGCTGTTCATGAGCCGACTGCTTATTGGTCCATGTAATTGTTAAAGGAGAGGAATGAGTCATTCCTTGCAGAATGAAATCAGAGATGCCATATTCATGAACATCTGGATGTGGAACTGTACAAAAAGAGAGCCGGAGGTATTCTTTACTAGCCTGATATTGTTATGCACACAGATTGCTAAGGTAGTGTTTAAATGTTCAGTGTACGAACATATTAATCAGAGCAGCCTAATATATCAGTCACCTGCAATCTTAAGAAGAAACTAGAAGGACTTTAGAAATATATTTTAACTGTCCTCTCTATATTGAAGTCAAATACTATTTAAAGTATTGACTTGTATTCACACTACCCTGATTCTAGTCATCTAGAAGTTACTGAGTGAAACAGGGACCCAAGCACAGGTGACAACTGCTGACGGAGGGGGGGCAGCCAAAGGGACCAGACGGCTGGGGTGGCGCCGCCGATGGTCTGGCTGGCACCCTCCTGGGTCTCGGAGGTCCCGGGCCTCCCTCCATACCGGGCCAATGGGCAGTCCCTCCGAACATGCCCTTCCGCCCGGCAAAGGTAGCACCGGGCCTCCCCTGTTGCATAATGGACCCAGTACTGGGCCCCTTGATGGGGCACCAGGAATGACCCCTCGGGTGCCTTCTTGCCAGTCGCCACCACCGGCAGCAGCTGCAGCTGTACCTGCTGGCGGAACGAGAGGACGTGGCGAAGGGCGGGGTCCTTGCAGCAGAGGGGAAGCGGGCTGATGTTGGAGAGGGGCTTCACCAGGGAGGCAAGGAGAGGCAGAAGGGTGGCATTGGGGAGGAAGGGCGGAACGGAGGACAAGACCACCCGTATGCCTAGGTCCTCCAGGGGCTCCACTGGGACGTTGACGCCCCCCACCTCCAGGCCCATCTCCACCGCTTCCTGGGCGGCGGCCTCCGACACCAGGAAAAAGACCACCTTGCCGTACATTCGGGAGGCCGCCACCACGGCCGTGGACCCCACCACCTGCACCATCACCCACACATAGGTTTCCACGTGGGGCGAGGCAGGCACCAGGAGGCACTGGACCCCATGCCTCCTGGTAAGGGTGGGGAAGGGGCCCTGGCCACCTGGGATGGTGCTGGAGCCAGTGGTCAGGGCAGGTGACTTGGCAGCAGCAGATGGAGGACCTGCAGCCACCTGGGCTTACGCCCTGGAGGCGTCACTGCCCCCAGAGCTGGTGGAAGGGGCAGCGGGAGAGGATGGAGGGAGAGGAGGAGGGGCCCCACCCACAGGTGTCGCCTTCCAGGCAGGGCCTTTGCCCTTCTTTTTACCCCCCCCCCAGTTTTTTCTCCCGACCGAGGGTGCACCCCCCAAGTCAGGGGGGGCGGGAGCCGTGGCAGCAGCAGAGTCCCTGGGGTCCCCATCAGAGTCCTCCGCCGGCGCCTGGGGAGAGACACCCGGCGGCTCAGCGGGGGTGGTGGGACCGGTTGTTATGGGCAGGGACAGGGCTTCGGGCTGAGAGGGAAGGGCGGGAGCATCTATGGAGAGGGTCCCGGTCCCAGACACACCAGCCATCCTGGGAAGGGGTGGGAATGGTTCGACGGGGGGTGGTTTAAAAGAAAGGGAGGGAGAGGAAGGGGAATGGGGAGTGGAAAGGGGGGGGGACGGGGCAGGAAGGGGAAGAAGTGTGTGGGGGGGGTGACCGTTCCTCCCCGCTAGGCTGGAAGCAGGGGAGGAGGGCACCAGCACAGGGGAAAAACAGGGGGATAAGCCAGGCAGGGACGCAGGGGCAGTGCACTCACCAGCCCAAGATGGAATGTTGGCGACTACTTCGGCTGCACAGGGGGCGGGCCGAGGTTAAATGAAATTGGGGGGGTGCAGTGTGTGAAGGGGGGGTCAATGAAACCAGGGGGGCCAATTGAGGGGGGGAGGGCCATTGGTGCTGCCAGAGCATGCGAGCCAAAGCAGGGGGTGCTACTGCAGTGGGGGAGGAGAAGGGGAGGGTCGGAGTACCCCAAATGTAGGGGGCAGAGCAGGGGAGAGGGAAGAGAAGAGAAGGGGCAGAGGTGCCCCCAAACGTGGGGGCTAGAGCAGGGGGCAGCAACAACAGGGGAAGGGGAGCTCACAGCAGCAGAAGGGGGAAGAGGCAGCCAGCCAGGGTAAAGGGAAGAGGCCTCTTAGCAGCTGGTGCTGGCCCTGGAAGCAGCAGCAGCAGCAGCGGGTGGAGATAGCAGCTGGGATGGTGGTGGTGGTGGTGGTGGTGGTGGTGGAAGGGCCACTCACTCACCCCCTCCCTCCCTCCCTCCTAGCTGGGAGGGAGGCCTGCCAGCAGGGCCCCGAAGCAGCAGCAGGATCCCCCAAAGAAGCAGCTCTAGAAAGAAGGGGGGTCTGGGCCGGGCCAGACGGCTATGTGAGGGGGCTGGAAAGCATGGATATTCATCCCAGGCTCAGCAAAGCCTTATTCCCTGGGTGATCCAGCTGGGGCTACTTCAAGGTAATTAGGCCACCTGGGGAAACTGACCCAGCAGTTAAAAGCCTCCATTTCCGGCAGGCAGGGGCAGCTGGAAGGGAGCTCAGAGCTGGAGTAGAGCAGTTTGCAGTGTTTGGGACCATTACTGTTACTGCCAAAATACCAGAGACAGAGGCTCAAGCCTAGGAAGGCAGAACCCTTCTTCCTGGTACCAGGAAACAGACTATGAGCAGCAGAGCCCTGGACAGGCCACCCAGGGAAGGTAGCAGGTCTCAGGGGTGGAGCAAACTCCAGTCTCCCCCACCCGTCCGGCTCACCTCCCCCCAGCTGCACTGCCGGGGGAGCTGGAAAAGTGCAGGACTCACAGGGGTGGAATAGATCTCTCCCCCCTCCACTCCCACACAGCCCCCTTGCTACAGATAGCAGAATAAACTATTCAAACTGGGGTGGGGAACAACTTCAAGAAAGCAAAGAACATTAATGAGGATCCTTATTGAACTATAATTTCATAACAAAATATATCCTGAAAAATCTATCTAGAATCATTTACCTGATTATTAATGAATAAATATCTGGAAGGAAAATATGCCACTTGCAACTATTCTGAAAAAGGAAAAAGCAAAAGAAATTTTTTATGAAATTTTAATGAAAATGAAATGGTTTTCTCCTAATTTTTCAATCAGTTCTACCATTAGTTTACATAAAACAAAAATTAGGCACTCTATTAAGAAGCTGATCTTTTATAAACAGATGCAGAAAAGCAATTGCCATGCAAAAGTAAAACCATCCTCTTTGAAAAAAACTGATCATGTTGATGTACCTCAAGGAAGCAAATTAAGAGCCTGCTTAAGAGTAGAACAAAGGTACTGCTCCCATATTTTATATGATAAAATGACAGAGTGGAGTTGAATTCAGGAGGAATCTAAACGATATCTTGAAAGTTCCAGTACACTCTGAAAGACATAGCTGAAATATCCTAATCCACCATATGTTGTCAATACCACACCACATGAGGAAAAAAAAAGCTGATTTGGAAGGAAACAAGAAAAACTAAGTACTCCTATGTACTTAGAAGTAACACCTTTCATAGCTTCATAGAGTTCAAGGCCAGAAACATCATCTAGTCTGACTTCCTGTATATTTCATTATATTTCACCCTATACTGAACACAATAATTTGGGGGTTAGACTAAAGAATTTCAGTCCTCAGGAAAATAAACTATTATATGCCACAGGCAGAGATCAGGAGAGACCAAGTTGTCAGCAATCCCTGAAACCCCTGCGATGGCAGGAAATTGATTAGATGAGATATGTTCAGGTGATCCATACTGCAGAAGAAGGCAAAAAACCAACCAAACAAAAAAATCCCCTGCCAATCTGACATGGGAGAAAATTCTTTCCCAACCCCAAATCTAATGATCACTTTGACCCAGAGCACAAGAGCAAGACATACTAGCCAGTAGCATAAAGTAATGTATTATGTTAGCATCTGAGCTCCCACTAGGGGTTGATAAAATGGCTTTACTCACATAACAAAAATGCTGTATAATAAACAAGAACACGGCTGCTACCAGAATGCACACCCCATTTGGATGATACTATTCAGATATGTAAAGTTAACCTTTGCTTAAGTGCTTTGATAGATCAGGATCTTAATAAGTGTGCAGGTCATGACCAAGGTGTGTTCTGTGGAGCAGAGTGAAGAAGTTGGCGCTGTTGCTATAACGAGGTTGTGGCTAAAAGATTTCAGTTTCCAGGGATGATACCTTTAAACATCAGTAAGTTAATTAATACACTTTTAAAAATAAATACAGGGAATTTTATAGCCCATTATTTAATAAAGAAATGACTAGACATTTTATCTTCATTTGACTATTGGGATAGCTGTCTGGTATCAAATTAAAACTATAAGCTTTAGCTACTCCAAAAAAATCACCTCCTACAAAGGGATGGATTTGACAAAATAGTTACTATTGCTTTGAAAACTCTATAACCACTAATCATCTCACTAAATAATTTGTAAAATGCATCTATAATGGTCACTGTCTAGAAGAGGTGGCAAGGGGCATCAGCTTGGGCCTGAGTCAATAACCGAGCTCATTAGTCTTGCTAATTATTTATGAGCCAGTGATAATTCCTGTGAAGATATTGTTACCGGGGAGAAAACAACAAAATGCAGTAGTTAGTCTTCATTGAAAAAAGTGGGAATTTGACGTTTCTTACTACAACTGTCTACAGTCAATACAAGGCTATAACATTGTGTCTCATTCTTTCTATTGCTTTTCTTCTCTGATGGCAGAGCAGGGAAGGAGAACGAATGCTTTAAAAGATTGGGTTGTAAAAGTGGGGTCCCCCAAGGGGGAGATGACATTATAAGTGCTTCCAGTTGTACAATGAAAATCGCTTTGCATAAACAGACCTTGTCTACATGAGAAAATTGTACCAGTCTACTAAAGTCCATTAGAAAGCAATTACCGGTTTATACTTGGTGGTACTCAGACCCAGACTCACTGGACGTTATGAGCCTAAATACCTTTGAGGATCTGGACCTCTTAAACCAAAACTGAGAAGATCCACCAAACGGGGGGGAGGGAGAAGGGGGAGGATGGGAAGGGAAGGGAAGGAGTGGGAGAGGGGAAATGCTTCAACAATTTTCTGACGTAGACAAAGCCTTCATGTTGGGCTGGTCTTCTTCTGAGCTGCTTTCAACATTCTCTGCCACAATATAACTGCTTCAATTATTTGCTTTAAACGCAGACAATTATTGTTAATGACATGGTGGCAAACAGCCAGCCCTTGTTTCACATGCAAGTTAGCACAGAGACAAGTGTAAGAACCACCCTGCTACCTAATGGGTTGGTAACTGGTATATAATCAACTCAAAAAGTTTAGTATAAAGGAATAAAACCAGAAAAATATTCAGCATTCATTTAAAGCTGTTGAACCTTAGTCTGTATTGAAGGACTAAAAATTCTTCCTCTGGTGTCTGGCTGATGAGTCTTGCCCACATGCTCAGGGTTTAACTGATCACCATATTTGGGGTCAGGAAGGAATTTTCCTCCAGAGCAGATTGGCAAAGGCTCTGAGGTTTTTCCTCCTTCCTCTGTAGCATGGGGCACGGCTCACTTGCTGGTGGATTCTCTGTACCTTAAAGTCTTTAAACCATGATTTGAGGACTTTAATAACTCAGTCATAGGTTAGAGGTTTATTACAGGAGTGGGTGAGGTTCTGTGGCCTGTGTTGTGCAGGAGGTCAGACTAGATGATCATGTTGGTCCCTTCTGACCTCAGAGTCATGAGCCTCTGAAACATTTTCAGCTAGATCCATGCTAGTGTTCTCTATTCCAGAAGACACTTTTAGGATATGTCTACACTGCAATTAAAAACCCACAACTGGCCTGTGCCAGTGACTTGGAATCATGGGACATAGGCTAAAGGGCTGTTAATTCTGGTGTAGAGGTTCAGGCTGGGGCTCTAGGACCCTGTAAGGTCAGAGGGTCCCAGAACCCAGGCTCCAGCCTGAGCCCAAATGTCTACAACTGCACAGTCCTTTAGTCAGAGCTGCATGAGCCCGAATCAGCTGGCACAGGCCAGCCACAGGTGTCTAATTACAGTGCAGACCTACCCTTAGAGATCTTTGGCTGAAGTTTGAGACATGCCCAGCAGAGCTATGTGGAAATGTTCACCCATGAATTGAAATTGTAAAGTGTTGGGCTTTACACCTGTCCCATTTGAGAACTGCTTTTAATGTTTTACACCCTTTAGCCTTTTCCCTCTTCAACCCTTACCTAACTCACTATACAAACCTGGAGGTAAAATTCTGAGGTGATTTACACACTTCTGAAATAATGCCTTCACTGAAAATCTTGTGCACCTACAGCAATGTTCTACTTCCCCCAGTAGTTCCTTTCCCATTTTATAGGTCTCTGACTTCCTAGTAATTTAGAAGCAACTAGCTGGTCCAACATACAGTTGTTAGACAGATCTGGATAGAGGTGAATTGTGTATATGAACAAATATTTTCAAAATTAAGTCCAGACTAGCTCTACCAGTCAAGATATCCTCATACTGAAAACCCTTCTTAAAAAAATGTTGCTTTAGAATTCAGCCCAGGTCAATAATAGCACACACAAAAAAAGCCATTCCCACCGGATGGCTATTTGGTGCTCTAAAGTATATGGAATGAGGGTTTGGCCAATTGCTAATTGATAGATGTCCATATCACATAAATTATCATCACCACTAACATCCTTCCTGGGGGCATCAGCAGAGAGGTCAAGTATTAAACTGTCATGGAGACTTCCTTCTCACAGCAGAGAGCAGGTCAGAGTTGAATCATATCAGGCAGTGAAAAGAATCATGCACTGATGTTACCTTTTTCAAGGTAAACAGACCTTCTTTGGTTGGGACCAAACAAACCCATTTCAGGGTTCAGCCATACCTTAAACAGGGTCTCCAGCTCTGCACCCTGTCCCTCCTGGCAGCCACATTCAGAATTAAATAGAGCAGTTCACATTCTTTCAGTTGTTTTAGGTTTTGTGCAACTCAAGACAGAAAACAAGCACACATGATTCACATTTAATGAAAGCCATTATATAACAGCAAGGTAGTAGTAGGAGGAGCATTTCCATTTTTTTCTTTGTATCCGTGAATGCTAGAACCCTTTTTCCTTAAATGAAAGCTGATCTGGTTCTGTTATCATCCAGTGACTCCAGAATCTGGAGATATAGGTATGAGCCAATAAGTACATGTGCCTTAATCTGGCATTTATTCTGATACCTTTCCATTAGTATAATATAAAAGGAGTGCTAATAGTACCCTGTTTCCCCGAAAATAAGACCTACCCTGAAAATAAGCCCTAGCATGATTTTCCAGGATTTTTGGAGTATGCTTGAAATATAGGTCCTACTCCAAAAATAAGCCCTAGTTACAGTTTACAAGCGGTTCACAAGTAAAGGTCCCCATACACTTTACACTCATGGAAAAAAATAAGACATCCCCTGAAAATAAGCCCTAACCCATCTTTCAGAGCAAAAAATAATATAAGACCCTGTCTTATTTTCGGAGAAACACGGTAGTTTATGTAAAAAAATAGTGATTTTCTTTTTTCGTAATTTCATTAAATCTGGATAATTTGTTATATGGGCCATTTTAAGGATGCACATTTCTACATAAATGAGAACCTGTTTGCAGTTCGGTTCACTGGCCACCCTTGAATTTATTTCATTGAGTAGAATGTTTTAGCCAGATATTAAAATTGGGTTCTGCAGAGGGAACCTTTTTGCCTTCCAGCTTTCACTTGTTTCATTACAACTCCATTTAAAGCATATTTTGGAGGAACATATTTTAAGACATATTGGTGTATCTCCATGCTGATAAATCACAGATCTCATATCTGGTCTCAAACACACATGCACACACAAAAGAGGTCTTTCTCTGAAGTCATGTACAGCTGACAGAGACAGAAGCCTATGGAATCTGAGAGAGGACCACACTTCTGAGAGTTAATAATAGTGTACATTTTTATAGCATTTTTTTTTATCATGGAGGATCTCAAAGTGGAATTGAAGGTGGCTGTCAGACAGACAACTAGCCTAACTCACATTGGACAGCAGTAGAAGGAGAATTTTTAACCAAGGACTCAGAAAAAAATCTTACTCTTATAAAAAGTATTGGGGGATCCTTAGTGACCATAGGGAGTAGGCCAGACCCCAGTTCTAAGGTTTCATCCAAAGACCTCCAGACAGCGCATGGATAGAACTCCATCTGACTGCCCTGACACTGCCATTATTTGAGCTTGTGGTTCCTGTGAGGTTAGGTATTTCCATCCTGGTGCTCAGACCACTTAGCCCCCTTCGTTTAGGTTTGATCACAAGTTGGGGTGAAGGTCCGAATAAAGAAAGCTGGCATCGCTCTGAAAAAGCAAATTAACACATAAGCGTAAACAATTTGTCACATCATAAAATGACAATGCATTGCTCAGTATCCATAGCAACTTCAGAAACCAATGCTCTTTAACAGCCGTGCCTGGATCATATAAACTGCTTCGATAAAATATGAGTCACAGCAGATGGATATATGAAAATAGAAATCATTTTGTACCCAGTCTATTGCGCAAACAGGCCACCCTGGAAGTACAGCACCAGTTATACTGCCCTTCCTGCAATCATTGTGTTCTATCATATTGAGCCTCAGATGGAGAGAATTTGCTTGCACATATTTCCACAGCATGAGCACTTGCTAACAAAATGCAATAGCCAACAATGCTGTAATAACTAAGGGACAACTCTAGCCCACATCTCTACTGCTATGGAGCAGAACAGGTGTGACTCTATGCAAGGATGGGGTTGGATATGTGGGTCTGGCACCTTCAGCAGGCCACAGAGACTCTCTCTTCACAACAGAGTCCAGGGAGCAAGCAGGAGCAGGGCATAGGTGAGCCAGGAGAGGGTTAGGAACTGGACTGAGGTACGTTAAGCTGAAATAGTTGCTATGGAGTGGCACCAAAGGTGGCCCACAGACCTCAGGGGAGAATAGAGAATACCCAGTCCCAGCCTGATAGGACCCTAAACTAAAATAATTGCCATTGAGGGGGTAGTATTGCAGTTTAGCAATAACTTTAAACTTGGATTAATGGGCACCTTCAAGATCACAGGCTATTGCTTTAATTTCTGATAAAATTAGTGCTAAGAGAGATATGATTGGCTTTGCATTTTTGTATTTGTATAATAGGAAATGTGTACAGGCAGGTATTGAGAGAATTCCATTATTGAGTGAGAAAGAAGAAAATGAAAATGTGTGCCTATTTAGTTCTAGTGAAGGGAGATGATTGATAGTCCTGGAAAGTTAAGTCTTCTCATTTCTCCAGAGATCAGGTAGTCTGAGTTGCACCGAAACCTTTTTCTGTCCTGCTCCACCTATGTGCTTTAACCCCATACTGGTAGGAGCCACCCCTCTAGATAAAGGATTGTCATGCCCATGCAGTGGGCCTCTTTGGAGACTAATACTCAGGAAGTCAAATATCATGATACTGGTAACTAGACTGAGACCACCAAACTCATCTCATATAATCTACCAAACTGCCATTAAATGGAGACCACCTTTGATAACCTCAAACCTGGGCACATGTAGCCTAAATTATCAATATTTAAACAAATATCTAACCTGAAGTTCAGAGGAGTTACCTCAGATACCACTGAAATCAGCATCTGAGCCAGGATTTTGTAGTTGAAAATCAATCTGATAATCAGAGGTGTGCATCTGCATTCATTCTTTTTTCCATCCCAGTGTTATCGTCCAGTGTTCATACAATGAAGTCTGTCCTTGTTTCAAGGCATTTATATAATTAGCAAATAAAACTTGTACATTTAAAATAGAACTTCTCCCAGTACAAAATCTGTGCACCGCGCTCATCACATATCTTCAAGATGATTTATTCTTATTTTATTTCTGCTATGGAAAGCATTCTCCATCATTCAAAAGAAAAAAACTCACAGAGAACCCTGAAAGGGCAACACAAAAGCATGTTTACTCAAGTTTTGTTATATTTTTCAAGACATGGCCATTTATTAACATTCTCGGATTCTGATACATAAGAACATACTTTTCTCCTATTTTGACTTACCCTAAAGCTGCTGTCTCACTGAGTGGGCTTCTGAATTCTAGTAGCAATGGAAAATAGCTGCTAGTTCTTCTTGATTCCCATGTAAAATAGTTGCTTTTCTATCCTGTCCTTACACTTTCACTCAAGTTTCTTCTTCCAGATAGTCTCTTTGGATCCATATTGTGATGTATTTGTATTAGATCCATGCCAAATGTAGTCTCCACCTCCTTCCTGATATCTTTTAAAACATTATGTTTGATAAGCAGAAAGTTTTGTTTTCAGAAATAGATCCCAGCGCTACAAGACAGAAAGCTGGCATGGGGTACATGAAGACACCCTAGAAATGAAGTTGCTCTGTTTTTACAACTGCTTTTACTGAGAACAGGGTCTGGTGCTATGTTTCTAAAGTACTGTGAATTTAATGGCACTATGACATGTTTTTAAGAAAGTAATAACAACAATATTTATTAAAAACATGTCATAGTGCCATTAAATTCACAGTACTTTAGAAACATAGCACCAGACCCTGTTCTCAGTAAAAGCAGTTGTAAAAATAGAGCAACTTCATTTCTAGGGTGTCTTCATTCAAATAATTCCTTTTGAGAGATTAATAATTATATACTAGTCATATAAAACATGTTTTTCCAAACTATTCGTGAATGAAAGTGAAGTAAAAATTATGTCATTTTTAAGATAATAAATATTATAGTGCATAGTATTAAGTAGTGTGTGCAATTTCCTGGTATACTGTATCATATAACTCCAAAATATATGATATATTTTGTCTTGCTTATGGAGGTAGAATAACTCTATAGTAACTGAAGCATATTAGTAGTGTTGGAAATACATTGAAAATAGTAAATAAACTGCTTAAATTTGAACTTTGTACATGAGATGTAATACAATGCAAGATCCAGTGTACATCCTAGCAAAAATCAAGTTTGTCCCAGAAATACAGAATTAACCTATTCCTGATTGTACTTATACCAATCACTGTAAATTAGAAGTAGCTTCACTGAAGTCATTGGTGTGAGATCACAATGTGGCCTTTTATGTACAGAATTTGGTCACAGAGGGATTTTTATGGTATGAAAAAGAAATCTGAGGTAACCCCCTAGTTAAATTGAGCAGCACACATAGGCCTTGTTATTCTTTGCGCAGTGTATCAAAGAACATGAGCCATTTACAATTTACAAGGCTGTTTGTCAAAACTACTCAAAAACCTCACAACTAAACTGAAAAGGCCCCTTTTGAATCATCTTAGAAAACTTGCATGATTTGCTCAGTTCATGCCATTCTGTTACTGCAAGTAACACCCACCCCCAACCTTTTTCCAGGTCTTTTTTGTTTTCTTTTCTTTTCATCCAAACATTTTCCTGTTTTCCTGTGTAAATCTCCCTAATTCATTGTCATGCTTCCTACTGGCATCACTTCCGGTGTATCATTCACATCCTGCCCATCGTTGCCCCACAGGTGACATCATCTTTACTCAAAACCTTCCCTTTTGTGGGTTGCAGTGCTTCCTGCTGAAATCCCTATCTCTGTGGTTCCCACAAGCACTCCACTTCCTTGGGAACATTCCTGCACTGAAATGAATTGCTGTTGTCTTTCATAACATAATAAATAATACTCCTTTGCATGAGCACAGAGGGAGGAAACAGAGGAATTTTTACAGTTTTGCTGTATGTGATAATTTATGAGTAACATTGAGGACAAAAGTCAGTGATGAGTTCACGATTACCTGATCACCAGAGATTCATATGTTGATTCCTTTAGTCTTTTAGCTTCAGAGAAGCTCACAAAAATCAGTGCTACCATAGTCTTGTAAGTACTGAATGAAAAAAAAAGTAGAGTTTTATCTGATAGAGTGGCTAGAAAAATATGGCTTATTTAACGTTATTTTTCTTTATTTTTGGTGGATAATTACATTCTCCTTTGGCCCAAAATCTTGGGAAAGAAATGGCTGGTCATTTCACAATGTTTTCCAAGGTCTTATAGTTATAGGTCATTGTACTTCTTATTGCTCTTAGCTGAATAAATGAAAATACAATCAGTAAACAAATCTTAGTCACTAATGAAAATAGTGAAAAAGAAACATGTAAAAAACATGTCATTCTTTGCAAGAAAATCATCGATGTTATTGGTATGTAGCTCAGAAATGCAAACCCTGTTGAGAACACAAAGGTTTGTCTAACCTGAAAGCTTCTCCTCACAACAAACTTTATACTGGTCTGTATCTTGGAACATGTCAACAAAACTCTTATTATTATGATGTTGGTGGTGTTCAGTCATGGGGACTGAGACCTAGCAGTATTAGATGGTCCTGACAAAATGGTGCCTTCCCCATGATCTGTTATAAACCTTTTAAACTTAAGCTCATCATTCATCAACCTTTCTCCCTATTCTCTAACATCTGAATCTGAGCCATACACTGAACAAGTCACAGAAGAAGAACCATTGTGGCAACTGGGCATACAGTTTTACACTAATTGTGAGCTCAACTGTGAAAAGAGAATGAAAATTCATAAACTGTCACCTAACATATAATCACAAATATTGATGAGAAAAGGTACAAAAGGGAGACAGACTGAATTAGTTCAAACAAAAAAGGCCCACGGATATAACTGAAGGACTGTTAAAACCATGCCTGGTAAAAAAGAGACATATGGGACCAGAAATCAGTGGACCAAAATTGATGTGTCTATAATTAGGCCTAACTGGTGGATAAAATAATGAGAGGAGGGGCTATTGCACCCATCATTCCCTTTTGAAGTAATTAAAAGAAAAGACTTTTGGGAAAAACCAACAATGGTGGCTGACTGACAGCACTCACAGGATGAGTGAACTTCACCATCCTGGCTGCCACCTCACTGTCTACTGGGAATCCAGGATTCACCATAACATCACTGGGCCTTCAACACCTTGATCCTGAGAGATCTCTTGACCAGCCCAGCCCAGAGAGAGAGGCCTAGATGACCTCATCACTTCCACTGGCTTTGGCTAATTTCTGAACAACACCTGGGATGTGAGACTTTGTCAACTTTCCCTGATCATGTGTCCTTTTCTTTCTCTACCTTATTTCTTTTCTTTCCTATGCTTCTACTTTAGCCTTTTGTTTAATAAAATTCTTGCTTAGTCAGCTGAGACTGCCTATTTTTCAACACTGCTTTGAGCCTGTGGGCAGAAAGGCAGATAAAAGCAATGCCCTAAATAGCCCAGTGATAGTACAAGTTTGCCAAGTCTCAGAGTGGCTAATAAGTCGGTGTGACATATCTGTGATTCTCCAGTAGTGAGACTGCAAGTAAGAGTCGACACCAGAAATGGAAACTGCAGTTTCTGTCTTTGCTACTCTTTTCTCTCCCCTCTTGTGTGTGTTTGTCTTGTTTTGTCTTCTCAGAAATGGGACTGGACTTTAACAACAGCTCCAGCCCATCTCAAGTAACTTCTTTTCTTTTCCCCAAAAGAACAGTTATTACCATCTTTAATACGGTTAAAAATCTGTCAGACTAGGGGTTTCTTTCTAAAACCTCTCAAGCTAAAGGGAAAAGAAACAAGGTATGCTGTTAAAATGGAAGCCTTACTTAATATTTTACATGTCAAATATTTCAAGTGTTTTTCCTTCTTTTCTGTGTCTTTAAAAAAAGGGTTACAAGATTTTTAATGGTGTGCTTGCCATGGTACTAAGCAGGCTGAGTTCTCTGTATACCAACCCTTGAACCTTGTTTAAAACTATTTAGTATTGGACAGTGACAGGGTCAGGGTAATATCTTTGACTCTTTGGGCCCATATATTTCATCAAAATTGATACAACAGAGCCACCACCAGCAAACAGGACAGTAATGATAATGTCATGGGAAGAAGGGATGTTGTTTTATAGGGGAAATTCTAATACTTTCTGCAATGTCCCAATGTTAGCTAGATTTGAGTGACCCTTTAGAACCAGTCGGGCAATTCTGAGCAGTACTCTGCATTCAGCCAGCCCCAGAATGACCCTTTCATAAGAGTACAGCTATCATACAGAGCACAGCTGTTGTAGCTGCAATATCTAATTACTACACCTAAACATTTTGTTGATGATGACAATAGATTCTTCAAGAAACAAACTAAAAACAACTCCTGATGTACCACAGCTCAATGCATTCTGTGTGCTGGCTAGTGAGGAAATAAGCTGATGAAATCAACTCTTACTGACCATTTTTAAGCAGAAACCAGTTAGACATTCATTCTGCCTACAAACACTAAGGATTCTTACAAGAAACCCTAGGTTAAAGCATTCATGTTTTGGAAAATCTGCATTTTCCTGGCCCCCTCACCTACCCATACATTTTTAATTTGACACATTTGAGCTGAGTCCTATACACTGAACTATCATAGTTCCATGTGGAATATTATTGATATAACCTGAAGCCTATACTCAAACTCATGTAAAAATGTTTTGTTTTATTTTAGTTTTGTGGGGCTGGACAGAATGTTCCTCCCTTCCTTTCTCCCCGCTCCCTGTTTCCCTGGACAAAACTGATTGGCTGTGAGGGAGTGCCACTCCAAACATGGACAAGGAATTAGATCTGACCCCTGGGAAGGTTTGAGCCAATGAAGAGATGGGAAGAGAGATGGGGGACCACTCTGAGAAATTTGGAGAGGTAACAAAGGGAGAAGGTGTGTACAAGAAGAAAAAGGAGCCCTCAGCTAGGGCAGAGAGAGAGTGACTGAACTCAGAACTCCTTGAAGGAGAGCCAGCCAGATGCTTTCTAAAGGGGGTACTTATAAACTCCCAGCCTGGAGCTGGCAGAACAGCTGAGACCATGTAACTGATACACCATTCTGAGCTCACACTCAGACAGTGTCACAGAGCGTGGTCAAGTTGGGGGGAATTGCACTGATGGGGGACAGTGAGTCTGCGTATCTAGCCAGGCCTGTGGTGCCTGTGTGTTATATGCAGTATCAGGGGCAAGGGAGTTTGTATACCCCTGCTAGAGATCCTGTCCTAGTCCACTCCCTGAGTGTGTCTGGGTTAGAGAAAAGTGGTGTTCTGTTGTCAAGTGTGGTTCTTGTTCCAGGATTAACTCTAATCCCACTAGAGGGAGGGTTGGTGTTAGTGCAGAGGTATATGCCTGGGACCCCTCTAGAGTAGCCAACTTTCTAATTTCTGAAAACTAGACCCCCATTGCCCCACCTCTTGCCCTGAGGCCCTGCCCCCAGTCACTCCTCCCCCAGTCACTCTCTGCTCTCTTCCTCATCACTCAATCATCTCCACCTCCATCCCCACCCCCACCTGGGCTCCCTTTGCTCCAGGGCTGGGACTGGAGCTGCAGCTTGATGTGGAGCCTATCTCCCCACAAGACACAGGTAGGAGGCATCCCTAGCTGAGTAGGGGCTTGTTCGGGTTGATGACCCAGCACCGCCTCCACCTCCCCCCACACTAACCAGACTTTTGCTATCCAGTCAGTACATCTGACCAGGCACTGACAGATTCCCTTTTTGACTGGACTTCCAGGTTGAGAACCAGATGCCTGGCAACTTGGGACCCCTCTCCAGATCCTGAGAACCTCCCACTTGACATTTTCTTCAAGTTTTTTCAAAAGATGAAGTTCTTGGTCCTTTGCCCCTGCCTACGTGGGCAGGAGTTGGGAGTGTCAAGGAATTGACATCCTGGGTAGTGAATGGGGGAAACAACCTCGTGACAAATGACGTAGAAAAAGCTGAAGTACTCAATGCTTTTTTTCCCTCTGTCTTCACAGACCAGGTCAGCTCCTAGGCTATTGCACTGTGCAACAGAGAATGGGAAGGAAGTGAGCAGCCCTCAATAGAGAAAGAACAGGTTCAGGACCATTTAGAAAGGTTGAACAAACACAGGTCCATGGGGCCGGATGTAATGCATCTGCGGATGCTGAGAGAGTTGGCTGATGTGATTGTAGAACCACTGACCATTATCTTTGAAAACTCATGGTCACTGGGGGAGGTCCCAGATGATTGGAAAAAGGCAAATCTGGTGCCCATCTTCAAAAAAGAGAAGGAGGAGGAATCGGGGAACTAAAGACCAATCAGCTTCACCTCAGTCCCCCGAAAAATCATGTAGCAGGTCCTCAAGGAATCCATTCTGAGGCACTTGGAAGAGAGGAAGGTGATCAGGAACAATCAGCATGGATTCACCAAGGGCAAGTCATATGTGAAGAACCTGATTGGCTTCAATGATGAGATGACTAGCTCTGTGGATGTGGGGAAAGCAGTGGACGTGATCTTTCTTGATTTTAGCAAAGCTTTTGATACAGTCTCCCACAGTATTCTTATCATCAAGTTAAAGAAGTCTGGGTTGGATGAATGGACTATAAGATGGATAGGTCATCACTTTCAATGGGTAGTGACCAACTGCTCGATGATAAGCTGGCAGCCAGTAACAAGTGGAGTGCCCCAGGGGTCGGGGCTGGGGCCAGTTTTGTTCAACATCTTCATTACTGAATTGGAGGATGGGTAGATTGCACCCTCAACAAGTTTGCAGATTACACTAAACTGGGGAGGAGTGGTAGATATGCTGGAGGGTAGGGATAGGATAGAGAGTGACCTAAATAAATTGGAGGATTGGGCCAAAACAAATCTGATGAGGTTCAACAAGGACAAGTGCAGAGTCCTGCACTTAGGACAGAAGAATCCCATGCATAGCTACAGACTGGGGGCTGACTGGATAGGCAGTAGTTCTGCAGAAAAGGACCTGGGAGTTAAACTGGACAAGAAGCTGGATGTGAGTCAACAGTGTGCCCTTATTCCCAAGAAGGTTAATAGCATATTGGGCTGCATTAGTAAAAGCACTGCCAGCAGATCGAGGGAAGTGATTAATCCCCTCTATTCGGCATTGAAGAGGCCACATTTGGAGTATTGTGTCCACTTTTGGGCCCCCCACTACAAAAACAATGTGGACAAACTGGAGAGAGTCCAGAGGAGGGCAACAAAACCATAAGGGGGCTGGAGTACATGACTTATGAGAGACTGAGGGAACTAGGCTTGTTTAGACTGCAGAAAAGAAGAACTGGGGGGGAGGGTTGATAGCAGCCTTTAAATACCTGAAAGGGGATTTCCAGAGAGGATGGATCTAGGCTGTTCTCAGTGGTATTAGATGATAGAACTGGGAACAATGGTCTCAAGTTGCAGTGGGGGAGGTCTAGGTTGGATATTATGAAAAACTTTTTCACCAGGAGGGTGGTGAAGCACTGGAATGGGTTACCTAGGGAGGTGGTGGAATCTCCATCCTTCGAGGTTTTTAATGTGCGGCTTGACAAAGTCCTGGCTGGGATGATTTATTTGGGGTTGGTCCTACTTTGAGCAGGGGGTTGGACTAGATGATCGCCTGAGACCCCTTTCAATCCTAATCTCTAATTCTATGAAAGAAAGAGAGAGGGCATGCACTTTCTTTTTACTGAGTTTAAATCCAGTGCTTTTCTCACAATTTTTACATTAACTGAAAGCACCATGTACATTTCAGGGAGATACAGGGTATGTCTTCACTGATGCTGGCAAATTTACTGCTCTCAGAGTGATCTATCTGGATCGACCGAGTGGTCAGTAAAGACCCACGCAATTGATCTGGAAGTCGATGCATTAAAAACATCTTCTCACCATAGTTTACTCTGCATAGCTTACGTAACTCCCATCAACTGCCCCCAAATTTCCAGGTAAGTGTAGTCCTGGCCACAGCAATGCAATGTCCCTCACAATGGCATCATGCATGCCATTATACTGGCATTTCCATGTGGTCTCATCCATCAGCACCTTTGGAGTTTACTTTTTGTTGTTCTTCACATATTGAAGGCACTCAACTTGGAGACCGACTTACATATCTCTTTATTTTTGTAGGTTCCTATACCACAGAATGAAGGAGGAATAAGAACACGGATTCCTCTGCCTGCATAGAGAAGTTTGTTAGGTATCAGTGCATTGCATCGGTTTGGGCACTAATCAGTGCTGTGAAGAGGAGCTTAAATTCAGTCTGAAAGGTGAAGCAATGACCTTGTCCATATCTTCACACTGACCAAACAGCTGCATAGATATGGAGGAGAGCAACCAGGGAAATTCTTGATGAGTGTCTTGCTGCAGCATGGCCCTTCTACTTCTCCACTGTGCAGGTCTTAGTTTACAACACATAAAATAGCCCTCAAAACATACCCTTTCCCTCACACCCTGAAAATGAGAGCCAGCTATTTTCCTCTGCCATAGTCCTCCCTGCTTCCTTAGATACTTTACCAGATTTCTTGCCTCAATTAAAAGCCAGAATAGGTGTGATTTGCAAGCATGAAATTATATCATTTGAGTTATTCTGTTTCCATATTGCCTACTCCTATAAGTTAAATCCATTGAAAGGTCACTGGGTGGGCCGGATGGGGTACACTAGTTTGGCTGCTGCAAGTCACCAGCTAAATATTGCACAGAGGAGATTTTGCTAAGTTCAGCTGCTCCTCTTAAAAACAAACCATAATTTAGTAAGCAGTAACAAATGTCCTCCTAGAAAGGATCACACCAGAAAGGCCAATATTTTATGAGCTTTTAAAAACAAAATAATACTAGAGTAATGTAATATGAAATAGCGCTTAGTAAATAACAATGTAGAGATGGGCTGGATCTGATCTTCAAACAAATATACAGGTGTCTAAAAGATGGCAGGCATTTTTACAATTAGTAACAACCCTGCCTCTCAAGCCAAGTAGCTGGTTGCAAGAGGAGTTAGGCTGGCAGAAAGTAAAAGATTAGAATCCACCCAGTCTCTGTGTGCACATTACCCCTGGATACATAGTTTTTTGCAAATGGCAGCTATTTCCCTCCTTTTAAGCTGGTAAGGTTTGGGACACCATTCAGCCACTACACAGCTGCCTCTAAACTGACATTTTCTGTGGCTTTGCCCTATGAAGTGGCCTTGTTGAGAGCCCGGAACTATGACTTAGGCCAAGTGTGCATTGTTGGGACAAGTCTAAGAATTTTAGCATTGCAGTCGCATAATTGGCCTCGTTTTTTCCCTTCCTCTCACAGGGGACTGCTCCTGCCCTCCAACCATTTTACTTCTGAAACATAAGGACACCATTATTATGTTTCCCAAATTGATCCTCACAAATTGGTTCCGCTTTTCTGTGAACTTATGGGAGTCACACTGATCCCTGGCCTAACTCCACAGGCTGTAGTACAGCTACTGCAATCACTCAGTCTGACCCATGTTGTTCATATTTTCTTTTTTCCATTTATTCTCTGTTCGTACTGCCCGGGCACTTTACATGGCGTCTGTTCCATGCGGTGAGAGATCCCATGGTAAAGTATTACTAAAGAAGATTTTGAAAATGTTACTTTACCTTTGGCCAGAATTAATTGCATGCTTGCATTTTCCAAACAGTTTTCACCGTTTCCCTTGTGAACAGATGTAATGCACATGTTGGAGCCAAATATTTATAGCTATCTCCACTCCCTCCTTTCTGGCTTGTGCATACACCCCTGAGGAGGGTAACAAAGCTCAAGGAAGCCATTAGCTTAGGCTTTAATGAATTCAGAAAGCATGAGATTTATATAACTTGTCAGCACAATTCATTGTTCAGTGCCAAACTGGATTGTTTTGTTTTTGGTTGTGGTCTAGTGATTAGAGCAAGGGATTGGGAGTCAGGAGTCCTGACTTCTTTTCCTGAGTCTACTATTGTCTTATAACCTCTTTGCGCCTCAGTTTACAACTTGTACAATAATAACGGCAGTTTGCCTCTATATACCACCTTTCACTGTGAAGTGCTTTGCAAATGATAAATGCCATCAGTGAAATGTATACAGTTGAGAGCAGCAGCCAGACAGGCAGACACCCAGCCCACAGCATACGTCACAACTGGAAGGGAAGGGGAAATCCTGGCCTCAGACAATGCAGAAAAAGACCTACTCTTATGAAAGTGCTATAGGAAGTTTAATATCTGTATGACTCCATATTTTATCCCAAAGATCCACACAGTGAACTTCATAGAACTCAATATATTTACTTTAGGAGTGAAACAGCCCTAATGGGATTAGAACTTCTGGCTTTAGGGCCCTGGTATTGCAAGGCTGACATTTAGTCCATTAACCTGCCTCTTTACTTTGTCCCAGAATACTATAATATTTCACTGAAAGGGGTGTTGGGAGGCTTAACTAATTAATGTTAGCGATCTTCTGCTGAAAGTCACTTTTCAAGTGCAAGTATTATGATTTTTATTATTATTATATATTATGTTGGCCTATGTAAAGAGAGTATGCAATAGCCTCTGTTTTTAATGTAGAATTGATGACTGTTTCTAGTAGCCTGGGCATTCTTCTCTTTCTACTTAATGGGGAAATATTGTAGCTTTTTAACTCCCTGACTGTACGTATACCGAATTATATTTTGTTCCATGCTGTAAGGATGCACAGAATGTCTTTGAGAAAAATCTAGCTGCAGCTGTGCTGAGATAAGAAAGAGAAGGTGTTTGTTAGAGTTTAACAAATAGAAATCATACCGCTTTACTGGCCCAAGTCATTTCTGTAACACTGGATTTCCACTTCTTTGAATATATGCTAAAATTACAGGAAAGATATACAAATATTTTGTGAAATATATGTGCTTACATCCCCCACCCTTGTTTTGCCAGAAGTGTAGATTTTTATTTCAAACCTCATTGATTTGATAGGAAGGAAGGAAAATATTTTGCAGCACAGCGACAGCTGGATGCAGTGAGAGTTACAACCTGCAGTTCAGTGCTGGCCTAGAATCCAAGCTAGTACCATGGCAACAGGCTTCAGGACCTGTCAGGAGCTTGTAAGTCACAATATTCATACTGTATTTCTTGCCGTGCGTTGTACCACTGAAGTTAAGCCAGAGTTGTAGTTTTCATTATAAAGCCATATTTTCTGTAAAAATTTGCTCTATGATGAAATTTAACATTAACTGCTTTAGGAACCAAGTATATCCCCACCCACTCAAAAAAATTACAAATTGCTTTTAAATTGCACCTGTGGCAAAGAATAAAAACTAAACAAAACCACAGTTTCAGAGCTGTTTTCCCCTAAGAAAATAATAACAGATTAAATTTGGCAAATAGTTAGTGTGCAGTGCAAGCTATACTTCCACCTTGACAGTACACAACATTAACAAAAGATGATTTGTGAACAAAATGGCTCGCTGTTAGGGAAACAGTTTGAGAAGGCAAAACTGAGAGTAGCTGGGATGATGTCAGAGGCTGTGTGAGAGTCCCAAAGTAGCAGTTGGGAGTGGAGACGGGCAATCAATTTGTTTTGTAAAATCAAATTTGCTTTGTTTTTGTTCTCGTCTTACTCAAACCAGCTTGATTTTTGTATTGAAACTGATGATTTTAAAATATGCTACACTACATGTAATGATAATAAGGCCTTTTTATTCCCTCAGAACTCCAGTGGATACAAATGCAAGATATGGTGCATAGTCTGGTTCCGTGTGCACCCGCAACTATTCCTCAGCCACTTGCATGCACCCATGCTGTCAGCTGCGGATGCTATCCCTTGATACAAGGATGACGTTTTTCAGGAAGAAAGTCATTGATGAGGCTTAAGATGGCTGAGGAGTCCAATTTGTGCTCTACAGATTTTTCCACATATGATAAATGGTTCCTTAGAGAGAGCACAACTACTGTCTAGGATAATAAAGTTTCCTCTGTCCCCTGCAGGGTCTTCTTACCATGACTAAGTTGAAAAAAGAGGACTTGCTTCAGAAGATGAATATCAGCCATCTACACACCGTGACCAGCCCAGCTAAGCTGATGTTTCATAATCTTCGCCTCAACACTGGTCTATTAGCTGCAGAGAGAATATTTGGCATTGGTGCAATGGTCCTCCCATTTGTTACAGAGAATCTGCTTAAGGCAGCACTGTAGGTACTACTAAAGATGACTTCGATATGTCACCCATGTCTTGCACCCATAAAGAAGAGTGGGGATGACTACTGCATTGTAGACCAGAATCTCAGTTTCCATCCACAGATCTCTATCTCTGTCACGCATCCATGCATGCATTTCAGGATGCACACATGTGAATGCACTTATATGAAAGAGGATATTTGGAGGTAAATCCTATGAGCAATGAAAACATTCAGGCTACGCATGACATTAATCCTCAGAAAGTTCAGAAAACAACCACTATTGACAGGGGTGTCATTTCAGAAAAATTTGAGTGGGTGGAGGGGAAGTTGTGTCATCATATAGAACTTTATATATGATTATATTATATCCTGCAAAGTCTGGGGAGAAGGGGGAAAGTGGAGCACGTAAACCTATGAAAAGTTTGGGATCACAATTGCCCCCCTATGTCCCATAACAAATGATGCCCCTTACTATTTTCAAACATCAAAAAGTTACATTTGTCTGTGATACAAAAAACCAGTGATGAAAAGTGTTCATCAGTAAGTTGTGAATCATATTTGATCATCTATCATACAATAGCAGCCTCAAAATGGAAAGCATCATAAAAATCCTGTCCTGTGGCTACAACCAAACCTAAGTATTCATTGTAATTACACACGAGATGAATCAAATCTGATAAGTTTTGAAGAGGTCTCTGGTTTCCTTTTTTGAATATTGTCTTTATTGTTACAGGTATGTTCTTCAGTCACTGTCCCCAACACCAGGCATCAATGCTAAAGCGGCAATGCTATTTTCAAATATAATTGGAAGACAAAATAAAAAGTTTTGAGCCATATTTTGAAGGTTTTACTCAGCTTTTATTCAGCAAAAAATTTCCATCTATTTCAGTAGGAGTTTTGCATGCTTGAGGATTTAGAGTCATAATCTGTTGCCTTATCTCATGTTGAATAGGACCTTACTCCACCCAGTAGACCCACTGAAGTCAATGGTCAGGTCACAATAGGTAGAGCAAGGTTCTTCTCAGTGTTAGGGGATCACAAATCTGGCCCTTAGTAACCAGGGAATGAGTAAGGACTCCAGGGTTTGCCCTTTTCAGCAGAAATCCTGAAAAGTATAAAGATATGTAAAAGTGCAATGATTTTGCATGTTAGAACGAAAAGTCATCTGTACATTTGGGAAAGAAAGATAAAGAACAACAAATAACTACTTCTTATTCCCACTTGCTTTCTGTTGTTCCCATTACCTCTTTCCAATTTTTGAGTGAAATCACAGACAAGGCTCACCAACCAATCTCTAATCTGCATTCCCTAAAGTTGGGGTTTTAAATTTATTTTATTTCCTGTTTCAGATGTGGAATACATCCAAAACTACCCTAGTCTAAGTCCTAGTTGGAATTGCCTTTCTGATCCATCTCCATGTAATAAACCCAGAGCATGTCGTCTGTCTGACTGTTTCCAAATACAGTGTTTGTTTATTCTGTGAAGCCCTCTTTAGTTCTCCTATGAACTCTTTCCAAATTGTTCATGAACTTAATTGATTGTAACAGAAAATGAAATGCTATCTCTGCATGTGTAATTGCCCTGAGTAAAAGGAAGAGTAAGGGAATGAAAGGGCTGGTGTGAAGAAGAAAAAGAAAAGAGAGAAAGGGAATAACTCTGAGATGGGGAGAGCGGTCTGTGAGCAGAGAAGTAATTGGTATTAGAATATTTTGGCTGCATGCTGAGAAACTGGCACCAATGCCAGCTGCTGACTGTTTTACGCGACACAGTTGGCACTGCTGATTTAAACAGATTGATGAATGGGACCTCCTCAGTTAAATTGGTGGTAATTATGCATTGTACACAGTGCAGGCTGACACTAAGAACACTTTATAGTAGGTGCTAGAGTTTTTTAAAGGGTAACTGATTTCACAAACACATACTTGGTTGCAAAGGCAAATGCTGAATATATGGTCAAGTTCAGTGACCTTGGCTCTGCTTCTGCTGCTCCAGTTCTTTTCAAGGAAGAAGCTATAAAAAGCTTTCAAGTGGGTGTGAGAAGGGTGAAGATCAAGGTGTGAAATGCCAGGAACCATTTGCCTTGCTAAAATGTAGTAACTGCATTAGTCAGTGTAAGGAGATAGAGAAGGGGACGATTTACCACAGATAGAATCCTGTTAAAAATCATGCTTTTGGTCTTAATGTTTTAATTGAACGAAATCACCCTTCCATTTTTTGTTGTTGGTGTTTGAAGGAACAATTTTTGCTTAGCATTTAAACTTCATGATGGATCAATGGAAGAGCAAGAAATTCAAGAAAGCAAGTCACCCTGTCACCTCATCCAAGCAATGACAAAGCAAAAATATCCTCATTCTAAGTGCACTGAAAAGAATGTCAGAGGAAATAAAGTTCTTGCATGTCCTTAGAAACAATGACACTGTGAGGGCTGCTCCTTGCAGAAAATGTGCCATCAAGTCTCTGCTGCAGTCTTGAAGGTAACTTAATTGTCCAAAGGAACACAACTTATTGACATTGGTATAGTAAACATGTCAATTACATGTACTGCATATATTACATATTTATAATAAATTCTGGTTTAGTGTTACTTAAATCTGCACAGTACTAAAATAGTAGATGATAATTCATTAATTCATTGTCTTATTTGATATGCTGGAACCATATACCATATTATTCAATATCAGGTCAAGCTCCTACAGGCCTTTAGAAAAATCTAATAGCATAATAGGCTATTGTTAACCTATAGGTTATTGTTATTCCCCTGTCTAAGACGCCATCACTATGCTATCTAAGGCCCAGATCATCAAAAGTATTTAGATGCCTAACCCCCATTGATTTCAGTTAATCTGGATTTCAATGAAAATTAAATTTGAGGATCTGGGCCTAAACAATTTAATGGTTAATTATATTAGCATATTGAGATTCCTAGCTGACTTAATGGTGTCTTCTTCTGTATCCTGGTTTCAGGAGATGCTGCTTTGGGTGTGAGGGAACTCATAAAGTCTGTGGAAAATATGATTCACAACTGCAAACCATTCACCCAGAGGGTCTCATGACCTCTCCAAAGGGATTTCAATTTGCAAAAATTTACATACACACCCCAAAAAATAAAGGGAAGTTTAATCATAAAAAGATAAATGTACTAGCATAACTAATTAACACACTAGCACAGAAGTAGTGTCTGAAAATAACAATTGCTGTTCAATAGTCATAACAGAATATAGAAAAGGAAACAAAAAGAAGTGGAAAACCGAAAAGGAGCAATAATTTAATGAAGTGCTACAGCAGATTATCAAATGAGATGATAAAGCATCTGGGGAAGCCAAAATATCGCTGACTACCTTGATGTTCTTATTTTCATGTCACAAGATGAAATGCAGAAGTGAAAGAAAGATCCAAGTCATGCAAGAATAAAATTAGAACCAGCCAACATCTACTAATGGAGTTCTAGTTGGTTGTACAATTAAGTCAACCTGTTCAGTGAACCAGATGGAATAGACAAACAAGTTAAACTAAAATTACTTAAAAGAAAAAAGCCTGAGGGAACATAAAGTTTTGAATGCTTTGCAATTTTCTTCAACATTCATTTCTTCCTAGATGATATGACTGAACAATCTCAACTGAATGTTGAACAATTAATGTATTGGTAACATTGCTATCTATTAGGGCTGTCAATTAATTGCAGTTAACGTAAGTGATTAATGAAAAACAAATTAACTTGATTTTAAAAAATAGTCACTATTAATCACAGTTTTAGTCGCACGGTTAAACAATAATAGAATGTCAATTTAAATTTATTGTAAATATTTTGGATGTTTTTCTACATTTTCAAATAGATTGATTTCAATTGCAACACAGAATACAATACTGGTCCATCTGAGAAACAAATGCATGGAAAATAATGTCAAAAATTTTAAACTTTGTGATTTTTGTCCCTCTGTTTTTGAGGGAGTTCTAGTTTGCAGGTCTGTAGACCCACTAATTTCTAGTTTTCTTTTGCTCTTACTGTCACAGATCAAAAAGTGCATTCCAAGGTTTAGACTTCTAGGATGAGGTAGTATCTGCTTCTGAGGTTGGAGAAGAACAGGGCTGCTGCCCAACCTATTATTTCTTTTTCTTTGTCTTTTTCTAGAACCCATATTTGTTTGTATAGTATTAGTTATCCTGAGGAGTAGCTGCTCTATGTAGTATTGATAAAATTTCTTCAGATATGAAAGCAAGATCAGGTGACTTTTTCAAACTCAAACAGCAAATGGTGCTCACCTTGCTTTCAATGGCAGGATCTTGAGGTAGTTGTCCTCAGGTAAGCTGATTACTAGTGATATGGTTAGGAAAACAACAGAACTATCTCTGAAAGTAACAGTAAACTCCTAAATGAAATTTTAATGCTCTATTTCAATGTGTCTCAACAACCAGTCTGTGGATCGATGCTGGTCCCTTAGATCTCCCTGACACAGTTTAGGAAGGGAGCAAGCCAGTCCCTGGTGTAAAAGAGTTGAGAAACACTGCTCTATTTCATATTTTGTAGGTCTGTATCTGGCTTACGTAGCAGATTTCACTTGGCATTTCAAAGGACAGAAGTCCAATTTGTCCAAAGTTTCAAATGTCAAATTACTATAAGAACTCTACCTACCTCCCCCCCACCCCCGATGCTTCTTGATTCTTCCCATCTAAATTTTGAAAAAATGGGTGACTTTGTTGGTACCATTCAGATTATCTTAAATTTGAATACCTGGCTGCCTATTACTCTTAAAAGTTACCAATAGTTACAGTGCTTATAATGTACTTTTATGAATTGAGCAAATAAACAGATATTCTTCAGGGTACAATTAGTTGTAAAAAAGATTAAGCTTACTTGAGGGGGATTTTGAACTAGATACATTATTTATTACATTAGTATAGACCTGGTGAATATAAAATATTATATTTTTATGTACTCTTGTTAGAAGGGGAAAATGCATGGCTATTAAAAGGCTTTTACCTGCCCTCAACATTTTCCCCAAGGCAGATAGTATTAATTACATCTGAATCAATAACTCTTAAATTAATCTTTCAGAACTACAGACAAGTAGGGAAGTGAAAAAACAAATAGTAATGTGCAGTGAAATAAACATAAATGTATACATTTACATTTATTTTACAATGCAATAAATCAAGTTATTTAGAAAATCTTAGCCTAGTTATATACACTGCAAAGCCTAATAAATGTTCTGATCCTTTCTCCAGTGATTGTCATTCAAATTTTGTAAAATATTAAGCAGCCAAGGCCTAATAAAGGACAGCCAAATCTACATTCCCTAGATGACAAAGGATATAATATTTAATACATATTTACAAGCTTAAGTCAGAGATTGTATTAAAGGGATGGTGGTCTTCCTGTGTCTTTCTTTATTGGGTGTATTATTAAATATTTGGATTCCACATTAATTGGGAGTGCAGAGGGTGCAGGGGTGGCAAGATGGGTGTTCTCATTAATTCACACAAGCTTACTGCAAACGGGTTTAGAAACTATTCAATATTTTCATTAATGCCTTGAATAATGGAATGGATAATGCTTATCAAATTTGTGCATGACATCAAGCTGGCAGGGGTTGCTAGCACTTTGGAGGACAGGATTATATTGCAAAAAAGTCTTGATAAATTGGAGAATGGGTCTGAAATCAACAAGATGAAATTCAATAAAGACGTGCAAATTACTTCACTTAGGAAGGAATGATCAAAAGCACAAATACAAAATGGGGAATAACTGGCTAGGCAGTTGTACTGCTGAAGTTAACCACAAATTGAATATGAGCCAAAAATGTGGTATAATTGCAAAGAAGACTAATATCATTCTGAGGTGTATTAACAGAAGTGTCACACCTAAAACACAGGTGATAAATGTCTCACTCTAATTGGCCCTGGGGAGGCTCAGCTGGAGTACTGTGCCCAGTTCTGGGCACCACTTTAAGAAAGATATGGACAGATTGGAGTGAGTCTAAAGGAGAGAAACAAAAATGACAGTAGGTTTAGAAAACTTGACCTGTGAGGAAAGGTTAAACAAAGCCTGTGTATAGTTAGTCTTGAGAAAAGAAGACTGAACACAATCCTAGTAACAGTCTTCAAATAAATCAAAGGCTGTTATAAATAGGATGGTGATCAATTGATCTCCTGAAGGTAAGACAAGAAGTAATGGGTTTAACCTGAAACAATGGTGATTTAGGTTAGATATCAGGAAAAAGCTTTCTAACTATAAGGATCGTTAAGTGGTGGAATAGGTTTCCAAGGAAGGTTGTGGAATCCCCATTAGGAACAGATTAGACAAACACCTGTCAGGGATGGCCTAGGTATATTTGGTCCTACTTCATCAAGGGAGGAAGAGCTAGATGACCTCCCAAGGTCCTTTTCAGGCCTACTTTTCTATTATTCTATTATTCTGAAGTTTCTGTTCCTATAGGTTGCTGTATTTATCTATTTAATATCAACCAAAAAGAAATGTAATTGAAAATATCAACTGCAACTGATCATTTATTTGGCCAAAGTCGAGTGCAAAGATATGCCCAATAGTATACAGATGCTTAAAATGCATCTAATGAGTTGACTTCTGTACACATGGTTGAGCTTTTCAAAATGATTTGAAAGAATTAGGAATTTAAATCTCATTGAAAGTTAATAGGACTTGTGCTCCTGATTCCCTTAAGTGTTTTTGAAAAAAAACATTCTCTATATATCTCCAGTCCTGAATTCATTGTGGACATAAAACCTCCATACTAAGGACATGGAAACTGTTGATTTGCAAGAAATGTGGGACTGTGATCAGCCACCAATTGAGAATGTCCTTGGATGCAAATTTCTCTAGTGTCTATTAACAGAAACTTATGTGCAATGATTTATTCTTTTATTGGTTCCTTTCCAATTTTTCCAGTAAAATTATCAACCTTCTCTGGTAAAAGATACTCCAGTAAGAGACCACTTTTCATTGATCCCTTGAGTGATTGCTTAATACATGTTTTGCTGACCTTCAGACGACAAGCATTGAACCATATACAAAGCTTTATATGAACTATATCTTAAATATAAAGCATATCCTCTAGCAAATGGTTTAAATGCTGTAGTCAACACACAACATTATGGCCTCCAGTCCTGCTGTCCTTGAAGCCAATAGAAAACTCCTATTGACTTCACTGGGAGCTAAATCAGAGCCTCTAAATATCTCCATAATGTAATGTTTGTCATATTTAATCCCTAATGTGCATATTTTAGTGAGTCTTATTCAGACATTGTATAAAGTTATGAATAAAGATTAATATTTAGCATGAAGGGCTAGACTGTCCTATTTGCTCATAACCTTAAGTAAGGGTACTGCCTTTGGAAGCCCCTTATCTCAAGAGACGTAGCACCTCCTAAGACTTCCTGGTTGCCCCCAGGGAAGTAATTTGAGACACTCCTTATAGATTTCAACATATTCCCCCCTATGCATCCAGTCAGCTCCACTGACGGGTTCATAGCTCTGCCTACTCCTTTCCCTTCCCTACCTATCCACTGCCGCAGATACCATTTGGCCCACAGCTCCTTGAACAATAGAGCCATGATCAAGGTAATCCTAACATGAATTGCAGAAGGGAGTGGGGGATCCTTACTCTCCTTCACTGACACACGACATAGGAATTCTAGGCCTTCATCTTCAAAGTGCTGTGCAAATGTTAGTTGTGTTTAACCCTCCCATACCCAGATGACACTGGCAATGTGCAAATGGGACTCATCTTTTGTTATCTTGTATTTTTCTCTTAAATACTCCTTCCATTTCAGAAGGTCAGAATCTTTCTAACGTCTATGAAACACGCCTTTTGCAGCTTAATAAAGCTGATCTCATTTGCTAGCTCAAAGAGGTGATTTATACTATCTCCTTTTAAATTTACAACCTGCAGAGTGAAACACACCACATTTTGTTTCCAAGTTGTGCCCAATTTGACTACAATTACAAACAACACCTTGTAACCATTCCCAGTAGTTACTATAGGTTGTCAGATGAAGTTAATTCTTCTTTTCGTCCAGTGGGGATTTTCAGGAAAAAAGGTCCACTATCTAATTGGACTCGACAGTATAACAATAGACCTGTTATGCTGTCCGCAACAATATTTCACTAGACTTATGTCACTGGTAATTAAATTTGTCTTAGAACATAACTGTATGTTAAACCATTATTGGAGGTAGAGAAGAAAAAGCTTGCATCTTACATTATAGGAACAGATATTGGTTCTGAATCATTAATATCTAAGGCATGCAGTGATCATTAATAAGGAATGGAACTCCCTGAAACCCATTCTTTCATTTTATTTTTCTGGGAGAGATCTATCATATATAAATATTTGTTGTTGTTTTTTCCAGGGACAGAGGGCATATAGGTTCACTTGGGAGTTTAGGTTCCCATGGTAAAATCCATGCAAATTGCATCAGCCCATGCCCACAAAACTTAAAAGGACTTAGGCAATGAAGTGTGAACATACTCAACATGAAGATTATTTTTTACTAATATTACAGTAGCACCTGAAGTCCTCAACCATTGCCATTGTGATAGGGTGCCATTGTGATAGGCGCTGTACAAACATTTAGAAAATGAAAGCCCTTGTCTCAAAGTGCTTACAGCCTAAAAGTTCCACTTTTCATTGAGACCTAAACCATATCTTTATGCTGGATGGTCTGTTCTAGATAGATAATACACTTTTATCATGTTTAATTTGGAAATCTGAAAAGACTCTGAATATATGTTTATTTAGATTCTAAGGTCCTTGGATCTGGTGTCCTTCAGTGTCATGTACATTTCAAGAAGTTAACAAATAATAATAATAATAATAATAATATTACCAGATCATATCCTTAGTACTCTCTACTTGGAGGTTGCTACCATGTAGAAGGGGAGTGGGAAGTGCCATCTCTCTATACATGGTCCTCTGTTGCAGATACATTCAGGATGGAAAGGAAAGAGAATGGTTGCACTATTCACATTGTTTCCCCCAAGGCGATAAATGGACAATAATCAGAAAAGTGAATAGACCCTCAAGCTGGGGAGCAGGGGTCTAGAAGAATTGGGAGTAGCGGTCAGAGGTGGGTGGTGGGTGGGACAGAGGAAGAATGAGCGAATGGATGGGTGAGAGACACAGAGCAGGTGAGTGGTGAAGGGGGGTGTGATTGGGAGAATGTCTGAGAATGTCAGTGATTGTGGATGGATGGGATTTTAGGGGGTGTGAGGAAAAATATTATTTTTCCCATCCCACCACTTGTTGTCATGTCTCTCATATTTTTAATTCGAGGAAGGGGAAAATTGGAGAGCTTGGAGGAGATGGGGAGAGGGAAATGAATAGATACTTACTCTCTCTCTCCTCCTGCTGCCTAAACTTCATCACGTGTATCTTTCCAATGGCCCTTTTTCATGGCCTCTCTCCTCTAATAGTCATCCCATTTTTTTTCACTTTAAAAACTCAGACAGACTACAGGAGGTAAGGTGGGAAGTGTAGAAGGAAACAGGTCCATAGGAATGAAACAGGAAATCCCTGGTACCTACCCCAAGGTACCTTTGGTACATAACTATAGTGAACCACTTATTTTAGGCACCAGCCATGTCTGTGTAGATTCCTTCCTATTTGACAGAAGAACAATGTACTGGTCTCAACAAAACAAAAAGAAAAAAATATCTGGTTTATACAACCCCCCTTACACACACACACACCTTAAACTCTGTTGAATTTTTTAAAACTGTAACCTATTTTATAAAATTGTTTCTTTTTTAATCCTATAAATTGGACATTTGAAGTCTGAATTGTTTTTAAGATTACATCCTGATTTCTAGGACCTACCACTAGTGATTTTTTTTTGTAACCATTAGCTATGGCAGGAAAAAAAACTGGACTCCATGTTTCAGTCCCTCTCCAACTCTAATGTAGTTCATGCTTTTAAAGAGAAGTACTCAATCTGTGCTGCTGGGCACACACACACACTACCTGTAGAGATCTGGTTTTGGCTGATATTGCACATCGGAGTTCCTCCAAGAGATTTCAGTGGAAAAAGAATGTAGTACCTGCAGAAATTTAATTGAAAACAATCTGTAGTTGAATATTTGAATTACTTCCAAGTATTGTACTTTGACCTATTTCTACTCTTGATATACGGCTTTTGTACCTTGTTTCCCATTCATACGAAGCATCACTTCTTTGTTATGCTGTTAAAATTACAGCCCACTATGCTTCATTCAGTTTGGAAAAAATCCCTCCTGAGATATCAGCAAAAGAGCAATAACTTTAGAGAACTGAAGTAGCACTAGTGAGGGGTGGATTGTTGGCTACTTTGACTAGTATAACACAGAGGAAAAATGATCCAAAATCATCCCGGGTGTAACCACACTGACTCTATGTATGCTCAGATGAAGTTCTCTACGTGTTTAAGATGTGGTGTTTCAACATACCTTAAATCATGCAGGCATAATCTGTAGCCAGTTGGAAGGGGAGGGTTCAATAGCTCAGTCATAGGTTAGGGGTCTATTACTGGAGTGGATGGGTGAGGTTCTGTGGCCTGTGTTGTGCAGGCGGTCAGACTAGTTGATCATAATGGTCCCTTCTGACCTTAAAGTCTATAAGTCTATGAATCTAGAAGAGAAGATAAATCCCTTCCCCCAAGTTGCACTGAACCAGAAGAAAGTGCCTAGAGTTTTTTCCTAAATCACAGTGCTGTCCCTTGGCTCTGGCAAATGATCCTCTGTCCCTTACGCTTACTATTTGTTCTCAGGAGGGTGTGGAAGTGATGTTTGCTGCTTGCTAAGAGCAGCTGAAAAAAGGATACAGTGATAAGAGAAATAATCTTTGGATTTAGGGTGGAAAGAAAAGGGCAGGGAGCCTCATTCTTAGGAAGTTGAATGATTATGGCAGGAATGTGATACTTAAACACAGCAACTCAATAAGTAATTTTCCAGCTACAGTACTTCCAGGCAGATGCATATTTAGCTATTAGGACAGGGGCAGGAACCAAACTGTCACATACAATAATTTTATTAATGAAGGGTGTAACTGACACTCTTTTACTTATCTAGAGTTCTCTTAACCACTTGATTACTAATAGCAGTGCTGGAACTGAACAATAGCATGTCTTAATATCTGGAAGCCGAAGACTAACAGTGAAACAGTTTGTGAAATATGACATGCCATTATTTGTCAATTTGTTTTGCCCTGTTTTCCTCATAATTTGTGAAAAAGCCATTTTTTAGCTTGGAATTTCATGTTGTCTACTTTTGTGCAGTTATAATTGGCAGTCATTTATGGCAATTTTGGCTGTGGATTAAAGAAAGAGAAAGACAGACCACCACACAAAGTGTTTCACATCCACATTTATCATACATAGCACAGACAAAAACAAACACAAAGAGAATGAGCATCTATAGGTTGTTCCATAGCGTACAGCACTTCTGGTGTTCAGATTGAGACAAGTATTGTTCCACACCGAACAATACTTTACATTAACAAAGCAATAACAGGGTGATTAGCTGCTGGGTGTTCAGCCTGACTCGAGGGAGAAATGAAAGAACCAAAATCACATGTGCTCTGGAGAGGGAAAATGCACTGGTCTTCACATTGGAAGACATGAGTTCAATTCCCTATTCTGTCATTGCCTTCATCTATGATTCTTGGTGAGTCATTCAGTTTCTCTGTTCCTCATCAGTAAAAGAGAATAATAGCACTTCCCTACTACAGAGAAGTGTTGTAAAGATAAATATATTAAAGATTGTGAGGTACTCAGGCTGTGTCTACACTGATGGCGGTAAATTCGCTGCCGTCAGTTCGATGTCTCTGGATCAATTGAGCAGTCTGTGTAGACCTGCTCAGTTGATCCAGCAATTGATGTAGGAAAACCACCCCGGTAAGTGGTGTAGCGCTGCATTGAAGGGAACGCTGTTCCCTTCGCGCAGTGCAGTGTGGACAGCACGTGGAGCAGATGCAGTGAAGTCCATGGGAGATACACAAGTGATTTACATCACTTGCATATCTCCTGTTGACTGCTGCCAAATCCAGAAGGTAAGTGTAGACCAGGCCTCAGATACTATTGTAATGGAGGCCATATAAGTGATGCTCCATTGACTCAGCTGTAGTGATGGTTCTCTCACTAGAATGTTAGCACTGGGAGACAATATTCAAAGAGGTACAAAGAAAGAAAGTTAGAACCTCTCTGACTGTCAGGTTCTAATGTGTAGTGGACAGAGATGGATACTGTAGATTTCAATGCTATGGAAGGAGCCCTGGTATGATGCACTTTAGGATTTCTGCAGTTGTGAAGGTGGGCAAAATTTAAGCATGCATATACAAGTTTATATGCTCTGTCTCCTTGCGGCTTATAAATTGCAATTACAGTTGGAATGGAAATGTTTTTTTGTTTCCACAAAAAAATGCCACTGAAAAGGAAAAAGTTTATTTTTGTGTTCAAAAGTCTTGTGATTTTTGTTAAAATATCACAAACCTGGAGATCAAAAAATATTGGCCTAAAAACAGAATAAAGTTTTCAGCTGTCCATTTCTTCAGTGAAAACTCATTTTTATTTTATTTATATATATATATAGAGAGAGAGAGAGTGTCACTCATAATCGAGAATGACTACGACTGGAAATCAGTTTCTGCATGTAGAGTTCAGGAGATGTGACAGGTCACGTTGGTGACTATGTTTCCTCCTACTGTTGGCCAAGGTGGCGTTACAATATTCTGCTTCCATCGTAGCAGAGTACCAAGCTCACCTGTCATGGGCTGTATCCTCCCAGGTCATTAAGTCCAGTCCGGAAGACTGTATGCGCCACTTGATGCAATCCATATAGTGGAGTTTGAGATGGCCAACCTTCCTATCGCCTTTTTCAAATTCACTGTACAGAACTCTTTTAAGCAGTCGGTTGTTATCCATATGTATGATGTGGCTGACTCAGGTCATTTGCCTCCACAGTAGCATGGCTGCCAGACTTTGTACTTCATTTTTGGTGATTTTGTCAGGCCATTTGATTCCTATTATGCTGTATAGGTGGCATAGTTGCAGGCAATTAAGTGTTTGCATAAGGCAACAATAAAAGGGCAAGTATAAAAAACAAGGGAGCACAACAGCTCCATAAACTTGGCATTTGGTGGACACTTTGACCCACCATCTTGTCCAAAATCTTTTTGTAGACAACTGAAAGCTGAGGCAGCTGACTTTAAGTATGCTGAAAGCTCTTTATCAATACTGGTGTCATCAGTAACTGTACTACCTAGTTAGCAAAAGGACTTGATGTTTTTTAATTGGCAGCCATTCAATTTTACTTCTGGTGATGGAAATAATGGGTTTCTGCCAGGAGATGGCTGATACAGGATTTATGTTTTTCCTTTATATGTAATATATATTCAAAACAGACGTTTCCCATGGCAATTTCTGCTTTAGTAAAAGAGTCAAAATATTTTAAATTAAATATTTCTTCCAGATCTAACTGCAATAAAGTCTTTGATTATGCTATAACATCCTGGCCACAGTTTGCAAAGGTGACTAGTGATTTTGGATTTCTCAAGTAATGGGTATTCAATTTAAGACAAATTAGGAAACCTCTCCATGTGATAATAAGAATACAAGACTTCCTTATTGTTTTCTGCTTTTGCACCAATATATTCCTCTATATGGTGTAATTAGATAAACAAGAAAAAGGAGAAAGAAATCCATTCCTAATTATACAGAAGGACTTTTTTTTAATTAAGAGTGGAAAAGACAAATTCATCTATGGTGATATATTATGTATTTAAGCTGTTATATCATCAGGATTTCTTTGGTGTGTAATTTATGAACTATGGAAATGGAGCAATTATATCATGATTTTGTTGATATGAAAATTAATCTTCTATTTTATAAATGCAAAGAGATTTCCCCCTTTTTCTGGTTCCTCATGTAATATGTATTCAAAGCAATTAAAAGTAACAGAAAGAAAAATCTTATTTTCAAAATAAAAACAAACATAAATGCAGTAATATAGGCTTTATATTACTTAAGAAACAAAAAAGAAGTTCTGCTATAATGGTTTGAAATCCATACTATGCTTAAAACACACATAAGGAAAAAATCGCTTTATATTTTAATTACTAAAAGGCATGATGGTTTCAGTTACATATAGGGTTCAGCTACATAATAGATAGGGAACTAAATGGAAAATGATCCCTTTGTAATTACTCAAACAGAAGGCTAATGTCCTTATTAACAGCAGAGGAGGTGATAATACAGAGTTGCGTCAAACACATTGCCTGCCACTGAGCTTTTTGAACCAGCACCCCACATGCAGAAAAAGCAATTACAATGGATTAGGTTGGGCATCTGGGAATTTTGACACATGCATAAAATTTGAGCATTTATGCTGGCTACACCAAGTACTGCAACTTATGTCTTTTGGGTCATGTCATGGCCCAATCCTACACAGCTGCCCAGGGACATCATGGAGAATAAGAACTACATGCACTCACTCTCCTGGGTGGCCTCCTGCACATCTGCTGCAGAGGCAGGAGGAAAGAAAGAAGCTGGGTGCCAAGTATTCCCATTCTTACCCCCAACACAAGAGGACAAAGGGGGCAAGGCCTGCGCAGAGCCTTGACTCAACCCTATCATGCTGGCCAACACAAAAGGGGTAGCAAACTGCTGCTGAGAGAGATGAGTAGCTGATTACTGTTCCCCAAAAGTGAGAGGGAAGTAGTGATGCAATTGTGCCTTTTAGGAATATTTTCTTATGTGTGAAAAGGCAGTGAAGCTATGTATTTCCCTTTACACATAACTAGATGTTAAAGCATAATATAGTCCTTTCCATTTTAACATAGCTCTGACCATTCTAACATCACAAACAAAATCCATTCTGATTCGTGCCTAATTTATGTAGAACTACACAGCTAAAACATAGGAAATGTTGCCTTACTCTTATGTCCTCACATTTTAGTTGAATAAACAAGAACCAGTACGTTAAGTCTGATTTTCATGAAATTTTGCATACATGTAAATTTTGATCATGGTATTAAATAAAGATGCACTTAATAACCCTTACATTAGTCATTCTCTATTGGTTTCTGGGGCATTAATGAACATTTATGGCTATTCAGCCAAAGGGTGTAGCCTAGTGATTCAAGTTTCTATTTTAGGGTCCAATCCTGTAAACACTTATTACTGGGCATAGTGTTTACTAAAGGGAGTAGTTGAAATTGAAGTCTCCAAGTTGCAAGTACAATGGCCATAGGTAAGTGTTTGGGAGATTAGACTCTTACATTGCAATGATAATATGTCATGTTAGGGTTGCAACTGTTAACATAAAAAGTTCCTGGACATTTTATCAAGGTTTTACAACATTTCTGAAAGAAAGAAAGAAAGAAAGAAAGAAAGAAAGAAAGAAAGAAAGAAAGAAAGAAAGAAAGAAAGAAAGAAAGAAAGAAAGAAAGAAAGAAAGAAAGGTTATATTCAAGCTAAAATTTTTCCCATGTAAAATAAGCCAATTTAGAACAGTCTTTCCAGATAAAGATATGATAACTATAAAAACAGCTACATTAGAAAAATCTTAATTGTTCAAATACTCAAACAAGCCACAGTTACAGCTTATTAGGTCCCCCCTCTCTGGGTCTGAGCTTCCATTTCTAGGTTTATGATCCTCAGGAGGGGACTAACTTATTCTTAATTGTTTCTTGTTTAAATTAAACACATGAAGAGCTATCCCTTTTCTATGGTGGCTGATTTACAGCAGTCATGTCTATATGGCTGTAGTGTTTTTCTTTTCTTTTCTTTGTTTTTTTAACTTGGCTTTTTAACATAATATGTTTTCTATCCAGTACAGGGTATATAGTCTACGGACTGGATCCTCCTCTGTGGCTGAGAAGCGTTTATGCCAGAAGAATAGGGGTATATGTAAATGTAGCTTTTTTTTAAATCTCTGCACATCCTAAGTTCTAGGGCCATTGTCTGCTTGACGGGTTCTCTAAGAGCAAGTTAGAGCAGCATGAAGGCTGATCTGATTTGAACCAGCTACTTATGACCAAGGGCACAATTTGGTAGTTGTGGATCATTGTTCGTAGGTTGGAGGTTAGTATAAGACCTGCTTTGTAGAGTGTTTCCCCTGCACTCAGGAGATCCTCCAATGACTGATTGAACTGGTGTTAGGACTGGTGTTAGCTTAGTAATATACAGTATAATTCAAACGTGGATAAACAACTTGGGCCAAACCCTGCAGTTCTTACTCACTCCTTACCCAGTGGGAATTTAACTTGAAAAAGGAGTAAGAATTGCAGGATTAGGCCCATGTGAGTGCTGAGACGCCCTAAACATCTTGCCTAGGGTAGCCCTGGAAGTCATCAATGGTATGAATGTCTGTAGGGCGATGCTGCTGAAGCTCATTAAACTATAGGACCCAGCTGCATAAAATGGAGCAGAGGAAAAAAATTTGTAGGAAATCTGGTTTGAACGTAAGAAGATACTGTGTTTGGACCAGGTATTTGGTAAAACCAAAGTGGAGGAGAAACATTTATATGGACATTATTAGTGCCAACAGAAAGTTTATTAAGACCTGTTAACATCCCAGAAAGGTGTGACTTGTTCCAGGAATTACACTGAGCTGGTGAGGAAGAGCAGATACTGTGGCGGAACATTGTAAAATGATAGGAATTGCATAATAAGGAGGAAGGTTAGAGAAAAGGGATTAAAAATATCACATCAAGTAATCAGCAGGCAGTCTCTCTCTCTGTGTTTAAATTATTTATCATTTACACTATATAGACACCCATATATGTAGCATGTTATAAATAACTCAGGTGGCATTTATGTTGGGGATCAGTGACTTATTATACTCTATGGAAATGTCTCACAAATCACTGAGTTATTGTTATGCTCTGACTGTTTGTAACACTTTCTTGGGGTGCCCAGAACTGTAAATTGCTTGGCGTAAAAAGGATCTGCTGGTGCTAAACTTATTGAAAACTCCTTGTCACAGGTTTGTTAGCCAGTCCCAAACATTCCTCAGGGCTCTGCCAGTCCTAACTCTGCCTTGCAGGTTAACCTTTTGTGTAATGCGGTTCCCAAACTCTCTAGAAGCGTCTTCCTGTTGATTCTAGTCCCTGTCACTGGACACTCACAGAAAGAGACAGAGTATTCAGCCATCTGCTGAATCAACTGAGAATGTAAATCTGACTTTAATGTAACAGCATTGACAGAGAGATATAATAATACAAGAATGTGTATTAATAAAGAACAGAGATTTAAGTGATACTAATCAGAGATAATAGAAACAGGAAATGCTTACCAGTAAAACAAAAATATATTCATGCTTCCTAATGACTAACACTTAACTCAGAAGACTACAGTCCTGGACTAAGATAAGTTTCTGACCTAAAGCAACCTTTGAGTGTCACCCATCTATATGGCAGTGGATCTATCATTCACATATACAGAGAGCACCACCCTGCTTTTTTCCCAAGTGATGGATAACTAAAACATATTTTTGCTTCTCTTGATATTCCCCAAAGCTTATTGTCTATCACTGGAGTCAGGATGAAACCCTGGGGTCCAGACTCCAGTGTGTCCTCCAGTGTACTGACACCAGACTGTTTCCTCATCCTCCTGGTAGCTGGCATTTACCTCAGATGCAAATGAATTGCCCATTGTCTCTGGTGTCACCAAGCTCAATTTACGTTAGAGAAAGGGAGATAACTACCCTCCCTCTTGTCTAGAAGAAAACCTATTTCTCCCATTGTTTGGTAACAACAGACTTTAAAGCATAAATCAGTAAGTATTCATAATTCCTCACAGTGTTAATACATATACTTCACAACAATAGCAATGACCAGTGTGTCAACGGCTTTCACTTGATATCTTCCATGACAATCTTTATAGATGAATACTGTGACAGCAATGTGTTAGGTGTAGTGAATTTGTTAGGCTTGGTAGGAGTTGCGTTTACATGGCTGTGAACCCTTTTCCAGTTGGCACTGAGGGGCTGTTAGGGTCACACTTTCCATCTTACGATGATGCAGGATATTCAGCCACTGGCTGATCCATAGGCAGTGGATCAGAACCCTCTTTTCTGGACAAAGCATCTGCTACTAGATTTTCTTTCACCTCGATATGCAGAATTTCCATATCATATTATTGGAGAGTCATGCTCCATCACAATGGTTTAGAACTGGCGTCGTTGGTTCTGTGTAAGCAAATTAATGGTCAGAACCCTGCATTTTCTGTTAAAGAGACAGGGCCTTAACTATCTGATTGCCCACACAGTAGCATAACTCTTTTTCTATGACCGAGTAATTTTGTTCAGTGGCTGTGAGTTTTTTACTTAAGAAAGCAATGGCATGCTTTTTGTTACTTTCCCTTGACTGTATGAATACTGCACTAAACCAATGTCTGAAGCATCAGTACATAGTTCAAACATTTTGTTAAAATCTGGACTGGTCAAAACAGGTTTTTTCTGCCAAGGTCTCCTTCACCTTATCAAAACGCTCTTGAGAAGCTTGTGTGGACAGGACTTTGTTGGGCGTTGTGTTTCTGCAGGAGTCTATGATTACAGGCACAACATCAGCACAAATCAGCAGTAATACTTAATCATGCCTATGAAAGACTAGACCTGCTTTTCGTTTGGAGCTCCAGGTCAATTAACAATAGCTTCCACCTTCAAGGGATCAGGAGAAATGTGGTCCTTCTTTACTTAATGTCCCAAATAAGGAACCTAGACTTTTCCTATTTTACATTTGGATGCCTGTACAGAAAGAACTGCATCTCTGAGTTTGGTTAATGCATCTCCAAGTGTTTCTTGTGACCTGACTATAAGTTACTATATATTACTATGTTGTCAATATAAGTTTGTGCCAAGTCTTGTAATTCATTTAACACTTGATTGATGAGCCTCTGAATAAGGGCTCCTGTATTAATCAATGCAAAAGATAAAACATCTTGAACTCACAGTCTGATATCAGTAATGAAAGCAAATTTTTTTTTCTGTGCATCATTGTCTAAAGGAATCTGACAATAACCTTTAGCCGGGTCTGTCATGCTCAGGTATTTTTTTTTGCCCAAAGTATCTAACATGTCATCAATTCTAGGCATAGGATATGCATCAGGGACTGTGATGGCATTACGTTTCTGTAACCAGCACAAAACCTTACATTTTTATCTTTTTGAGGAACCAACACAGCAGATGAGGCCCAGGAGCTGTCAGACTCTTTATTTAACCCCGTGGCCAGCATACTCTGTATTTCTTTGAGAATTTGTCCTGTACTTTGCCAGTGATTCAGCATGCCCTGCGAGGTGCAGGCTGGGGTCCCACAGTACGGATCCTGTGGACCGTCTCAAGAGTTATCTCTGGCATGCTAGAGAATAGAGGCTTTGCAGCTCAGCAAGATTTTCCGCCCTTTCGCTCTGTGTTATCTTTTCACATGTATGTAGTGAGTTTGTTAGGTTTAATATGAGTTGCTGTTACATGACAGTGAACCCTTTGCCAGTGGACCAAGGGTCACAGTGGTTGCTTTCCATACATATTTTGTTCAAAACAGCCCTTCCACCATATAAGTAGAATCAATCAAGACAATTGCATTCCTCTCATACTGTGGAAATACTACATGAAAGACTTTGAATGACTAACCCCTCACCAGACAGAGCATGTAAGCCAAACACTGATACATTTGCACAGGCCTAAGTTTCAGAGACAGAGCACTGTTTATAAAGAAAAGCTATTTGCTACAGTGAAACACTTGTAGAAAGAAACTTATATTTGGTTGTGAGAAGATGCTAGATTGCTTGAGTCTGGTGTCTCAAATACTTGATCAGATGCATAACAAGTCATAAGCAATCATCTTCTTTCTTCTTCAAAGAACTAACGGTCAGCAAACCTTCAAAGCTGTCTAAATTAGTGATTATCAATGACTGATTGCACTATTTGGTTTTAACATGGTATGTTATTTTTAGTGTTTCATTAATTTGTGGCTTTTTATTTTGTTAGTGCCCATTTTGTCTGCTCAGGAATCTTCAATGATTGATGATGTAGTCAGAACTTTTTAGTGGCCAGTCTTTTTCTTTTTTTTTTTTAAGAGAGGCATATGCCCTGCCTCAAATTTTGGATCTAAATTTTGGACTCCCAAGTTTGGGGGTGTGTGAACCAGCCCAGTATAAAGACAGAGATTATTTGCAACAATCAAATTCAAATCTAAGTCCAGATCTGAATAGCTCCAAAGTTTGGAAAGTTCAAGCTCTGGGGTTTGGGTTGGCACATATTTCTATTATAAATACACACACACACACACACACACACACACTACTTAAACTTTTTGTATAATAGGGGAAACTTTCACATTGCAATAAATGTGAGAAAGAGGTTGATTATAAGGTCAAAAGCAACATTTCAGGTCAAACTTGACTCCTGTATGTACATGCGTGACTACTATTTACTAACAAAAATGAATGAAAGCCACAAGTACACACAGCATTTGGCTTTATGAATTCACAGCATGTTCACACACAAGGACAACATCACCTGCATAATATATCTGGAAGATTTCCTCACTATGAAATATCTTTAAGATTTTATAACAATTAATAACGGGTCAGAGTTTCTATACAATTCAAGCATTTTTGTAGACTGTAGATGGCTTTACATACAACCTTTAATTGTAGTCTGTGATCTCCAATTAAAAGAGAGTATGGCTGAGACTAAGTGAATAGGACAAGTTGAATTGAAGATAGTGCCATTATTTTAAAGACGGATCCTCCTAGTTGCCAAATCCAGTCACCCTATGTGCTCTGAATCTGTTGTATACTATGTAAAGTATTTAAGTGCTTTTTATTCCAATTTCAAAGGCAGATTTAGGAGCAGGAAAAGAATGCTGACAAGGAATGATGAATTATGGAATTTCCCTAAAAACCATATTTATGTGCGTGAAGGTTTCTGGTGCTCACTTAGACTCACAATCTCTTTCCTGATGTTTCCCCCTTACTCCAGGTGGGAAATAAGTGTTGGGCTTCCCTCTGAGACCTTTCTACCTGGCTTATCCAGAGCACCTTGTCCAGTTCTGGAAGAACAAGTCAGCCACTTCTCAGAGATCCAAAAAACTCACTTTGACTCCAGGTCATCATGTATCAGGCATGTATCAGCTCTTTACCCACACTGGCCAGGCCCAAACACAGGGGGGTTAGGTACAAGATGATAACCACAACTCCAATTCATGTCACACACTACATAGTTTTATACATCTTTCCTAGCTACAAATGACTATAATTCTTGCATGTAAGGACCAGTCGCTTTGCAGAGTGCATAAGGCAAGCTTATCAGTTCAGGGTGTTCCTGCTTACTTTGTTTACTATAAACATACCTACAATAATTATTTGTTTCAGCAATTATTTGTTCAGCAGTTACTTGTTCAGGCTTGGCTTGGCTTAATTTGAGCCTGCTCAGGTCAGCTAAATTAGCCCTACAGTAAACTGTACTAATCCTATACCTGGTGCAAGTCACTTCCAAATCCATACCAGCTCCGCTGTATTGAGGAGTCAGATTCAAGGCTCTGTCTACTTCTCATCCTGGCCCCTGTCTTCTGCTTGTGAGAGAAGAGTGGCATCCATCCACTGAGGATATTCTTCCTTTTCTACACTCTAACCCATGGTAGGGGACCAAAGGGATGTTTTATACTCCCTTACTCCTCTGTGCGAACACATATCATAGGTCACAGTTGTACTTTCATTTGGACAGTAGAGCTGTATTGGGAACATCAACCCTGTGACTGTCGGTCATGTGCTCTTGGTTGATAATCTAAATTTCATAACTTTTCCCTTTCTCTTGGTTGAATGAGGATAATATTCTCAATGGGTCAGATGTCATTTCTGATATCATAATTTGCTTAAGGATGGGAGTGATTCATTTCCCGACAGAAGGCCTAGCAAGACATGGTGGATGTTTGTTCATGTAAGATTTTGTAATCAGCAAGATCAGAACTAATATTTTGTCCCTAGTGATGTTGATACATTTCTGTAGCGACCTGGGATTAAATGCCGACCCCATTTACAATGAAATATTAAAATTAATGGAATGACTCCCAATTTACACTAGTCTAACTGCGATTAGAATCTGTCCTCAGATGGTATTTATTTAAACATCTTATCAGTGAAAAAGCTAAAGGCTCATGCTTGTGGAAGGCACACCTGGAAATTGCACTGTCCAGTTATAACTTGTGCATTTTAATCCTCATTCGTAGGACAAAAAATGTAGGAAGGGGTTAATATACCACTGTGGGTACAAGGCTATGCTGGGTGTGCAGCTTTACCTGGAAAATGGATGCAAATATTAGAGTCTAAGCAGGTGGTGTTCCCATCCTGATCTCATCAGAAGCCGCACGGACTTCATATTATGTAAATTTACCCCCCTCTTGGGGTTTGCCGTGTTAATATAAACAATAACAAAGTAATAGAAATGTCAGCCTGAGGTTTTGCCTGAATTTGGCTATTCCTATAGTTTTCCCTGCAGGACCTTCTGTCCCTCCCCCTATCTGCATATACTAGACGGAAATATGACAAATCCTCGTTTAGTCCTGGTTTGGCAGTAATAGGACCCAATATCAAAGTGAGTTAGCTAAAATAACTCTTCATAACTGTGTAGGAGGCTTTGCACCTGACATCACAATAAGACAACTAAAAAGGCTGGGGGGAGGAGGGGGAGGGGAGAGAGTTCTATGCTGAAAGAGTGGGGGCAAATAACGGACAGAAAACAAAGAGAACATGCATTTTATATTTTAAATTACAAGGTATCTTTAAAGTGAACTATTAAAGAAAATTGACCTGCTCCTTGCCTTGTATAAAAGCAGTGCCACATGGGACATTTCACATTCCTCATGCTGCCTGAAATGCTTAGATGAGTACATAACAGCGCTTCCTGTGCTGGGCTGTGATTTGGCTCCTAATAAGAGCTTTTGCTACAGAAAGGGCTAGGGAATGGAATTCTCACCAGAAGCCGGCTGGGTTGCATAGCAAATGGGACAGGAAGTCATGGTCTATGTCTGAGAGGAATAGAAGGAAACAGGTTGCATGCTGCCTTCCTTATCTCTCTAAGGAAACCACTTAGAATCAAGATGATATGAATTAGCACTACTGTTTTCTGTCTACAATTCCACATGCCTCTTTACAAACATGTCACCAACTGATTTGTACACTGAGAAAATACATAACCCTAGCGTGTGTTTTTGTCCCACTGTTGTTTAACTGACATTGTCTTTATATAGCAATTGGCAGAGCTCAGAGAATTAAGAGATGCAGGAAATGCAAACTGCTGAAGGCTTTCAGGCCCACAACAGGAGTTTGTAGCAGGCATTTATTTTTTTCCTTTTAACATGAGAAAATAATTTATACCTTGTTTTACAAAAGTAGTTTCTTCTGTGCTTGAATTTCAGACAGTCTCACTCACTGAGGTTCTGGCAATGTTGGAAATGCATGGGCGGTGATCTGAAAAGAGGGCCCAGACCTCTCATGTCTGAGCACATCCAGCACGTCTGTTGTTGTTAGCTAGTGTCAGTGTCTTCATTTAGGAGGGCAAGATGCCTGCACTCCTCCTATCCATGATTAATAAGTTCTTTCTCAAGGAAAATCTCTTAGCACTGGCAATCTTGTCAATTTCATACTGGCTATTGTTCCTTTTTCAGAGTTCACACTGAAGCACTTTGGCAATATCTGGAGCTTTCAGATTTCTTTAGTCTGTTCATAGTCAGGCTAAGCCACTGTCAGTGCCTGAAAATCTGTTTTTGTTGATCAGTCTCGGTCAGGCGTCCATGATGATTCCCTTAGATCAGTCAGCAGTCAATTGACACAACTGGCTGGAGGGTAGCTAGGGACATTGTTCATCTGTATTAAAAAGATTCTGTCAACCTTCATGCTCTTCACCTTTGTCATTTGCTAGGTGTTGGAAGGTGCAGTGCTGGAGCATGCCCACTCCCGGAGTGGCATGGCACTGCAGTCACTCTGCTTCAGATTCATTCCTGGTTCATCCAGTAATTCTCTCGGCCTTTAGCGTGGTTCAGCTGGGGAGGTAATTTAGCCCTCCGGCCAAGCCACAAATGTCCACCCCTTCCAGGGTATCCCAGTCCAAGCAAAACAAACCAGACTACTGCCCCAGTCTCACCATGCACAGCCCTTCATTTCTGAGGGTCTGTCTTCTCTTCTTTTGTGTTCAGCCCTTCTCCTGAGCTCATTTTGCCAGTCCAGACTTTCCCTTGTACGTAGAAGACCACTGCACTCCTTCTCACAAGGTGGCAGTATAAAGGGAACCCATGTCCACCCTCTATTATGGGTGTCCCATCAGATCCCCTAAATAATTGGGCTGTCTGTCCATGTAACCACAATTTGTACTGCTTCTTCTTCCTAGGGCCTCTCCTTATATTATGAGCTTTCCTGGCTTCCCTCCTGTTTTTTTTATTGAGCACCAGCTTCAGGGGCTCCTCCCCCTGGAGTCCCTCTCTGATTGGCTCTCCCTCTCTGGAGTCCTCCCTGTTCTACTCCTTCTCTAGAGTCCCTTCCAGGTCTCTTCCTTGCTCTCGATCCTGGGGTCAAATTTCTTTCTGGGGACAGGATGACCATAGCCCTCCTTCCTGGGACTATGGTGGCATGTGGGCCCTGGGGTCTCTGAAACTCCTTTCCCCAACCATGGGCTCCAATTCCTTCTCCCCTTGGAACAGTGTAGTTACAGCCATCTTTCCTAGGGCTGTGCTTAACTTGTGGCAAGGTAACTCAGCCCACCAGCCATACTTCTCATAGTGGACCCTGGGCCTCTCTGGAGAGACCTCCCCTCTAACCACTTCCTGGCCTCAGTTCCTGGGCTCGAATCTCACCTTTCCTTGGGAGAGGGATTTCACAGCCCTCCTTCCTTGGACTGTGCTGTAATACAGGCATCCATCTCAGGGCTCTGGTTCCATTCCACGGTGCTAACTTACCCTAGCTTCCACTCTGTTCCTGCTGTCTGGTGATTCACAAGCCGCTGCCTTAGAAGGTATTTTTTTACCTGCATCTGAATAGAAGTTTGTTGTGCCTTTCTTCTCAGGTGCATCCCAGGTCACCATTATCCACCTTTGTCACCTAGGGATTGTGCTCTGCGTGAGGTAGGTGTGAACAGCACTTGGAAATGCCAGCTTTTGCAGAATATGGTTGCCCACTTATTGACTAGTGCTTCTTGCACATACTATGTGCTCCATCAATTGCACTGGTCTCTAGTTCTTTTCCAAGTGTAATTCAAGGTTTCATTCATAACCTACAGAGCCCTCTGTGGATTGAGCCTGGTTATCTCCGAAGTTATCTCACTTTTCTCCTGAAGTTTTATATTGATAGCTGAGATCAACTCTAGTGCTTAGGCTGACAATCCACAGACTCCTATATCACACCTCTGGAGGCTGAGTGTTGTCAGTGGAGTCCAATGTCTGGAATTTACTTTCCCTGTTACTTCAGCACATGTTTGTTGACATTAAGGCCCATTTATTAAGAGTTTAAGGGTTTTTTCCCCCCTTCAAGAAGGGAGTGATTTGCCTAAGGAAAATCTTGAGAAGTGGTTGATTTTTTTTTCTTTTCGTTTTTTAAGTGAAAGGATTGAGCTTACTGGGGAGGAATATTTTTGTTAAAATGCCCATTTATTTACTTAAAGTAGGTGATTTTTTTTCTTTATGTACGTGTGTCTAGAGATTTTTGATCAGTGTATTTTTTCAGGTTCTTAAAAATAAATCAGTTTATCTCAGATGTTTATAGAGATAAAGATAATAATAATTAGCTTTTATGTCACTTTTCATCTTTATAGCAATTTACAAACATTACATTAACTACTAATTAAGTAATTTAATTGCAAACTACAACCATTAACTCATTATCTCTCAAAATACCTTTGTGATGTGCAAGATGTAAGAAAAATTTACTTGACAGAAAGCATCAATAATGTTTTCTTCAATGACATTTTTAAAAATTTGCCTGCAAAGCATTTCATCCCTTGTTCAAGGAATCACATGAGACTAAGGATCTCACATGGGAAGATTCATATCAGAGCTATGGAAAATAGTCTTTTCCCTCCTTCTCAAAAATGGGTACATGGTATATGCTCCAATTTTCTAAACAATCCATCTGAGAAGAACAACGGAACCTTTTGTCTGAGAATATTTCAGAATGTTAAGAATATTTGTAAAAATAGCTGTTGATATGCCCTATCCTGGGGGGTTGGGCTGGTGCAGAGAGAGCACCTCTGAAGTATGCATAGAGTGCAAACATTTCCCACACACCACACCATGCAGCTGTTATGGCCTCATTCCTCCACTTCCCAGTCAGCCTCACTTTAAAGCAGGATTTTAGAGGTGATGAGGACTCTGTGCAGATTCTTCACTTCTGTGTGCATTTCACTGAAAATAAAGTAGAACAATTATTTCATGTTTGGTGGACTTATGATTCTATGTATGTTTACATGTGTATAAATATATATGCATGCACATGTGAACACACACACACACACACACACACATTGTATTTACACTGTGAGTGTATTTAAAGACTATGGCCTGGACACACAAAAGGTGTTAAGTGTTGTGATACTCAGTGTCACAACACCTAACTTTTAGGCTCTAGAAAACCACTTTGATTCACAAAGCCTGAGTTAGACACCTAGCCAATTCATAGGGAGCAGCAACTGTCTTTAGGCCATGTCTACACTGTGGATTCTAGAAGCATAGCTATGACGCTGCAGCTATGCTGGCAGAACCCTGTGGTGTAGATGCAGCCTACAGCGATCAGGTGGGGGAGCAGGGAGTTCTGTCAGTTGGGAACACCACCTTCCTGTACGACGGTAGCTGGGTTGATGGAAAGGTTCTCTCATCGACCTAGCTGCATCCACATTGGGAGTTAGGTCAGCATAGCTACTGCACTTGGGGGGTATGAATTTTTCTCACCCTTGAGTACTGTAAGTATGTCTATCTAAATTTTAAATGTAGACTATGCCTTAAATATGCAATTCACAAAATGCTGCATGCTAGGCAGGGAGTCGCCTAAACTAGTCAATGGGAGATGTAAAGGAGAAGGATGGGTGCTAAGCTTGCCCCTCTCTCAGAGGTAGGGACTTAATTCCAGGCTCCAGTGAAGTGCTTATCCCTGCTAGCAAGTCACAGCTGAGAACTCTCTCTGGCTAGGTGCCTATGCTGTTTTTGCAAGATGCTGTAGGACTGCCGTGCTAATTCTTAGCTCAGTAGTTAGAATTATTGCCTAGCATGTGGGAGACCCCCCAGTTCACCTTCCCTCTTTTCATCAAGGGAGAGGGAATTTGAACTGGCATCTGTCACCTCCAAGATCATGTCTTCTAGCCACTGGGCCATGGGATATTTTGATGTGGGCCTACCTCCGTCTCTCTTATTGAAGCAGTTCCACCATGAATAAATAATTTCCAAAAGTGTTTGGAGGAGGGAGAAAGGAATCCTGAACCTCCTGCCTCCAGGGAAATGCTCTAGCCACCAGGGTATAGAGTGATTTTCATGCTTCTATTGTACTTTCCCTTTCTCTCTGGTCCAAATGACTCTCAATTCGTTATTCACAGTGGAACTGCATCAACAGGAGACATTAAGGGAGGCCTGCATCAGAATATCCCATAGCCCATTGGTTAGAGCACTTACTTGAGATGTGGCAGATACTGGCTCTCTCCCAGGCAAAGGGGGGGATTTGAACCAGGGGTCTCCCACAACCCATGTGAGTATCCTAATCACTAGGCTGAAAGTTAAAAGGGAGGTCCTCACTTGATCCCAGCTGTTTTGTGTGAACTCACCTGAATGGCCCAATCCGGTAGGCTTGCTCAGAGGGTGCCTACTGGATCAGGCCTGCACTGGAATAAATTGCCAAGGGAGGTTTGTGGAATCTCTATCATTGGAGTTGTTTAAGAGCAGGTTAGACAAACATGTGTCAGGGATGGTCCAGATAATGCTTGGATTATTATAACGCCAATGGGAAAGCTCTCCTGTCAGCATAGGAGTGTCTTCACTAAAGCACTACACCAGTGCCGCATTTTAAGTGAAGATCTGCCTTGACTCAAAGTGTCACTTCTAAAGACAAGATTTTAACAGATTGTTTGGCATAAATAGTTAACATGTATTTCAAGGGACCCTTCGAGGTCAAATGACCTGTTAACACCCCTCTAGTCATAGGGAGGAAAGCAGTGCTTTATTTGTAAAGAAAGACGTGCCGGGGCTCAAACAATTTTTTTACATTCATAACTAATGCAGCAAGCTCAGTGGTGCCAGAGCTATGAACTGCCAAGCCTAGAGGGGCCAGATCTCAGCCCTGGAAAGCTCTGGCACAAATTAAACACTAGAGGAAAGTGTGGGAAGCCCTTGGGGATGTAGGGGTTGTTAGTGGGTTACAGATTGTTGTAATAAGTCATACATCCAATGTCTCTATTCAGTTCATGACTTTTAGTGTCTAGCAAAGTCATGAATTTAAGGTCCCAGGCTCACCTTTTGAAAGTGTTGTACAGGTTTCCTTTGAAGATGAGGACGGAGACGTCAGATATTATCACCCACAGGTGATAGAGCATTTTTGTCTTTTATCATTTCCTTTGTGAGTTCATTCAAGAGCATAGTGACTGTCTGGTTTCATGCAACATAGTTGCTGTTGGTGCATTTAGTGCACTGGATACGATACACCACATGTTGTGATAAGCATGTGTAGAACCCATGGATCTTGAAAGGTGTGTTGTGGGTGATGCTGACCATTGCAACAGGGGTGATACAAAGGAGATAGTCTTCAGGTCTTGCATTTGTTATTCTGGTAGAGTCTGATGCTGCTTTGTGTTGGTGTGTACTGGTCTGTGGGGAGCTTGCTTCTGATGATGAGCTTGTAGAGGTTAGGAGGTTGTTTGAAGGCCAGAAGAGGGGGTTTAAAAAAGATTTCTTTCTGGATGGAGTCAACGTTGAGCTGGGTTGTAGATGTTTGATGCTACCCCATAAGGGTTCCAGTGGTGAGTTGTGGGTGACAGCTGTGCAGTCAGAGGGGTTTTTATTTCTGTATTGAAGCAGGTTCAACCCACCCCACCCATTGCTTCCTTCCCCCACTTTCCTCCCTGTCACTGGAGCAGTGTTAATGGGTCACTTCCCTGTGAATGGTTGCTTGAATCATGTGTTAACTACTTACACTAAACAGTCTATTCAAATCTTGTATTTAGCAGTGATACTTTGGGGGCAGGTCTACACTTAAAAAGTTGCATCCATGCAGCTGCACTGATGCTTAAATTAAGATGCTCATATGCCAGTGGGAGAAATTCTCCCATCAGTGTAATTAATCTATCTCCCTGAGAGGCGGTAGCTATGTAGACGGGGGAAGTGCTGTCTACACAGGTCAGTATAACTACATTGCTCAGGGGTGTAGATTTTTCACATGGTTGAGCAATGTAGTTATATCGAAATAGGTCCATAATGTAGATCTGGCTTGAGTCACTTTCCCATACCTGAAGAAGAACTCTGTGTAAGGTCAAAAGCTTGTCTCTCTCTCTGGCAGACGTTGGTCTTGTCTTTCTAATCAACCTTAATAGTTTTCTTTCAACATAATTTTTGTGTGTGTAATATATTAAATAGATACTGTGCAATATACTGTGTGTAATATATTAAATAGATACTGTCACAAATTAGAGGTCTTGAACCACAGGCCTTTTAGGTGGCAGTAAATTCCAACCTGCAACCCAAGGCTCTGCTAACAGCTGCCAGAATACAAGCTAAACTCTGATAGAGGACTCCAGTCCTGGAATCCAAATGGCAGATGCTGGGAGGTCCAATTGGTTCACAACATCCTTATAAATCCAGAAGAGGAATAGGAAGTTGTCCATGAAATTGGGTTCTCCCTGCTTGTGATTGCTCCCTTCTAGTGCTGCTACTGGTAACCTAACTTTGCCCTCTGGGCTGTCTTAGGCTTGGTCTACACCTACCCGATGATTTGGCTGCAGTCGACAAGAGTTATGCAAGCTCCCATCAACTGCTGTGCTTCCCTTCTGCGTGCCGTCTTCACTGCACTGCACTGTGTCAACTTCTGGATCTATCTTCACTGACTGCTCAGTCGATCCAGACAGGTCGATCTGATAGCAGTGACTTTCCCACCATCAATGTAGATATACCCTCAGACTCTGACCTCCTGACCTGGCTTGACTTCCAACTCTTGCTCTGACAACTAGGTAAAACCACCCACATCCTAGTCATGACAGATACCAAGTGTTAGATGATAGATGTATGGGAATAATACTATATCTGAGATAAAAAGCTATGAAAGAAAATCTAGAATTCTAGGTATGGCTTGATGACTTGACAATGAGGAAGGTATTCAAAATAACAAAAAAAATATTCAACTAATTATAATTATATATTGGTGAATATAGTGACTAGTGTTTTAAAAAATATTTATGGTAAATATGTAAATGCTGCACATTTTAAATATTTTTATATAAAAGTCATGTATTAAAATTACACAGTTGTCATGGGTTCAACTTTCACTCAAATTTTATAATTACAGTATTTGCTTGACATTGTTTTCCACCTAGTCTGACTTATTTCAGGAATGTTACAAGTTCAGGAGCTTGTGTGGATAGTAAGCTTGATACATTTTTATTGACCTATTGACACAACGTTTATTTTTGTACATTAATTAGCCAATTTGGTTTTGAATAGAGTATACAGTAATTACTTACAAATGTTGTTTTCTCTTTTGTGGAACCATTACAGTTTCACTAAATTAGTCAAACTGTTTTGCTGAGTTTATATCTGTTTCCAGTTCCATGAAATCTAGAGAGGACTTTTTACAGTAATAGCAAGGAAGGATTGCACTTTACAAGATAAAGACCTCTGCATAGTATGACCTGGATCAAAACTCATGCAGTTACTAGGCCTTGCATGACAGTTTTCACAATGCACTGGTTGCCTTTGCAGCAGATGCCATTGATTTCTATACAATTTTAAGTGTCATCTGTTTTTCTCTTATGTAGAGCATGGGCTAGTTTTAAGTGGGCTAAAAATCTGTATATCCTTATCCTGTTTTAAGGTTCATTTCCATCATCTTGGTGAATGTACTGGTTTTCAGTTCCATGCTCAGGAGCTGTCTGTACATGGTGCAGTAGACAATATCCTTTTTAAAACAAGTTTGGGTTTTTGTTTAACATTTCTGCACTGAATGTAGTGCCCATGAAAGATGCTGGATTGACAGCTCTGGAAAACCAAGCCCTCTCTATCCACACAAAAGGAAGAGTAAAGGAAGGTGCAATACCCTTTTGCTATACTGTTCCACAGCTGTACCTTAATCTTGAGCAGGAAAGCCACTCTTCCAAGGCTGAAAAGGTAGCTTCCTGTTTTTCAATTAGCAAGGGTATCTATTGTGGTGGTGAAGGTTTATGATTGACTCACTAGTCTAGTGAGAGTTTGACAGAGAATAATTCAGTTCCCACAGACATATACTAGGAACTACAATCAGCTGCTAACACCAACCAATTTAAGTCATTCAGTTCCCAATCCTCAAGACTGCTCTGTAACAATTTCTAAGGAGCCATTCTGCCTGGCTGGTGGTTGCTGGACTACAAATGTTCCCAATATGCTCATTATGTGCTCTTCTTGCCAGGGAACCCACAGTTATTCTGTTAAGACAATTTAATATCTCTTTCCAATACCCAAACAGCATAAAGGGGTCATGTCTCAAGCCAAATTCTGGCTCATTGGCTTAAAACAGAGCCCAGAATTATTTACAACTTGGCAAGCTTTTGCATGAACTGGGCCTGAATCCAGGTTTGAAACCAAACTACAAATCAGGTGAACCTCAGTTAGTTTTTGTGAAGTTCAACTTGCAATTCAAACTACTACTTGTCTGGCACTGTGCGCGAGACGGAGAAGAGAGCTGAAGAGTTGGACTGGAGCCAACATTGTTCTGCAGATTGCTCATCCCAGGAGACTCAGACAAATCCATGTATCCACTGAACACCCAAAATAAAACAGTGTTCAAAGCAGTCAGCAGCTAACACCATCCTAAGAGTGCTGGGACATAGGAACTATTTCCTTCTTGTTCCTCATCCTTCGCTCTATGCATGATGACATGTTAATCTGCCATTGGTGGCAGGCTTGAAATGGTACACTGATACATCTAGCTGATCTTCTCAAAAATCCAGAGAAGCGGCACTGGAAGGATTAGTTATCCTACCCTCTGCGCAGCTGCTTCCTGCAAGATTTGTACATTTTAAACTTAAGAGCTCACACCATGGAATAGCAGAAGGGATCAGCTATAGAACAACAAACAGTAGCTCTACGACACTTTAGTAAACTAAACATCTAACCCTGACAAGTTCTGCAACATGAGACCAGGAATAATATCCTAGGCTGAACTGTTTCATCTTTCTTAGTAAGGATACTGATGTTGTAATACCTGAAATTGCACTATGTGGACTGAGCACATTCAGGAACAATATATGCACATGAGAGTCTGAGCGACTTATGGCACAGTGTTGATCAATGCAGCTGATAAACTACTACTCAGGAAGAGAGCAAAGTTCATGAGAACATTCAGCCTAGAAATGTCCTAAGCACTGCTTTGAATCAGGCAGGAGAGGACAACATTAAGGTTACTACAGACACAGCTCCAGAGAATCTAGCACAGAAAAGAACAAGGGAGTGCACATTTGACATGGAAAGAAACAGACATATAAGGTCCTTTCTGAAGAAACAGAAAATGGAAAGAGGGACTAGGGAAGTGAGAGGTTGGAACCTGAAGACAAACAGTAACTTGGGTACCTGAGCACAGAGAGTAGATGTCTTCAGAGCAGTGTTACGACAAAGTCTAGGCTAAAGAGGCGCTCCAAAGATTGCAGCCCTTTCAGGCCCATCCAGCCGACTAGGGCTGAGAGTCTATTTTTAATTTCCAAAACACAAGTTGCAAACTATGATTTGTCAAAGTTTCATCCATGCCTAAAGCAGTGTTTTCCCCAAATTTTCTACGAAGTTTCTGTTCTAAAAGCTTCTTTTATCCCCAGGAGAAACACTAAAAAACGCTGCCATATACAATATGTGCACGTGGCAAGGATAAAGGTTGAATAAAAAAAATTCAATGGAAACCAAACTCCCCTTTTTTTTCCAGGAACAGTGAAATTTACAACAATCAAACACCAAAGCTGTTCCCTTAAGTGTTTTCAACAGCTTGAAGCATGTTCATTAAAGCAGTGTATCTCCAGATGTACAATAGAGACAGGCTCTCTCTCCGTAGGACGGCTCTCTTGCTTATCCCGAAAGAACTTCTTGCTGGGCTCCCACTTGTTTGTTCAGGAGTTATGCTAGTCTCCTGTTACTATTCTCCAACTGCAGGCTAAGCTGGTTTTAGCTAGCCATACTGACTGACTTCAATAAATGAGACAGCCCTAGGCATACAGAGCACACTCCGAAACAGAATAAGATTATCATGGGAAACTTTCCAAATTCAAAACAGGCTGGAATTTTAAACTTGGAGTCAAGACAGCTCTAATGAGGGGAAATATTTTTTCCTTCTGAATTTTATTTTCAAAATATTTGTTTATTGCTTTTAATAGGAAAACAAATAATTTTATTTGCTTCCTCTAGCAGGAAGTATAATAAAATGTTTATACAATTCAGTACCGGGATCTCCTGAGTGCCAGCCCTGTGATTTAGTGACAAAACCATGTTGTGCACGTGTGTAGGTAGTACTGAATGAGGACTAAGACTTGGACATATTTTAAATGTTTTTATTTTGAAATAAAGTTGTGGAAATTCAAAACTAATGATGTTGACGTGTATCATGTTTATTTTCACTACAGAAAAGAGAACCTAATAATGGTCATTCTCATGGCTTCAAGTGAATCTGTTTGGCTATTGTCTGCAAAGAAATTAGGATCCCACAAATATTGAAATTCAGTCTGAGTTTCTTATTTTAAGGAGGCATCCATTGATTAGGGCACAGGTCTTGGAGTCAGAAGATACAGTCTCTGTTGCTTGCTCTGCCACTGTCACTCTATGTCTTTGGATCTGTTGCTTAGGCTGGCACTTTAATTGGAGATGTGCACCTAACTTCCTTAGATTCCTTTGAATATCTCAGTCTTAATCTCTCAGTATGTCAGTTTCCCCATCTGTTTAATGGAGATAATCGTCCTACTTATTCCCCCTTTGTAAAGTGCTATGGGAGCAGTTGATGAAAAGTGCTAAATAAAATGCATTAATATCATAGCAGTGATGGGTCAGGTAAGTAACACGGTAGAAAATAATATTACGTGATGTGGATGACCTTACAAGTGTCAGTATGGACATGCTTTGAATTCACTTTTTTACAAATATTTGTGCAAGGGCAGTGGGCCATTGGACAGTTTATAGAATGAGAATGTAAAAGTTGCAAGAACATGGGCAAAGACAATTAATTTAAAAAGTGATTGAACATAAGTGGTAAACAAGAAATGCATTATTCACCCAGTTCTATTGATTACTATTTGCTACATCTGACTTGTTAACATATCAATCACAGAGGTAGGAAAATGATTGTATCAATAGGAGAATACATGTATTCATTTGAGAACAATTGTGTTGTATTTTTAAAAATGTATTTATAAGACTTAATCACAAATAATAAAACACACAAAAACGCAATTTTTCAGGATGTGCCATGCATACCAAAACTACTCTTCCTTTTCAACCAATTCTCAGCTTAGTGAGCACAACAAAGAACCATATAAAAAAAAGACAGACAGTTGTGTATGGAGAGGTTAATTTATTAAGCCCCAAGGCTTCCATTAAAACTCTCCAGCAAAAAGTTGGCCAATTTTTTGACGTTAGTAGGTTACTATCAGGACAACCATTTTAACAATGATTTCAATAACAGGATGAGCAGACAGGAGTAAGGCAAAGGCAATACTTGCTTCCCTGCCAAAATAATACTTCTCTGCCCCATCCATCACTGTCCACAGAATTCAACCTTTTGTTATTTAAAAAATTAAAGAAGTTTCAAAAGAGCTCCAGGCTAACCTATCTGTGTTTCCACTGAAGTCAACTGCAGAGCAAGGTCAAAGCTAAGCACTTTTGAAAATCCAATTCAACTTTTTAGCCCTTTATGTCTGCAAAGAAACCCTTCCAAATGAGAAATGTTGTCAGGTTGTCTACTGATGTGCTCATAGAAAAGAACAGTAACTAGAGTGATATGAACTGTTCCATTCATGGTAGTGATGTGTTGTTAATTCTGTGGCGTAATAATGGCACAGGATATGAACATATTATAAACTATTTTTTCTCTTGAACAGTTGTACAGACAGATCCAGTTATTCTGAGTGGAGTTAGAGTATCCATCCGTCCAGCTTCAGCTGAATCTCTGCCCTCCCACCCATTGCTATAGGAAGATCATCAGTTGATTTGGACACTTCCGTTTGGTTTGAACTGCATGAGTTCACAGTTCTTGACTTCCAGTCTGCATTCTGAGCTCAAATAAAGCCTGAACCTGTAAGCCAACCTCTCTTGAAACTGCCTTGTGTCACCAGGTTTTACAAGCAAACCATGCACAATAACAATGGAATCAGAGAGTGGAAATAAGTCATTATGCCAGGTGGAGGATAAGCAGAAGAGAATGCCCATTGTTCTTCAAGGATTGCCAAAGGAACCAGGAATCTGTCATTTTGGGCAGGAGCATGATTAGAAGGCCACAGCCCGGCCCCCACTATGTGCACCTGCATGTCCCCAGTGTGGGGTTAATGCATTAGAAATTCTCAATAGCATTATCCCCTCTCACCAGTTTTAATACACATGAATATGCTTCCATGCCTGATCCTAATGCTGCATGATGTGTAATGGTTTTAGTTACTTTAATTCCATTATATCTGGATATACATCGTTACATTTGCCTGACACCTATACTTATCAGCTGCTTTCACTCCCCAGGGATTTGGTAGTACTATAGAAAACTCTCTCTGCTCCCCTTTAAGCAGTGTAATTTCAAATGCAACACACAAATCTGACCTACAAATGGGGAAAAAATACTGACATTCTTACATCACAAAAGACAAAGCTGAACAGTAGCATGTGATCATCAGACTGTTTTAAAATATTGGCTTTGGTTGTCTTTGTTAACATGTATTTAACAAAGAAAACATATTTCACTGGCTAGTGAATACTTGCTCATTTGGGAATGTTAGCCGCAGGGATGATATGGATCTTCTCTAGAAACTTTACTAACTTTCTATAGACTTTGAAGGCAAAGAAAGGGGTTCACATTGGCTTGTAAAACCCCATCTGACCCGAGTCCTGCCAACCTGAGAGGTTAACCTGTGTTGACATGACAGTCCAGATTAGCCGATATACTCCTGCTCCCAAGATTTAAACACATGAGGCTGGTAACACGTAATCCTCACAGACAGACCTTGATTCTTTGATTTCCTTCCCACACTGGTCTGAAAAAGTTCTAGCTATCGACATGACTGGTGGATGCCCTCTGTGTACTTCAGAAGGATTTGGGTGTAGATATTCTGGGCCAGATTCTGATAACTTTACCCAAATTTAATCGGTAATACCATGCATGGAGCAAAGTACTAAGCAACATGAATAAAAGCACTAGACTCTGGCCTTCAGCTTGGTCAATGGAATGGGAGTTTTTTCAATGATGACTGTGGCCAAGTAGTATTGTGTGATAAATCTTTTTTAAGATTATTAGCAAGGAGAATATACAACTGAAATACAAATACATGTCATCATAATCCTCCTGAGAATAAAACATGTTCACAGAATTATATTTCAACTTTTCAACTAACATATTCCCTGCATATTATTTTAACAATTTTAAATGCTTCCAGACATTCTGAAATTGGTTAATTTTATAAATCAATACGTAAAAATCCCAAATGTAAAAGGCCAGGTTCTAATCCTATTCACTCAATATGAAATAATGCCACTGACGTAAAAGAAGTAACTCCAGATTCATGTTGATAGAACTGAGATCAGAAGCTAGTCCAAAGAATTCTATTTAAAGAACACTTTATAGTAATAGCCCCATTCAGATTACAACATGCTATTATTCATATTTTTAAGTTTTCTCCTTTTCTAATTTATTTATGTGCCCAATCCTTCTAAAAATACGACAGTATTTTACATTAATAGATGAAATACTAGAGTTTACTATAGTGTTACTTTCAGAGGGGTAACCATGTTAGTCTGTATACATCAAAAACAACAAGAGTCTTGTAGCACCTTAAAGACTAACAAATTTCTGCAGCATAAGCTTTCATGGGCTGCAACCCACGAAAGCCTATACCTGCAGAAATTTGTTAGTCTTTAAGGTGGTACAGGACTCTCATTTTTTATGGTGTTACTGAAGATTACTACAGTGATTGCTGTAAAATACTGTGGTATATTTTATAAGGGCCCACTGCATATTTGCCACAGAAGTATACAGTATATACAATCAAGTATAACAACACAAACTTTGTCTGGCCTATGAGAATACATCATGTAAGAACAGACACGTTCAGGTAAAATTTTAGGGCTAGATTTTGCCATCTTGTGTCACGGGGACTATTCCAGAAGTAAGGTACCACTCAGTGTGAGTAACGGAGGCAGAATCTGGCCTTACGGTATGTTATTATGACATGCATTATGCTATAGAAATTAACCAAGGTAATTCATGATGTAAGAATTAAGGTGTCAGATAAGCCCTTGCTAACCTATATCAACAGCTGTGGAAGTGGGATTCTTCCACCCTACTCCACACTGATTAGGCCTCAACTGGAGTATTATGTCCAGTTCTGGGCACCACATTTCAGGAAAGATGTGGAAAAATTGGAGAAAGTCCAGAAAAGAGCAACAAAAATAATGAAAGGTTTAGAAAACATGACCTATGAGGCAAGACTGAAAGAACTGGGTTTGTTTAGCCTGGAGAAGAGAAGACTGAGAGGAGACATGATAACAGTTTTCAAGTACATAAAAGGAGGAGGGAGAAAAATTGTTCTTCTTAACCTCTGAGGACAGGACAAGAAACAATGCCACAAGGGAGGTTTAGGCTGGACATTAAGAAAAACTTCCTAGCTGTCAGGGTGGTTAATCACTGAAATAAATTGCCTAAGGAGGTTGTAGAATCTCCATCATTGGAGATTTTTAAGAGCAGGTTAGACACACCTGTCAGGGATGGTCTAGATATTACTTACTCCTGCCATGAGTGCAGGGGACTGGACTAGATGACCTCTCGAGGTCCTTTCCAGCCCTATGATTCTATGAGCTCAGAGAAGTGAGGGGAGACATTCAAAAGGAAAGGGCCTAGAATAGCTGCTCTTTTGAAAAAGAACCATGGGGTATCTGCAGGAGCAGAGCTAGTCCTGTGCTGGATGTTGAAATGTCGTATGGCTCCAGGAAGTCAGCCTTATGGGTGTTACAAAAGATAAATAGGGAGCTGGTGAGAACCTAGAAGGACTACAACCTCAACCATGGGGTGGGTAGAAGTGGCTTAGGTTATATTTGGTTTTGTTTGAGTTCTGCTGGGGGATGCCAGGGAGAAGTCTGGAATCTCTCTACTCTGAGAGAAGAGTGGGATTGAAGCGGAGTCTAGGAGGGGCAGAATATAGTGTAATGATGGTTAATATCAAGATGGATTCTGTTTATATGGAATATTGATGCTCTGGAAAGGATTAAACTGTATGTGACCTAGCTGGAGGGCTGAGTCAGAAGAGGAACCAGATCACCTCAGGGCCTGTATTACTCTCAGACAAAGGTAACTGAGTGGAAGGTCTTGCAATGCTGTTCCCAGCCATACGTAAATGAACTGACTGATGAGTCACTCTTCTACACAGCCTGTCAGAATATGGCCTCAAAAAAAGAGTAAGGCCAGATATTCACAAAACTGTACAGAGAATTTATGAACGTTATCAGATAAATGTCCACCTAGTAATTTTTGTATTCCTCTACTATGAGTGTATTCATAGTTGCAGTAATTTTGTGCACAAATCAGAAATTCACGAATGACTAAAATCATGCATATACAAGCACAATTTTTTGAGAATTTGCCCTTAGGTTTCCAAATCATGAACTTTTAGCAACTACTGGACAAGGGTTTTAATACTGACAAATTTAGTTTTGTTATATGCTGTAAAAAAAATTGTACATCCCATTGCTAGAGATTAGCTTGCACTGGCTACTTTCCTGAAGGCTGAACTCAAAATGCCAGGGTCTGGAAGGTAGAAAGATGACTAATCCATGCTTTTGGGGTGAAAAATTAGATTTATCCAATGGGTTAAGCTGCTTTCCTACTTGCAAGGCACTATGACCATGTTTTAAAAGAATGACTCTGCAATGGGATAATGTGCAATCTGAACAAGAGAACAAAAGGTAGTTTTAAGCTCAGAGCAATTCATTCCTAAAATATTAAAAGCTGATAAAATCATGTAACAGTAGTTAAAGAAATCCTCTGTGAATGATTATTCTCACAAAATCAATTCTGACTTGTACTTTAGCTGTGTCTCTTTGACCTTGAGATGATAGAGAACTTTCTCTTTCGTAAGAGGCACTTCCTTCCATTTTCAGAACTCAGTAAAATATAAAACATCATTAAAATGTTACCCCAGGACAACCCCCACCTCATCATTTTAAAATAAAAGAATTCTCTTCAAATGGGAGCGAGTTCCTTGCACTACATGACTTTATAGAGCCATCTGACAAAGTACTTAACACTATAATTCTTTCCAGTGTGCTAAATGCCTGGAAATGACTCAAAATATTTGGCATACCTGTAAAATGAGAATAACATTCATCATAGAATTTGGAATGTATGAAAAGTATAACAAAGTGTAAAGACTCATATGGCAATTATCATGGGAAAGCACCAGGGCTAACCCATCTGTCTTCTGGTGGTTCATCCAAACTGCCAACATGCAAAGCTTTGGAATGCCAAAGAGTCTGAATATTTGTTCTCAAATTACTCAAAAAATCCACATCCTTTGCATCAGGAGAATGTTGAAAAGACCTATTGGCTATTCAGGGTCCACTAGATCTTCAGAGAACCAATGATCTGTATGTTCAGTGAGACGCAAAAGCTAACGACAATAAAATATCAATATCGTATATTTATGTAATACATTTCTTTGGGATCCTCAAATGAAGAATGACAATTAAGCCTTGCAGCCTGTGAAATAAGTTAAAATGGGTGACCATGTAAAAAGAGCTCTCAAAAAAACACTCTCTCTTCCATGACAGTAGTTATTATTTGTATTAAGGCAGATCCTAGGCTAGATCAGGACCCAGTTGTGCTGGGTGCTGTACATTGCAGCACAATGACAAGTCTAATTCATCTGGATTAGTTGCAACCCACAGTTGCCCTTCACATATGAAGCAGTAGAGGTGGGCAAATAGATTATTAATTATAATATCTAGCAAGTGTCCCCTCTGTTTCTGTTTGCCATTTGTCAACAAGCAGTTAGAAACTCATTTATTAGTTACTGAAAATTTGCTGACTAGTTTCTGCAAATATTTTTTGGTCTGTAGATTATTCTCAAGCAATTTATTGCAAGTGTTTGAAATCTGAGCAGTTTGTTGGCTTTGACTGAACACAGAGATCACACAGTATTGTCTTTTACTCCCTAAATGGATGAGCCCAGCTCTTAAAATCAAGATACCGTTATAAAAGCTAGTATTAGCAAATTCAAAATTCATTTTCTACTAAATGACCTAAAATTCAATGTTTTCATAAGCACCACAATACAATCATTCACTAGAATATTTACAGAAATCAAACATAAGGGCAAAACACAGTAGAAGTAAATATATTTAAATGTAGGAATATTAATTACTTGTTTTGTTGACTTCACTAAGCTCTAAGCATGGAGGCCTGGATTCAACTAGTTTAACAAGTAGTCCCATTGAAGCAAATTGGCCTGCTTAGGTGCTTAACTTTAAGCACCTGCTTAAGAACTGCTGAATTGGGGCCAGAAAGTGTTTTGTTTTTGTTTATTTGTTGTTTCCGTGTGTGGTTATTTTGTGTTTTGTTTTTTAAGAATTTTAATACCTTATTTGCCATATTTAAAAATATTGTGATGAATTGCAAGTCATCTCTTATGAATTATTGTTAGCTACTGGAAGGGGGTTGAAATTTCATCATGTTTGTGATGTATTATCCAGGCACTCAATGGACTATTTTCTCGTAATTATGCTAACATTATGAGGAAAATCCTTGCAACCTGAATGCTTCTGGCTACCAGTACAATCTCCAAGCATCTGTTTGCTAGATCATTACATGTAGAGATTGCTCAAGTAGTGAATAACAAATGCCATTTAACTTCCTTAGAAATAGGCTGGATAGGAAGTGTATTAATTTAGGTCTCCATCATAATTAAATACAGGATTGGGTTTTTTTAAACAGAAGCTCTAGTGAAATAACAAAACCAATTAGTTATAACTATAGAATTGTAAATATTATTTTGTGAATTTGATGACCACTAAACTGACTGGAACAATCCAACATCACTCATGTCAGTGTGTGCTGACTGCTTGTGAGCAGGTGTGCCTGGTACCCCCTTCTGGAGGTCCCATCACCTTCCACACCCTGACCAAATGAGGTGTCCTTTTGGGGGGGGAGAGAGACGATGGGGGACGGACGGACGACACACAAAATGATCAACAAATTTAAACCTCCAAGAGTAACCTAGAGAGGCTGTCCAGGATCAGCCTCTGGCAGAACCAATGAGAATTGGTCCTTCAGAGCTGGGAGGAGACAAAAGGCAGTTAGGGCCCAGCAGACAAGATAAACAGAGCTGGCTGCTTCCTCCTCTAGTTGTGGGTGAAGCTAGGACAGGGGAGGAAGGCTCTCCTCAGTGGAAATTCAATAAGCCCAGCTTGTGCAGGAGGCCTAACTCTGACTTCACCTTTATGATTAAGTCAGCAAAAGATTGTTTTTGTATTACTTTGTGGAATGTAAAGCCTAAGGAATGTCTTGTGTGGGACATCAGTTGACTTACGGGGTGCCTGCCACCTGTGACACTGCTATATTGTTTTGTTTGCTAACTTCTAATACTTATGGAACACACAAATTCCCCAAAATTTTTATCTTGGAAGGGCTGTAAATCAACTACGGTCCTGGCCATGAAGCTTTTAAAGTAAGCTATTTTGGGGTAGTTTGTCTTATGATGGTAAACGGTTGTCATAACAATATCCATTGCTAGTGTAGTCCTTTTCCCAGTCAGAGTTGGCAGCCACAAGGGCTGGGTTCAATATCTAGGGGATCCTTCCTGACAATACAACACAAAAGCTGGCTCGAGCCCCCACCCAATAACCTGGGACAATTACACACCACCTCTTGAGTGTTCCTAGAGGCTATATTGGTCCCTTGGTTGCTGTCTGCAGTAATCAGCGTGTATCTTGAAGAGACTGGAGCTGATCCCTATCAGCACAGACATTAGAGGCTCCTTTAGGGTCAGGGCATATTAAGGCAGCAGTGTCCACCTCTTGTCTCACCTCAGCAATCTCCTCTGGAAATTCCAGGTGCACTATGACATACCTCTGGTGGGGGCATTCATCCATGCTGAGACCACAAAGGCCATGCCTTCTCAGTGGCTGTTTAGGTGGGTGCCTAAGCATACATTGGTAAAATGACTAAAATATAATAGTCACTTCAGACCCAGTGTCAAGCACGGCTTTACATTCTGCCCCTTCAATCCTCACTGTGACCTCTGCTTGAGGCCCCATCAGTCCTGGTGGGATAGCAGCTGGACAGTCTTTTCCAAGGGAGCCTTCAAGTCTTGTGGGTATGGGTGGCCCCCTTCCCAAGCCCTGTTGGCAGTTCCTTGACCCTTCCCAGCTGGTCCTCATATTTCTATACACTAAAGAGGGATTTTCCTCATTACAACACTTGGCAGCACCGTGTCCAGCCTGGCCACATCAGTAGCAGAAGATATGTCTACTCAGGTGGGATGGCGGCTCTAAATGCTGACTGGTCCATAATCACAGCCAGAGGTTCCTTGTGCCTGGAAGTCTTAGCTTAGTCAATGGCACTATGTAATCCAGCTATCTGTTCTGTCAGGACCTTCACTTGCTGGGCAAGTTCCTCTCTGGTGATCACCATCAGCACACTAGCTGTTTGTAGAAGGAGGGCTTTGCTTCTGCCTCAGATGGTTGGGCTTTCCACAACTCATTGGTGGCCTGCCTTTCTGCCTCCTCTCTGACCTTTTATCATCTGGGATAACTCAGGGGACTTTCCTATCATCCCCTTAACTGGAGATGAAATAGAATCAGGTTCCTCACAGCTCTCTGAAGCACTTTCTCCAGCCTCTGTATATAAGCAGAGACCTTCACGCCCATTTGCTGATAGGAATTAAGGAACTCACAATAAATGTCCTCAAAGCCCTCTACGCTCCCAGTGGTGCGATAGGGGGCCTGTAGGCAGTCCTTCACAATGACCCCAAGGTTAGTGAGCTTCAGGGTGTGAATCACATCTAATACGGGTCCCCAGAGGCTCTGTACTAGACAACTTCACTTCTCTGCCTCTGGTGCTGCCCACTCCTGCAGCACTTCAGTGGCGTGTTCCAACCAAGGTCCAAACGCCTCTTCTCCCGGCCTTGGGATGGGATCCCCAGCAAATAGCTTTAACTTACAGTAGGAACTTGATATAGAATGGGACAGCACAACCTTTTCCAATGCTGGCCCCAGTGCCTTTGCCCACTCATTGACCGAGGCTGCAGCTTCCAGGCTTGGGGCTGCTGAGTCAAGACCCAATGAACCCAGCATATCAGCCATCATATAAACTGTGATTTCCTCAAAATATAACAAAATGGTTTTCCCAACTTAATGGATCATTTAAGATGTGCTTGTGAGGGGGACTGATCCAGGATCCTGGATGAGCCACCAAAAATGTAACCCTTCAGCCAGTCAGGTTGGCAGCAGCAAGGGCCTGGCTCAATATCTAGAGGTTCCTTTTCAACAATACAACACGAAACCCGCTCAAGCCCCACCCAGTAATCTGGGACATTACCCACCACCCCTTGGGAGCCTCTAGAGGCAATACATCCCTTCTCACAAGCACAGAGACTGAGTGTAGAAAACAAATTTTTAATAAAAGGGGAAAAGTGACCTGGCATGAACTTGGGAAAATGATGCAAGCAGGATTCATAAACCCATGAGCAAACCCAGAGTATATTGGGCAGTTTCCATTTGCCTCAGTTTCTTAAGTCCAGCAACAAAAAAGCCCTTTGCTTATTCTGCTGTCCAGCCATTCCCTGCATCCGTTGTCTGCCCTGTCAGCATGCCAGCTATGCATGCTATCACATTCTGCTGCTACCTGCTTCTGTACTGAGAGGTCTGTCTGTCCCTTGAGGTTCCACCCAGCTCACAGTGATTTTCAGATCTTAGGACGAAATTCACTGCTGAAGCAGGCTAGGCAGAAAATGCTGTTCAACAACAAGTGATTTCCACTCTAGTGATCACTTAACAAACCAAAAGACTCCTAATGGAGCCTGAGTTAGCTCTAGCTTTGAACAGTCAGTAGGGGTCAATTAAACAATGCCTAGGACTCTTAAGCAGAACCCACCCTCTCTACCTTTCACAGGCATGTGCATCCCAGCCCTCTGCTTACAGAGCTCAATTCAGATGAGGGTGATCCCTCCATCAAGACAGGCTAAGCACAGTTCTGCTGCTCTTTACTCAGACAAAGAGGGGAAACAACATTTCATTACCCCTGCAAATAGCATTAAAGTGATTTGTAACCCAATACCAGCCAAAGGGATCATTTGGGCAAAGCAGTCCTATCATGCTGAGTGCTTAGGCAGGATGGGTGTGCTCATGCACATAGAGTCTGGTCCTGAAGCCTTTTGCCGCCCCGCCCTCCCCCCCCAGCTAACTCAGCAGGGAAAATCTCATTTAGATCCTGCTTACACTAGAATAAGGCATAGCTTTAGAGACATCTTTAGGCACGTGCCTAATCTTAATCAAGTGAGGTGTCCCATTAAAGTCAACTAATCTGCTTTTATCTTAAACTTAATTATGGTCTTTGCCACTAGTGTGTGTGGAAATTGTGTTTACAATGTGTTGTGCTGTGTGCTGTTTACTAGAATAAATTGGAATAAGTCTAATATGCACTCCCTCCCTTGTCCCATCCCATTGGAAAATGTTGGCAAAAATAAAAAATGGGTTTGGTCAAAATTTTCCAGTGGGAAATTTGAATTTTGTCCAAAAACAAATCAAATCACTTTTCCTGGTTTTGGCTGAAATGTTTTTTTCTTTTTCTTTTTTTAAAGACATTTTGAAATTTTCCATTGAAAGTGGATGCTTTTTGCTTCCCCCTCTCCCCAATCAATTTTTGTTGAAATCTCAAGTTCCAAAAACAAGAAAAGGGTGGGGGGGGAAATGATTGAAATTTTTTGGAGCAGTTCTACTGTTGATCTCATTTAGGCCAAAGGACGCAGAAAATAATTATTCAGTGGTGACGGCTTTAGGCCCCAATTCTTCAGTGAGATGCACGTGGACACAAAATTTCTCAGTAGGTCTCAGGCCTTCTGCAAGAGTTCTCTGTACACAGCCAATTGCAGCACAGGGCCTATTTCAGTACAGTATATTTCCACAAATATAAAGTAGTCTATCTGCAGGACAACCTTTTTAATGGGACAGAAGTAAAACAGAGCTAGAAATTGCTTTGGGCTGTCAGGTTCCTCCTTGTAACTGTACATGGTTATAGGAGACTAGTTAGAAAATTAACTCTCAGTCCTTAGGTGCAATCAGTAGATACACTGATTCAATACAAAAAAAATCTCCAGCTAGATTGCCCAGAACATTTTAAATGTTGGAACTTTAGTCTTCCTCACAAAAATATTGTTTGCTGGAAAAATTTCAAAACAAAATTGATTTTGTTGCCAGCCAAAGTCAATGTAGGTGCTCTTTGTATTGAAAGAAAGTGCCCCTCAAAAATATAGGGATACTTTTGAGAACAAGAGTGTGCAAACTAAGGGCTATGTTCACCTTGACAAATACAGCCTACTCCAATAGGAAAATAAAGTAAGCAACATCATCTCTTCAGTTCAAAAGAAATCATGTTCCAGTACAAAATAATCAGAGCAAGGCAGTGTGTCCTGGCAGATAGAGAACAGGAGTGGGAGTCAAGAAGCTTGGATGCTATTCCAGCATCTTATCTCTGATCTGTTGTGTGACTTTGGGCAAGTTACTTCACCTCTGTTTCCTCTCCATCCTTTGTCAGTTTAGACTGTAAGTGTTTCTGGGCCAAGACTGTCTTTATTTGTACAAGTACATTTGAACAAGTACTCTGGAACCTTATCATGGTTAATGCCTCTGGACCCTAGTGTAACACAATTTTTAATAATAAAGAACAATCTATTTAGGATATTAAATCAAGTAAGTCACTGAGTATTCACCAGGTATTTACATTCTGCCTCCATCTGCAAAGGATAAAGGCCTAGAAATTTTTTGGTTGTAGGAATGTTATGCACCATTTAACCTAAACTAAGAATCTATGCTATATTTCTCTATAATCTCCATCAAAAGTGGAACTCAAATTTATGGCACTGCTACGAAGATGAACAAGTCAGCTGGAACATAGGACCAGATGATGCTCTCCAGCTCTAGCCATCAGCCCCTTTCTCATCAGAAATTTGAATAGCCTTCATTAGAGTCAGGTATTATCATCACACTGAAAAGAATGGGAGAGAGTGAGCACCTCAGTGCATCCCTTGGGGCAATGGGAATGCTCGAGGAGGAAATCAAATTACCACCTTTGGGACCAGTGGTCCTACATAATAATTGGTTAATAATAATAATAATAATTGATTAATCCGTTAATAAAATAGAGATAAGAGGTATACAAGCTTTCTAAGACATCTAGTCCAGCTTTATGCCAATGCAGGATGGTCCCTTACAGTATATTCACAAGATATTCCAGCATTGTGATATTTCTGCAGGGACTAGCCAAAGATCTGAACATCCTGCATGAGTGTCTGTACCACCCAGGAAGAAATTTATGAAACAGTTTGGTTCTGCTGCTTTCCTGTTGTTCAGGTATCAGGGAAACTAAGACTATGAAACTAAGTCAGCTGGAAGCTATAATTCTCTTCCTTTGACTCTGGCACAGTAGTGCATAATTTTGGTCTGGAAAACTAAAATGTTCTCCCTATCCACCCAATCTGGTTAAATTTCGTAACAGAGGATCAACCAACAGGGGGAACATGATTTTTACTAAAATTTTGGATAACTTTTACAGCAGATGGGATAAAATTATAGAGTATATGGATGGGAGGAAAAATAAAATTAGCAGTGTACACTTGGACCCCATTGTTGAGGATTTGTGTTTGATCATATGGGTAATATAAAAATGTATATTAAAAGAATATATATTCTGAGTCTGTAACCTCTGAATGATTCAACTAGCATTACTTTTCATTAGCATGTGTGTGTGTGAATATAATGCATGAAGGTACCAAAAGATAGTATCTTAATTCAAATTATAATATGTCTTACTAAAATATGGAGTTCCTATGTATAACCTGACAGTGATCAAAATAAAAAACAGTGGAATATTTTTAGGTGTTGCTTAAAGTAGGGAAGTGTTAGACAGAAGCAGATGCCCAGCTAGTGCAAGATCCAGATGCTGGGGACCAATAATAGAAAAGCTCGGTGTAACGTCATGGCACTACCTCTCACAAGCACCTCTTCTGGTCAGGTGTGTTCTCAGTCTTTAAACCACCTCGGCCCTGATATCAGACCATACCTTCAGGGCTTCCTCCCTCGGGGCAATGGTTTTGCCCTCCCTGGGCACCCTGGCCCAGCTCTATAGCTGGGCCACTAACTAGTTCAATTCCCCTTCTGGGGGTTTACCTCTGTCCAACTTCCCCAGTGACCTGTGAGGGGGACCCAAACCCACCACTACTGCAGGTCCCAGCCCAAGGACTCTAAGAATAGCAGCAACATGTCACTACATCCCTTTAATGAATTGCTTTCAATTCCCCAGGCCACTTCCCAACAGCCCAAGTGTTCAGCAATGCTTCACCCTTACCTCAGGGGTCTTCTATGTTCAGGCCCAGCAGCCAGCTAGGCCCTTGTTCTCACTCCCCCTCCCCTGCATCCTTGCCAGCACTGAGCTGTCTGTGGTGCTGCAGTTCCCTTTGGCCAGCCAGGAGCACCATATGCACTCCTCCAACTCCAGCAAGGAACTGACACTAGTTTGCATCTCCTTTTTATATGGCTCTCCAGGGCCCTGATTGGCTACTCCCTGCAGCCTCTCTGATTAGTTGCTTCCCCTGCAGCCACTCTAGGCTTCTTTCCTGGGACAGCTGTGGCAGGGATCTGAGGCCTCCAGCAGGGGACCTCTGCATCTAGTCTACCTAGTCACATTTGGTTACATGCCAATCAAAACAAGATAGTGGAACTCCTGAAAAGTGGATGGTGCCAGAGCACAGATATCTGATAGATTGCTCAGGTACAGCCCAATCCTGTACTGTTATGAGTTTAAAAACCAACTACACCAACTTATATTCAATTCACCACTTAATAAGACACCAGCATAGAGAGTGCAGGTTGCATGTAACTTGATCAGTGCCAGTCCATCCAGTCAGTGCTGCATTCCACACTAGTTGGAAGCCATGGAATAGGCCTGCACAAAGTGGTGGTGTGAGATAAAACACTAGAGGTCCAAACTTATATTGATCTGGTTCTGTGGCTGGCCCTTTGGGGTCAGGAGAAGTTTTTGGTAAAGAGAATAGAGTTATAAATAACTGGTCTCTTTACTGGACCTAGTGGCTGATTGGGAGCCAGAGACTGAAATGCAGTAAAGGGGGTTGTGTGTATTTGTATAGTGGCTTCTTGATAACCAGTGTGGGGAATCAGAGGCACTGTCTGTGGGTGGTTGGGAAGTTTGACTTCAGTGTCACTCACCAGTGCTGGGAGAATCTGCTCCCCTTTTACAGCCTGCCCTGACCTTGGCATTATCAGGTGGCTACCCTAGGCACATATGGATCACAAATACCATCTGTCAAACAAGGGTTTTTTTCCTTTTAAAAATTCTCTCCTACTACAGATAAAGGGAACAAGGGATGTTAAAATAAAAGCCTGTGTGATACTTTACTTTTCAAATGCTTTAATTGATTTTCCTTTTCTTTAATAAAAGGTTTAATAAAACCTTTAATAAATAATAATCTTTAATAAAAGATTTTCAATAATGTATTTGCCAAGGAACTAAGAAAGCTCTTTACACTGAACTAAGTCTCTTTATACTGAGCCCCAAACCTTGTTTAACACTGTTTTATGTTAGACAGTAACTAAATTATGTTAACATCTTTAGCTATATATTCTACCTAAATTAATAAAACGTCCACTGGCTGAAAGTTGGAAGAAATGCCCCAGGCCCCAAAATTAGGCATATAGCTATCTATGTATGATAAGTAAAGGTATAGCCCATGCAAATTTGCACAAGTGAAATATAGTTTCCCACCAGATCCAACACATGTACAATTAGTAAAGTAACAGGAAGATTATATATTATAATAATTCCTAGTATTTTACAAATCTGTTTATAGATGTACTATTAAATTAACCTGGTGTACATCGCTGAAAGGCATCAGTGCAGATGGACAAATTCTTCTTCAATGATCAATCAATTCATCCCTTAGAAGAACAGAGCATTTTGTGAGTAGAACTGTGAAAAGAATCTCCAAACCAAGTGCAACATGCCTTGTTTCACTATTTGTCAGAACCTTGAAATTGAGACCAGGTTAATCAAAATCCTTTGCAGGTCACTTTAAAACACAATGGAAAACTCAGGAAGGACAAACAAAGTTCCTCACAATTTTAGTTGTAAACCAAAGTTATGGTTGTCTGTTCTATAATTTAAACAACAGGAGTTAAGATTCAAATAATGAGCTATTTCTCACGGACCAGAAGAGAGATCGCATGTCTTCATTCTTTACTCCCACAACATGCAGTATGATTAGCTGGATAAATCCCAAATAACTTTCTTGGATGATGATCAATATACCTCACAACAGATTAAATCTTGTATAAACTATGCAGATTTGGAAAACTAATTCTTACGTAAGGGTGTTGTTAGATATAAGATGAGTTATGTGGTAAAATGTAAAGGTATACAAATATATGGTACTGCTAAGGCAGAAGGAATCATACAGTTTCCTAAAGTGAAATTCAGTTTCTGTGGAAGGCAAAGTTACATGGAACAATTAGCAGATCAAATTTCTCCACAAAGATATTTTGATTTTTAATTGCCTTGCTTGGCATAGTAAATGGAACTTACTTTTCTCTAATCAAGGGCATTGCTTGGAAGATGAAACGGTGAGACAAGTTCATTGCTGAATTATTCAGCATACATTCATTTATTTAAATGTGGGATGTATACCAGTTCTGGATTTGGCTTAGTACATCTGTTAAAAAAAATCAGTTTCATTGACTAGAAGATAGAACACTGTCAAATGAAGGAGCAAGAAAGTTTCTGTTGGAAAGAGAAACACACTAATGTTAGAGATTTCAGCCATCATTTGTTTAAGAGACTCCTTCAGAGGTATGGCACAATTTAAAAAAAAAAAAAAGACATAGGCCCAGATTTTCAAAATAGAAGGCTGACTTTAGGCTAAATCCATTGTCTGACTTTGAGCTAAATCCATTTTTAGGCTCCATAACAAGTGGTCTGATGTGTAAATATGCTTAGCCCCCAGCAGCTGCTCTTAAAGTCAATGAGTGGTCAGCACTTTTGAAAATTAGGCTACTTAAGTAGATGCCTAAATATGGACCTATGAGACTAACTTTAGGCTGTTATTATTTAGAAACTAGCCTTATCTATAGTACTTGTGTGATGTTATTCCCTTTTTTTCATCCTAGATGGTTCATGGACCCCAGCAAATGTAGATAAATTGATTGTCATTTTTAGGAATGTCATTTTCTCAAAGAAATAAATGTCTAGTCAAGTGCTGAAATCACTGGTCCAAATTCCACCTTCAGATATACATGCTCAGCTCCTTTATTTCAGTGAAAGCTGGGCACACATGAGGCCCCAATTTTGCCCAGTGGGTGGCTGCTTCAAGGTTCTATCTTAATAGAGGTGTGGAGTGACTTCTTCTAATACAATATGTCCATACATTTCCATCAAAAACATTAATTCAGTTGCCCTCACTTTGGTATGCCTCTCCAATTCTGCCTACCCAACATGTTTTCAGACTAAAGAGCCTATAACAAAAAACACAAAGGAATGAAAAAAGCTCCCACTCTCTGTAGAAAGTGTCTTCCCTGAAGAAAAAAGAATCAATGTGTCTGCACCCAGACTGTAGGATACAGCTATTGCAACAGCTGAAGGAAAACAATAAAGAAAAAATGAAGAGTTTCAGGAGGAACCAAGAGCTAAAAATATTTCATTGGTGAATTAAGGTTACAAGGGGTGGAGGGAAGGTTAGTGGACTTCAGAGACATATGCTAAGCCTAGGGGAAGATCCAGTTTTTCAGATCAGCAACAGCTTTCTCAAAGGCAACACCTTCTTAATTGTAGGCCTGGTCTGAACTAGAAATATGACATGTTGGGGAAAATATGATGTCAACTGAAACTGGTTGAAATTTTTCACCAAAAGAATTTTCCTCCTGAAAAATGGGGATTTGTCAAAACATAATTTTCAATCTCAACAGGAAGGCACCAAACAAAATAAAGATTTTTATTTCATATTAATTTTTGTTTTACTCCCTTAATTTCCTTTTTTCTCCAGAGAATGAAGGAAAACAAATAATAGGCAGGTTTGTTTCCCCTGATTTTTTCCCCCTCTCCCTACCCCCAAATATTTGTAAAAGAAAACAAAAAGGTTAAGTTAGACTTTTAATTTTTCTTTTCCCAGTCTAACTTTTCTGAATTTTGATAAGTTTTAAAAAGTTAGAGTGGAACAAGGAGGGATGCGGGAGGAAAGAGGGAAATGTAGGAAAGAAATAACCAGTGTAGATTTCAATCATTCAACTGCAGTCAGTGACTAAGGGGGAAAAAAGGGAGAACCTGACATTTCAAAAATTTTCAGTTTTTGAAAACTACGTCAAAGCAAAGTTCAAATGAAAACAAAATGAAGCTTTTCAGGGGGGCAGAAATCAAAACATTTGTAATGAGTATTGAATCGCAATTGTTAATTAAAATTTTCTTAGGAAAAGAGCACAGGTTTTCAATCAACTGTAGTGCCAGCCAAAGATGCAGCTTCAAAAGGCAACACAATAGTCCACCACAGAATAGTCTATAGCTCAGTAATTAGGATACTCATCTGAGAGTTCAAGTCCCTGTTCCTGCTCCGGAGTGGGGATTTAAACATGTGTCTTCCATCCCAGTCCTAACCTCTATAGGTTATAAGGTACACAAAGAGTCAGAGTGGGTGAGGTCATATCTTTTATTGGACCTTTTTCTGTTGGGGGAAAGAAACAAGCTTTCGGGCTTCATGGTGTCTCTATACTTAAAATGCTACAGTGGTACAGCTTTGTGTAGAGGCTTAGTACAGTGGCAGGAGGGGCCACATCCCTGAAAGGCAGTACACAGGTCAATGGAAGACTTCTTCCATCAATTTAGCACTGTCTACTCTGGGGACTAGGTTGTTTTCAATCTAAGTTTTCAATGTAGATCAGTACTCAAATCTTTACGTCTGGAAAAGGTAACAAGAGCATCACAGCTAAATATAAGGTTGGACAGATTGTTAAATGTAAGGGGTTCATGCAAGTTGCAAGAAACCACTGAAAATAAAGTGGGCAATTAACACCTCTGCAGTCATAGGAGGATTAGTAGATTACAGATTGTTTTAATGAGCCATAAAACCAGTGTCTCTGTTTGGTCTACACTACAGACCTATAGCGGTATAACTACTGTACTAGAAAGAGAGCCTGAGACATGAAGCCTGGTGTGTGAGGCCTAAGGCCCAAACAGAGTCAAGCCTTGCTAATTTAAAACAGAGTTAGAAAGAGTCAGGCCAAGTCAGGCCCTGCCCTTTTACAAAGCAATGGCTGCTTGCAGGTTCACTATCCAATACATGAATTTAGCAAGAACAGGGCTGGCATTGCAAAAACACAAGCACTCCTAGGCACTAAGTATTCAGATAAACACATTCCAGAAGGATAGTACCAGACAGGATGACTACATAGCAAGTGTGAAAAAATCAGGACAGGGAGTGGGGGAATAATAGGCACCAATATAAGATGAATATTGGGACCGTCCCTATAAAATCGGGACATCTGGTCACCCTAGTACTGGAACACCCCGTACAAGATTATGGTGTAAACACATTTATCGAAAATTATACAAGGACACGCTGACCCCTGACCTGATACGGTCAGGATGACAGGGTGATGGATACGGATGTTCGATTGAAACAACAAGTAGAAGGTAAAGGGTGGTAATTAACTCTGTCAGCAGGACTGGATTAATTCAGGGGCTTTAGGGGCTGCAGCCCAGGGCCTTGGGCTAAGGGGGCCCTGCAAAAATAAATCTGGGCAGCTGGTGAACCACCCATTCGGGAAGGTTAGCCCTCGGCCCCACCTCTTCTACCCAAAACCACGCCCCGTTCTCCCCTCTCCTGTCAGAGCCCCGCACTGGGCAGCCTGAGCACCAGCCAGGTTGACCAGGTGGCCCCAGTGCCAGAGCGCCCCAAGTGCCCCCAGAGCCTGGGCCTCAGCGCTGCCCTGTCCCAACCTACCCTGGCCATCCCATACCCCAGAGGCCCCCTTCCCTCACTGCCAGGGTTCTCCAGCACCAGGCACGGATCCAACCTGGACCCAGGCTGGCCAGTCTGCCACAGCCCAAGAGCGCCCCCACATGCCAGCCCACACCACAGCGCCAGCCTGCCCTGCCCCACCTCTGGGATGGCTAGTCTGCCCCAGGTCCTGGAGTGCCTCCAACCCGAGCGCACCCAGCCCCTGGAGGGCCACTAGCCCACGCCACTGCACAGGCCCACCTCACCCCCAGTCTGGCTGGTCTGCCCCACTCCTGGCCCGAGTACTCCCTCCAGCCCCTGGAGCACTGCTGGCCTGTGCTGCACCACAGCGCTGGCCTGCCACTCCCCCAGAAAACCTCCAGCCTGAGTGCTCCCAATCCCTGGAGTGCCACTGGCCTGCAACACACCATAGCACTGGCCTACCTTGCCCTCAGGCTGGCCAGTCTGTCCCAGGTTGGCCCAAGTGCTCCCAGCCCCCAGGGCACCGCCATAAGGGGCCCCACAAAATTATTAGCCCTGGGCCCACCGGAGAGTTAATGTGGCCCCGCCTGTTAGAGGGGCAATACGTAACTTGTTTATATCAGTGTATAAAAGAATGGTCGCAGAAGGAGTGCCTTTGTCCGGCCTAGAGGGGGAATGGAAAGTCCCAGCATTCATTAAGCCGAATCCATTGCAGCAAGCATACATACATGGTGTGCCTATAACCATTGAGCCAGGGCATTAGCACTGTGCTTTGTTGACAATAAACCTGGCCAAGGGCCTTCGCTATGTAACCAAGTCTGTGATTTTATTGGGCAGTTTAATAGAGGTCTGCTGTTCCAGCTATTTGTGCAGAGCTGGGACAGGACAGATAGAGAATACACACATGCAACCAACAACTGACTACGACTATGTTAATCAGGGGTGTGAAAAATCCACAACCCTGAGTGACGTAGTGTAGGAAGGCGCTGCGGCCTCCCTTGGGGTTGGGAGCCGAGGGAGGGCCACAGCCAATAGAATGGCGGGATAGTCAGCCAGACAAACCTGCCCGGCAACAGGCAGCGATTGGACCAGCCCACCAGTCTGCCCGGCAACCCCTAGCACCGGCCCGGATAGGGCCAACTGGGATGCCCAACCAGCAGACAAGAGGTGGGGCCTCCACAGGAAGGGGCGGTATAAAAGCTAGGTCCCTGGGCTCAGTAAGAGGCAGACAGCTGTGGGAAGCAGACGTGCTGCCCTGGGCTCCAGCCGGGGAAGGGAACGTCTGCCACCCCAGGCTGAAGCCCCACCGGTCCCTGGATAAACCCCGGGACCGGGAGTGGGTAGGACCTCCAGGAGCAGGGGATTGGGACTGGCCGACGAGCCCCAAAGGGTGGCTGACCCCCCCCTGAACCCCAAGGCTGGCCGAAGGAACCAGACCAATCCCCGTGGGTCAAACTGCCCGAGGCAGGACCCGACCTGGAGGAGCTGCCGGCCGCTGATCCCCCTGAAGCCGGACCGGACCTCGAGGAGCTGCCAGAGGCGGGGACTCCCAGTGAACACATCGACCTCAAGTTGCTTCCGGACGCCGACGACCTGCCCCCTTTGCCACCCACCAACGACGAAGGACTGTTGAGCCAGCCATGGGCCGTGTACCCCTCCGGTTTACCCGGGGTCAGCTCGTGGGAGTACGGGGAGGAAGTGGCCCAGGGACAGCCAGACCCAATGGCTGGAGTAAGGTCCCAGGCCCAGCGGCATGTTGAGGCCGGAGCCCCGCCACGCCAGTGGCAATTGCTGTGCCGCTGATAGGGCCCTGGGCTGGGACGCAGTGGAGGCGGGTGGGCCTACGTCCCCCTCCCCTTCTCCCTAGCTGCCCCCGGAGGGAGAGCCCTCCAAACCTCAGCCGGACGGCTGGAAGACATCCAGTCTCAGCCACTGACCCCGAAACAAGGGCACATAGACTGCTTGTTTGCCTGCCTGCCCTTGCCCAAGGGGCCGGGCGCATAGACTGCTGGTTTGCCTGCTCGCCCTTGGCCAAGAAACCGGGCTCATAGACTGCTTGTTGCTTGTCCGGCCTTACCCAAGGGACCGGCTGCATAGACTGCTTGTTTGCCCGCCTGCCCTTCCCCAAGGAGCTGGGCACATAGACTGCTTGCTTGGCGGCCCCTGCTAAGAGACCAAGCCTATAGGCTGCTTGTCTGCCTGTCCGCCAAGGGGCCGGGGCAACTAAACGCTGCCTTCTGCTGATTCCCCCTTTGAAACTTAGGAAGGCGCTGCGGCCTCTCCCGGGGTTGGGAGCCGAGGGAGAACCTGAGGACCCCTGGACTGGCCCCACATGTGACATGTAGTTATACCAACCTAACCTCGCATGTAACAGCACTGTCAGCTGGAGAGCTTCTCCCACCGACATAGCTACTGCCTCTCGAGGAGGTGGATTAACTAAACAGAGGAGAGCTCTCTTCCATTGGCTTAGAGCATCTTCATTAAAGCGCAACAGCAGTGCAGCTGTGCCAGTGCAGTATTTTAAGTGTAGATGTGCTCTGAAACCATGAATTTTAGAGTCTATCAGAGTTATGAATTCAAGTTCCCAAGCTCACCTTTTGACAGTGTTCTGCAGATTTCCTTGAGACTGAGGACTGATATGGAGTGATCGCTTACGTGAAAAGTGTTTGCCTACAGGTGATAAGGTGTTTGTCTTATTTTTCTGTGTGTGTTCAAGAGCATGCTTTCAGTTGCTTACATTTTTCTGAAGCTATATTTTGTACAACCCAAAAGAAACATTTCCATTTTGCCAGCAAGCTCCAGAAATGTTCAGAACTGACTGAATATTTTCTGAGTTTTTGAAAGCAAGGAGCTTTGAAGCAATGAGTTTGCTATGCTGCGTGCAGTGACTAGTAGACTCTGAGTACGACCAGAGCACACATACTAAACAACATTAAGAGTATGAAAAAGCCAAGGATGAGCACTGAAGAGGGGCAGAGGGTTGTTTCTGGAAGGGCTGACAAATAATTCCTTTTTACATAAAGCGGGATCAGTGTAACTGTGGCTATTGGGAAACATTGCCTTAAACAGACCTCTAGAGGTCCATTTCAAATGCAGTGTAATTAAATTACATTACCAGAAAATAGACTTTCACACATTTACCTTCAGCCTGATGTTTTTAGTCTTTGTCCACCACAGTAGCACCACACATTCAGAATAAGCACTTCCAAGTGGGCAGCTTCATACTCCATAGTATTATTCTTCCCCGGTGACTGTACACTCCTATATGCCAGTCAGCAGACTGGAAGCTCATCACCGTGTCTGAGATAATGAGATTGTCCCTTCATTGTTTACAGGCACCTATAGGTACTTTTTGTAATTGAGTTAATAGAAGGCAAACCTCCACTTATTCAGATGGCTTCTCATAAGCATCCAAAACGCTATTTAATAATTACCCAAAGCTTCTGAATGGCTTGAGTTTGCAAAAATGGGTGGGAAATCTTGTGAAAAGTTTCTTCTGTGACTTCAGATAATTCCTGTTTAAGGTCAAACCTTAATAATTAATAATTCAAACATTTTCTCTCAGGATATTGAAGCATTTCCTTTTCAGGTCATGGGTAGAACCCAGAAGCACAGAGGAATGGAAAAGAAAGAGAGAAAACTAATGACAACCATAAAGATTCCATGTACATTTGCTTTGCATTTTGGCAGATGCTTAGTGAGGAAGTGATTTTATCCCAATCAGTTGCTCATCCCTAATGTGTTCTTCCCTTTTGACACTGTCACAGAGAAGTTAAATTCTGCTTTGACCTTCAATTGACTTTTGCTGGGATGCTACGTACAGTTTTCCTTTTCTTTAAGTGACAAGCATACTTAATCAGGGGAAAGTGTCTTTTACTTCAGACAATATCAGCAAAACAAGTTCAGGTGCTGAATGGATTTTCTCACCCCTTAATGCAACTCTTGTTTCTGTGAAACATCTATGCAATAGCTCTAAATAGCAGCACAGGAGCTAGTAGGGAAAAGTGGATATTAAATATCTGTTCTAAGAATGGGAGATTTTTCTTTTTTAATGGTTGTTGTCATTGTTTGACCACTTTCATTTGTTCTTCAAACTTCTCAACATTATTTTTTCTGTTTCCAGTATAGCAGTGCATATTTGCAGCCTTTCGTTTATTTGTGAGAAAACAGTAGTGATGGACCTGTAGAACAAATGCCGAGCTCTCCAACATGAGTTTGAGAAATATGAGCCCTAAACTATATTTTGACTGTAGTTCTGATTTGAATTTCAGGTTAATAAATTAAAATGGGAGAACTATGCCAACATAAATCAATGTCCTGTGTTATTTTGGTGTTTAATGTAATGGCAAGTGCTTCATTCTTGAGTAACAAAACCACATTACAGCCAGGTCATGAAATGCCCCTGAAAAGGTTTTGGTTTAGTTTCTCAATTCTTTTCAGCTTTCAGTTTTTGTGTGTTCAGGTTTTCAACTAAAAATCAAAATTTTCTATGGAAAGCAGACACTTTTCACAAAAATATTTAAGTTAAAAAACCAATTTTCCATCAAAAAAATTTAAAACGAAAATTTTTCATGAGCCCTAATAACATAATTTACCTCTTATAATGTCCACTTATCCCTCTCAGATATGGCAGAACTCCTTGCCACACGTGTTCACCAACTGCAGTTTTACTGTAAAAAGTTTAAAGTTACCTTTAAAATACTTTCCCTACATCCAAACCTTTGAGCCACATTATTCGGACCTGGTTCTGTCCATCTTCACTCCAGAATATTATGAAGCCATCAGCAATGACTACACACTGCTACAAAGGAACTGTGGATAAATTACTCTAAAAAATGCAGTTGACCTTGTGTGCCAGAATTTCAAGTATTGAAAGATTGAAACTGATTTTTTTATTACTACCAGTCTTAATTTTTAAGACTATACTGTACACATTTATGGTAACATATCTTTTCTCCTTATCATGCTGTGTGACTGTTTAATAAAAGATATTTTAACAATGATTTTGGCTCTTAATGTAAAAAGAAATACAGGTAAAATACAAACTACAGAAGCATCACTTTCAACAATCAAATTAACTATTCAAAGAAGTAGATAAGGCCCGCTGCCCCACTATTTTGTTTTGATTTCACCTATATTAATTAACCATATTTTGGTTAATATGGAAATATGCATAAGTATATTTTCATTTTTAAAATGATGGGGTTTTCCTGCTTCCCATTTCACATATATTCAAGATACAAATAGAGCTGGTCAGGAATTTTTTGACAAAATGTTTTTTCATCAGAAAATGCTAATTTGTTGCAAGCAAAGCTGTTTCAACAATTGGAAAGAGTCTGTTTTGAAAAATCTCCAGATTTAAAAGAATATTGAAAACAAGTTTTGAAATTGTCAAAAGGAAATATTGCCACATTTTTTAAACCAAGTTTTGTTTTCAAATTCACAAGGACTTTTTTGTTTTGAAATTTTAGTTAATTCCTACAAAAAAAATGTTTAAACATTTTTAAAGGTTGAAATTGAAACAAAAAGTTTTAAAATGATCACAGTGAAATGTTTCATTTAACGTAGCGAAAAATATTTTAAAAATGAGAATTTTTAATTCTTAATCTTGATTTGGGATGGAACAAAAATTGAAATCTTAAACTCTCATATGATGGGAAAACAGTTTCCTAACCAGATCTAGATGCAAAGGACAATAGGCCCTAGAGTTACCTTATTCCCTGGTGAATTGTTTATTTAAATGCCACATTTTTGTGTGAAATGAAGAATCAAATCCACATCATCTCTGTCACACATTTGAAATATTGTATCTCTCAACCTGCAAAACAAAGTCGTTTCTTGGTAGTTAGGAAGACATGCTTAAGCCATCTACCTAAATATTGTATTCTTAGATCAAAAGAGTTGAGATCTTCAGATCACAGCAAGAAAGACACTTTCTTTGTGCATTAGGCGAGGGCAATTTAACATGCCGAAAGAACAAGAGTAAAGGGTTAAGTGAACAATGCAAGTAAATAATTTTTTGCCGCCTCAAGACTATGCAGTTGTATGTTTCACTCTGCTAAGAGCAATCTTTATTTTTTTTAGGAACTATGTTCAGTGTTCGGTGCTGACATTAGAACAATAATGTTTATATAAGTATACATTTGCAGTAATATATATCTATTCTTCTTATAACGTGGTATGGCTATCGGTACTTGTTACAGTAACATTTATACGGAATTTAATAAAATGCCAATTTGTAAGATAAAAGTGACAGTCAAACTAATTGTGTATGAAAATCACCAATAATGTATTTACAACAACCTTTCAGGAATACATTGAGGACCTGATCCAAAGACAAATGAAATCAACGAAAGAATTTCCATTGATTTCAGTGGGCTTTGTATCTCATCTCAATAGCTTAGATGTCGAATAAAATGGGCAAGTCTGAATTTAAGATTAGAATCATGGTAGAAGTCTTTTGTAGGGATATCGCATTAGTGGAATGCAAGATATAGATGTAATGATCTGGAAAGATCATATTTAGAATCAAAGGGTTAGAAGGGTTCACAAGGGTCGATTTAGTCTAACCCCTTGCCAAGATGCAGGATTTGTTGTGTCTAAACCATCCAAGACAGATGGCTATCCCAGCCTTTTTGAAAACCTCCAGTGAAGGAGCTTCCATGACTTCCCTGGGCATTTTGTTCTACTGTTCTTACAGTTAGCAAGTTTTTCCTGACATTTAATCTGTATGCTATGTTGTAGTTTGAACCCACTGCCTCTTGTCTTGCCCTCTGTTGCAAGAGAGAACATCCATCTTTTTCTCCATCTTTTTTACAGAATCCTTTAAAGTATTTGAAGACTGCTATCATGTCTCTTCTTTTCCAAACTAAACATTCCCAGCTCCTTCAGCCTTTGCCGAAGGCCTGTATTCCTTGGTTTTGATCAGTGTCGTCATTCGCCTCTGTATCCTTTCCAGTACATTGATGACCAAAATTGGACACAGTACTCCAGCTGAGGCCTGCTAGAGGCCCAGTACAATCTGAGTTGATTGACCATTGTCCTACAGGCCTAGAATAGCTTCAGTTTCTTGTTTTGCTATTCTGACCCCTGTAGCATGACATCTTCCAGTTGGCAGAGACTGAATAACCCTATAGATGTTTCAATTTCTGCATAGCACAGCACAGTACAAGACAAAATACAAATACTGTTTTGCTTGCAGCTGCACATAGATAACGGTGATGGGAGCAAGTTATCCTTGAACATCTGGGGGTACACTGTTTTATTGTCAAGGGGCATACTTTTACTCCACCCCTCCTATCACTAGATTGTTTTGAAGACCCCAATTATTATGGTGAGAATGTAGTTAAGGGTGAAACCCAATGTAGGTAATTAGCATATACAATAACGAGAGAGAGATAATTAGGTGAAGGTTGTTTATGGAAGGATATAAGAAGCCATCACTTAGACAAAGGAGGGGTGCTCCATCAACACCTGACTCCATGGGAGGTGCTGCCGGTTGGACCAGAGGATCCACTGACTCCCTGGCGGGGCCCCTGAAGAAAGCCGTTCCAGTATACAGTCTTCTGAGTAACTGCTTAGCTCTTCATGCTTAGTGAATATGATATATTGTAGGTCATTTTAGGCTTCTTATCTAACTAGTATATTTATAGAAAACCTTGCATATTAAACCTTATTGATCTGCAAATCGGGCTTACCATGTCTCACTGGTATTCACACTGATCACTAAGTGTCCAGGATACCAGAAGAATGGTAGTATCACTTCCTGTGACTTGCATGGTACGCCTCTGCTAACGCAGCTCAAAATTGCATTTGCTTTCTTTGCAACAGTGTCAGGTTGTTGACTCATCTTGAGGTTGTGATCTACCACTACTCCCAGATCTTCTCAGCAGAAGGAAAGATTCTGAAAGAATCAGAAAATTGCATGCAAACTGTGCATTCACAGAATCATGAAAATACCTCTGGGTCTGGATTATGCCAATGTCAATGCACAATCACTTTCTTTAGTACTGTATGTTTTCAAATACTTCATCTAGTTATCCTTGAAATGACTGATGAGTTGGGTTTTTCACTGTATCCCTAAGGACACTATACCACAGTCCTCACCGTTGGAAAAATTTCCTGATATTCATCCTAAATATTCTTGCAGCCAATTTTAATCTATTTACATTTATTAGAAATGACTGAAAAGTATGGAGTGAATATGATATTCTGCAAGCTCCACTGTGTTTCATAGAATAGCTTATTCAACTAACACTTTTTTCTTCTCTTTGACCGGTTAAGTAAATATGGATCATTTTGGACAATTCCTTTATACTTTTAGAGTTTATTTACACCTCTCAAATACCTGCAGTCAGGCATGTCCTTCAAGTAGGCAATGTTTAGCCAAGCTACAGATACTTAGTGTTTCCTGAGTCTTTCCCTCTGACTTAATAATTGGGGTTTCTGTTTTCTGAATTCTCCTCAATTTAACTGTGTCACTCTAGTCTTGGGGCTGTGTAGTATTATACATAAGACAATACTGTACAACACTGCATATAGTATTGTACACAGAATTCTGCTGTTGTTGTAGCCTCTGCAAGTTTGCTATATACTATGATGAGGAATTGTTTCATGACAGAAGGTCTCATGTATGCATCTCTCTTAAATTTTTACCTCCTTTCTAATTACCTTCCATTCTAGTTTACTGAAGATTTTAAATTTTGAGATTTATAAATCTGTTTTGTCTAACTATGAGCTCATTTGAACACTGTGGGGAGTGGAGTAAATTGAAATTTTAAGCCTGAAAAATATTCCCAGAAAAAATGTTTTCCAGTGATTTATGTTGGTTTTGAAGATATATTACTTTCATATACTTTCACACACTTCACTGTTTCCAATCTGGATTTTCCAATCACTTGCAATGTAGGTCCAAAATCATGAACAAAATGCAAACTTTTTGAAATTTTTATTCCATATAGGACAAGACAAGACACTAGTTCTGGGCTGATGCTGAGAGCAACTTGCAATTGAGCTTCTCTGACATGGTTTCCCATTATTCTTACAGACCCCAGCTCAAGTTCTTCCCTGCTTATCCACAGCTCCATCTCCCATCAGAACTGTTATGCTCTGACACCATATAGTCACCACTGAAAGGTCTGGGAGGAACTGGGAGTTTTCCTAACTAAGGGCAGAATAACTTTTCTGTACCAGATTATGTCTTCAAAATCCTCCCTGGAACTCTTTCCTTTCTTCCTAAGATTCATTGGAATACTCTTCATAGGAAATGTGCAGGCTATGCATGGGTCATGAGCTTGGTGGATAGGGGTAAGGCGGGGGAATGCCTGTAGTCTGCCTGGTGCTAGAAGCCCCTTCCATATGTAGATCCATCATTCTGAGAAGTCTCCAGATCAGCCAGAGCCAGGAAGTTCTTAGCCCTCTACTGCTATGAAAGACATGAAGTCAGGGACCAAGGATCACTAGGGGCCTTGGGCTCCCCGTTTGGGGATGGACACAGCATCTTATTGCATAGGTGCAATGGGTGAAAATTTATGACCTTAATGGAACAATTTGAAAGAAACTCCATGAGAGGATCCTGACTGAGATCTCCTGTCCTTAGCATCCTTCTGTGAGTTTTACCATGGAAGTGGCAATCTTGCCATGACTAAAGACCTCAGGATTTGATCCATAGTTTTTTGCATATCGTATTAACCAGGTATTGAGGATTTATATGAACAGGATTAATTTATTTAAAAAGATGTTAGTTTCTAATGGAAAAATGGATTCTGCTTCCTCCCGAATTATGCCTTATAATTACTAAAGTAAGAACTGGATGTATATTTTAAGGTACAGTACTAGTACAGAAATGGCTTGTCCTACTTAGCTGCTTCAATTTCATGTTGACAGAGTACAAGTCCAAGGGAAATCTACAGAATATACAAAAAGCTTATGGTTCTCTTTCAAGCTCAATAAACATCTTGTTTTCTGATGGTTTTAAGTGGTTATCAGTCACTTCAGCATTATAGATTCCCATTTAAGAGAGTTACAGCCATTGAATATTGAGCTCTAGAAATGTAACTGTGTCCTAGACTAGGTTCTCCAAGCAGACAGCCTGACCATTTCCCATTATTTAACAATACTTGAGTTCATTCACTTATCTGTCAGGTTAAGGGGAAGAAAGTTTACTCCACAATCCAAATATACAAAGAAAGATGAAAGCTGAGATTGTATTTCATGAGAGTATTATTCTGCTACAAAGAAATGATAGTAATAATTTGTTCAAGTGCTTTACAGAAAATATGTAATTAGCCTTCACAACAGTTCTGTGGTGACAGATACATGACACTAACATATATATATAACATATATATACACATCTGTCACCATATATATATGCGGAGGGATTTGCTAGTTTTCAAAGGTTAACAATAAGGAGAAATGCAGTAACTAAATATGTATAAATAATTTAATTGCCTATCCCAAGTCCCCCAGATATGTTGCATTAAATATTTAATTTATGTTAGATTTGGTTAAATAGTAATTTAATTATGAATATTTTCACAAACAAAGGAACTGAGATTAGTTTGCTATAATTTATGAGCCCATTTCATTTTGTTCACAAATATCCTGAAGATCATTGCTAAAAAGTAAAAACATTAATTTAAAAAGAATCACTCTTTAAATATCTTATCATAAAGCTAGATTGCAAGCTCTCTCATGTAGGGACAATCTTTAAACTTGTTCGTACAGTGCCTAGCATGGTAGGGTTCTTATAGTTGACTAAGGCCCTTGGCACTACCATAATACAAAAAATAAATAATAATAATAATTAGTCTTCACCTTGCCTCTGATCTCTATGCATATGCTTTAGAATATTATCTCTCTATGTACATTTGAAACTATAGCAATAAATATCAATTGTAAATTAGACTTTATATTAATATCATGTATATTATTTCTCAAAAAATACAATATAAAATACAAACTAGAATTTATTGTATATTCAAATATTCTGATTTCTTGAGTAAAATGATAGTATATTTACTTCAGTGGTTCTCCACATTTTCCATACTGTGACCTCATAGAATCATATAAATGTAGGGTTGGAAGGGAGCTCAAGAAGACATCTAGTCCGTTCCCCCACACTGAGGTAGGATCATCCCTAACAGGTGTTTGTCCAACCTGCTCCTAAAAACCTCCAGTAATGGGAATTCCACAACTTCCCTTTGAAACGTATTCCAGAATGTAACTAACCTTTAGAGTTAGAACGTTTTTCCTAATATTTAACGTAAACCTCCTTTTCTGCAGATTAAGCCCCTTCTCTTATTCCTACCTTCAGTGGACATGGAGAACAACTGATCACCATTATCTTTATAACAGGTCTGAACATACTTCAAGATTATCATGTTCCCCCTCAATCTTCTTTTCTCACAGTTAAATAGGCTCAGTTTTTTTAACTCATAGGACAGGTTTTCTAAACCTTTTATCATTTTGATTGCACTTCTCTGGACTCTCTCCAATTTGTCCATATAGGTCTTAAAGTGTGGCGCCCAAAACTGGACACAGTACTCCACCTGAGGCTTCACCAGCGCTGAGTAGAGTGGAACAATTACCTTCCATGTCCCCCTTTTGATACTCTTGCTAGTACACCCTAGAATGATATTAGCTTTTTTTGTGACTGTATCACATTGTTGGCTCATATTCAGTTTGTGATCCACTATAAACCTCAGATTCTCTTCAGCAGTACTAGTACCTAGCCATTTATTCCCAATTTTGTATTTGCGCTTTTGATTTTTTTTTCCTTCCTGAGTGAAGTATTTTGCATTTATTTTATATGAATTTCATCTTGTTGATTTCAGACCAATTCTCCAATTTATCAAGGTCATTTTTAATTCTAATTCTGTCCATCCAGAAATATCATAAGCATACTCTCTACTCCACTACCCTGGCATTACTGAAAATATTGAATAGTACCATACCCAAGACTGACCTCTCTGGGACCCCACTAGATACCTACTCCAATGTGACAGAGAGCTATTGATAATTATTCTTTGAGCACGATTCTTCAGACAGTTGTGCACCCACCTTACAGTAATATTGTCTGGGCCACATTTCCCTCATTTGCTTATGAGCATGTCATGTTGTATTGTGCCAAAAGCTTTACTAAAATCAAGATCGATCATACCTACAGCTTCCCCACACCCTCCCATCTACTAGGCCAGTGTCCCTGTCAAAGAAGGAAACTAGGTTGGTCTGGCATGATTTATTCTTGACAAATCCATGTTTGCTCTTACAATAGATAAAAAAAAATACTCCCCTCCAGTCAGAAAAAAAGGGAGGGCAGTAGTTAGTTGCCAGCTCTTGTGATTTTATTGTGATGATATGTATTTTTCTTAAAACTTTAACTCTCAGAGTCATGATTACATGCAAATCTCTGCTTACATTTTTTAAAAGTATGTTTCTAGCCCTCATGGTTGCAAAAGAAAGCTTGAAAACATGAACCATAAAAACTCAACAAAACAAAAAAAAAGAGAAAAACCCAGAAGGCAAATGGAAAACATCCAACAGTTATTATTTTTGAAAATATAATGATTTTTAAGCCAGACTCGTGATCTTGGAGAGATGTTTCAATACTTGGCTATTTTGTGAAACCCTCAGTTCTCTGGTTGAGAATACCTTATTTACTACCAAGTGTTTTTCTCCAACTTATTCTGGCAAAACTCCCTTAAATTTCCATAAGAATTTTGTCTGAGTTGAGAATTCTGGGATTCTGCCTACTGCAGCAGTGCTGGAACAATTTGTATAGTAGGGGTGCTGAGAATCAATGAACCAAACTGTAAACCCTGTCTATAATGAAATCTACTTCAAGCCAAGGGTGTGACAGAACCTCTGCACCCCTAGATCCAGCACCTATGGCCTTCTGTGTGAACCATGCTCTAGTTCTGTGTAATACAGATTCTATATCTCACCTATGCCAATTTTCATTAGAGGAGATGATAAATGCAGTGTTTGGAGTTTTCCCCAAAAGTTTCTAGTTCATTAGTTACACAACAGGAATTATTTTAACTCTGTTTTTTGTGTTAAAAGGTGCAATACCTGTGTAGAGTTTTTAAATACCTTTTTTGTTTCCTTGTTTAAAGAAAGCTGTACTCTTCATATGCTTATTCAGAAACGTATTAAAACACCATAGGAAGTGTATTAACAAAACGCAGGTGTCTAAAATAAGTGCCTGAAGCTGAAATCATTAGATCATGCAAATAGTCTCACTGAATTCAATGGCATTATCCATATTGCTGAATTTTTTACATGATAGTGAGTATTTTCAGGACTGGGCCCAATTTAGTTCTGATGGTTGTAAAACCCCACGGAAAAATTCAAACCTGCATGATTATAATGAGAGTAGAATGTGCCTGTGTTTTATAAAAATAGACCACATCCCTTTAAAGTCTCAGGTAGCTCACTGCAGAAATAATGATTAATTACCACACCATTACAACCTGATGGTCCCAATTCTTCATTGACTTGCACTTTGTATAGTTATTTAGCCACCCTATAAAGTGGATACAAAATATTACCAAATGAGAATGGTGGTATTTTACCCCTACTTTGCATTCATTTTGCATAAGTCTAAGGGGGAGAATTTTAAAGACCTCAAGGGGAGCAAGGTGTCCAACTCCTCCTTTTGTGCCCCCTAAATAGCAACACAAGGTGAAAGGCAGAGAAGAATGGAACCCGATGAGTTCAGACTGGATTATTCTGCCTTCAGTGCAGAACCTACTTAGCTCCCAGTTCATTTTATTGATTGGAAGTAAGCATATAATACCAGAGAGAAAAAACCAAGCCACAAGTAAGCTTGCCACATAGCAGATGCAGCCAAGAAGAAATATACCCTCTTAACCTAGCGTTGTGTGAGGGAGAATGGGATAAGGCAGAGGAGAAAATATGAGTGAACCGTATAAAGAGGAAAAGTTTTCAGCTGGAGAAGTACCAACACCAACCAAGAAAACTGCTGTCATCCTGGAAACCAATACACTTGCAATTGTTCCCGACACCTAGTAACAACTCATTCAAGAAAGACTATGGAATAAATTCTCACCTGTGTTGGTGCTACACTGAGTGCAGGAACCAAGGAGGGAAGGGCACAAGGGTGGATGTCCACCATCTTTACAACTCACAGCTCCCATTCTCCCAAGCATAATTTAGATTACCCTCATGTTAGCTTAATGTTATTCATGAATATAACTGTCCTCAAGAGGCCAATCCAGCAGATAGATTTCAGGCCACAATGTTGGGGCACATCTCATTTCCTCTGACCATACTCTGAACACCCTCCCCCCCACTATATAGAAGGCTGCCAGGGAATTGTTGAAATGATGACTCTGCTCCCCAGTCAGCTCTCAGTTCACAGGTATACTCCCAGACCTTTAGCATGAGGAAAAAGAGGGGAAGAATTTTGCCTGCAACCTGTACTGGGAGTTCAGGCAATCACTGAGCATATTCAGCATATTCATACAGGAGAATGAAGAAGTCAATCAATCAGAAGTGTTCTCCTCATAGACTTTGGGTTTTCTCTGCAGATTTGTAATGTATAAGAGAAGCCCCTAGATTTGGCAGGTATGGAGCTTGCATTACTTCAGGGGAACCCTTTGATGTGTTTAAAAAGCCTCTGAATAACATACATAAATTACATATGAATATGAATAAACACCTGAAACACTAAAGATCTTCCCCAAACCATACAGATAGTAGAGCATTTCAGAGCCACCATTTATACATTGTCCCCAGAAATCTGTTCTGTTTATTACACTGGAGGTTAAACTCATTGTGCCAATGGGGAAATAAGGTATTTACAGGCATACACAGATATTGGACTTTTCCATCTCACTTATTTATACTATGATTATGAACTTTACTTGAAGGTAAAGTTTACCTGAAGTGCAGGATCTTTTCAGAGACATGTCAGATAATGTTTCCCATGCTCATTTAATCTCACAGTCTTTCAAGAAGACATGATTGTTTTGCAATCTGAACAGTTTCGTGCAGTTTAAAAACTATAACTTTAAATGTCAGCATTATGCTATACAATTGGTTTTTCAGCTACTGAAAAAATGCTAATAATAACAAAACATTGAATAAATGAAGCATCCATAAATTTATGCAGTATGATAAAATGGTGATTATCCCACAATATCCCTGCAACTCAACCACCAGCCCCCATTAGACTTCCTGTTTACAACAGCCAACTTTCTCTGTCTCATCAGAAAGTATTGCTTCTGAGAGCCTGCTAGCTTTGCTATGCCAGATACTTTGGGAAACAATGAAGTTGTGCTGGAGAGAATAAAGGAGCGACATGAGTATTCCTGTAGTGGCTTTAATAGAAATAATGATGGAGAAAACAACACACTGCCAGACACACAAAACAAAAAAGAGAGAGACAGAAAAAAGCTTCCATCTTCTAGAACAGCATCCCTCCCTGCTGTCTGCTTATGATATTTCAGTCACAGCACTTCTCAGAGAGGCTGAATGTGAAATCAAATGGAAGCAGGGGACTGACTTAAAGTCAAGTGTGGTCATTAACCACATTCCATGCATTTTTAATTGTTTTCATTGCATAGTTTTAAATTAAACTCTAACTGTTTCTTATGGCAGCGCTGGCCCAACATTATGATTCAACATTCATTTAATTTCCGAGTTGAGAGTTTATCAGTTTCTTTCCTCTAGCAAACTAAAGCAGGGGGAAAAAATGATTTTTGTTTGTTTGTTGGTTTTTTTAAACCAAAAAGACAAATTTTCAATTTATGTCTGTTCAAGTTTTGATATAGTCTCCCTTGTCCTTCTTCTTTACTTTCTATTCCTTTCCAACGTAACAGTGGCAAAATGGAGAGAAAAAAATAAGAGGGTAGAAAAGAGGAAAAGAGGTGGGGAGGAGGAAAGGGGGAGAAAAGAAGGCAGAAAACTAAAAATAATTTTTAAAAAATTATTCTAAAAAGGCCATTTTTCATCAGAAAAAAACATTTCTAATAAAATCTTTTGACCATTTTGATTGAATAATTTTGTTACAACCTAGCATGTTGATTTGGGGGCGTGTGGAGGGGCATTCAATAGCACTAAAGTGTATCTTTAGCTTGAAAAAGATTAAATCATAGTATAAATTACCAGAGCCCTCCACAATGACACTAAATAGAAAGCTCTACAAATGCAGAATTTTAATGGAATTGAAGCAAAATATCACAACGCGGACAAAAATGAAATCCCTATTAATCTCAATTTCATAATTTACCAAGCATCTCCATAGTGCGTAAAAGAATATAGAGCCTGATTCACTATTGCCTTGTACCTTGTGTGGTCATGCATAATAGTGCAATGTGGATATATAATTCTACCCAGTTGGATGGGTTGCATTTTATGCCCATTTTGCACTCACTTGGTACTGGTGTGACTGCACAAGGTGCAGGACAATAGAGAATAAGGCCCATGTTTTTCATGGTGGGTAAAGGGAAATGAAAATGACGCTTAATATGTAACTAAATATAAGCCATAGTGAGCAAGTGGAGTTGCAGTATTGTGGCAGTGATTAGGTTTCCAAGATGCTTAAACTGATCTCTTTCTCTGAAATCAGTTAGACCTCTGCTGCTTATAATGAGCTAGTCTCTTATATAGCTTTCCATTTGTTTTAAGGATGTTAATAAATGTGAAGAAAAGCCATAATGGAGGCACTTTGGTCACTGTTTTCATTAGAAATACTTGCAGCATAGCAGCACCTTTTGGTTTGTTAAGATACCACTATATGAGTGCCTAGGCAAGCCTTTGGCAAAACATTATAATGCAATGCATTAGAGACAATCAGGGAATATAAATAGTGACAAAATTAAAATATAGAGAGCCACTTTCAGCCATACAGTACTCATGGCAAAACATGCAAAATCTGTGGTATTGCAGAGGGACAGTTTGTTCCTAGACAATTCATTCAATATATTCTTCTGAGCAGCTTTTTACAGGAAGCCCATTTTAGTGGGATATATCATTCTGTAATGTTACTGATTGAAAAATGAAGGCGAATACTGCAAGTTTCTACATCAAGAAACCAGAAATGGGAAACATATTTAGAGATGTCTTAGCAAGTGTAGGGTTTGGCATAGCTGAATTGAGACACATTTTGTAGAACGTTAAAGATCTTGGGCCTGGGCACTTCTGGCATCACATGGTGGATGGAAAGCTGCCTGAAAATGGTACTGAGGATTCTATGCATAGAGAAATTCCCAGGGGGCAGCAAGCCAAGAGAGCCAATTCTACACCACTGCTCCTGGGTATGTTGCAGGTAGAAGGGAGTATAGCTGAAGCACACCATGCTCTGATGAGACTGAGATGATAATACAGCATCCTTGGCAGCCATTGCCACCAGCACCAGTCAGAGCAGTACTGAAGCACCCCTAGGACTGGGACAAAAAATTACCTATAGAATTGTAGAAATGAAGGTCTGGATGGGACCTCAAGAGATCATCTAGTCTAGCCCCTGTGCTGAGGACCTAGACTTAATGCTTTAGGACAATTTAGCCCATATCCCCCCTTTACCTCAGATGCAAGGAGTGTAACTCTAACATGCTTTAGCATATGTACTTAAAGCCCGAATTCTTTCCCCCTCATTTTTAAATTAGTTCTATTAAGCATCTACAGAGTGTCAACTTCCTGGCCATGGCAGGGTCCTCTTGCTAAGCTGACACTATTTAGATATTAAGATTTTTGGAACAGGTACCTTCTCTTACTAGGTGTTTGTACAGTGCCTAGCACAATGGGCCCTGATCTTGGTTGAGATATCTAGGCACTGTCATAATATAATTACTACTACTACTAATAATAATAATAATGTAGACAGAACTTAGACAACAGTGAAATCATTAACAGCTGGCATCGCAGGGCCTGATCCAGTTCCTGAAATCCAGTGAAATGTTTCCTTTGACTTTAATGGAGGCTGAGCCAAGCCTCCACTCTCTGTTAGCACTCAGATTTTAAGAAAGAGGCCCCCATGCAACTTGCACTTCCATTCTCTAAGCCTCCAGCATTGGACATAAGAGGAAATGAAGGGGGAAAAGGCGGAGGAATGGGGGAATCAACAGGGGACTGAGACTGTGAATGGAAGTCGCTGCTAACAACCATAGAGCAGTGTGGAGGAAGCCACTGGATGTCTGGTTCCAAATTCAGGTTACTTCTGTAAATGTACACAGCTTCCAAAAAGTGTGCCTGGCGTCTCCTAATTCAAACGAAAAAGAGATACTGTCCCTGCCCGGAAGAGCTTACAGACTACATTTTAAACAAGACATCAGTGAGAACAACGAACAATGGGGAGTGAGTGGAAGAAGAAAAATGAGGAGTACAGAAACGAGGTCATGCGGTTTACAGCATTTAGGTATGCCATGCGCATTTCTGGAAGAAGGTTTCCATGAGTGCCTGACTGTATACGTACGGTGACACTCAGGGTGTGGTTTACATGTTGGAAGGCTGTATGTGATCAGCCCAGGCGCAGGCTACTGTAACAAGGCACTGTAAGGGACCCAAGGCTGCATGGCAGGGATGACAGTTTCTCACTGTTCTGGACTATACTTTGGTACGTCACACATACGTGCACACATATATATATATATATGTACAGCAAATCTACGAGCAGCCTGGCTCTCCAGCCCTCCCTGACCTGTAGCAGCTTCAGCTTAGTAGAATGGGCTTCTTTGCCTAGTGGTTCATGCTCTCTTCACCTTACCACCCCTGTTCTTGGACCAGGGACATGTGCAAGGAGTGGAAAGCAGTAAGGCAGACAGTAAAGAGCTGGCACTGGGCAAAGAAGCCAGAGATGGAAGCGGCTGCCTGGTGGAGCAGAAGCTAGGCTGCTAAGGCCATTAGAGACTGTTTCCCTTTTTTCTTAAGCAGTTTTTCAGGGCTCCCTCCCTCCTCATCTTATCCTTACTCTCCTCTGTTGCCCACACTGGTATTTAGAGGAGGGTTTAGGGATGGGAAAGACATCTGCCTGTAGGCTACTTGGACACCATTTACAAGAGCTGGCAGACACTGCTTCAGCCAGAAGACTGGCGAAAATGTGGCTCTCTCTGTATATGCTTTTTTTGGCTTTTTTCTTAACTGATGTTTAAACCCATCATTCAGTACAGCCTTTTCAGTAATATTGGAAGAGACACAGGCACTCCTGGCTGGCAAATGAATTTCAACTTTCAAATATTTATTTGATTTTCTAAAGAGATACTAGGAAAACTACTTCAGTTTCCTGCAGTAAATTGCTTGAACACTATTCTTCCAACATGGTTTAAAGGAAGGAAAACACGGCTTTTGCTTGAGAGAGTGTCTGTTTTTCTTATTTCACTTCCCTCCCCTTCCACACACCCCTCCTCTCCAACCAATTTCCCCTCCTATTCTCTCACTCTCTGTTTCTGTCTGTGACTCTTTTCTTTCCTTTCCTGGAAAGTCAAGACTCAGTGAATTACTGTACAGTCCTGTCTCATAGCAGCATGCCTGTTCACTCCCTTAGGCAATGTTGTGCCAACTGGATTATATCAGAGCAGTTGCTTTCACCACAAGGAGGAAAAGAAGGTGCAGCAGATTAGAATAAAGATCAGCCAACCCTGAAGTATAGCAAATTAACTCAGGCCATTAAGCATAATGGTCTTTGAGCGGCCAAAGAGGTCAGCTTTGAGTTAAACAAAATGACCTTCAACCCAGTCCAGAGGAAGTGTGCACAAAGACGCCTGTAGTTACCCTCATTCATTTTTTGAAAGGTGCTGCCTAGTTCCTCATTTTGTACAGTTAAAGGCTTAACACATTTTATAGGAGCTGATTTTTGGGTTAACACAACAGTGCGAAGTTAACCATGTGGAGGCTGCTAAAATATACAGGCAGAATGATTCTAATTATTGATGGGGAAACTCTATGTGCTTGATGTAGAAACCACTCAAACATCAAAGGATCAAAAATTCCATTCCCATGCTACTACGTTATGTTATTTTGGGTATTATGAAAAAATAGTGTAAGAAAAAAGAAAAAAAATCTACAAAATAACCTAATATGCACTAGAACTGGCTAGGGAGGATCATCTTGTGCTTAGGACACTAGAGTGGGACTCAGGAGATCCGGGTTAAGCTCCTCGCTCCTGTGTGACTTTGAGCAAGTCATATTAACAGCTCTGTGCTTCAGCTTCCCATGTGTAAAATGGAGCTAATAATAGTTCCTTTCTCCCATCACTTTTCTGCCTTCTCTATTTAGGTTGCAACTTTTTAGGGGTGGACTCTCTCTTACTATATGTATATACACACGTGCATACACAATGGAGGCCCAGGACCCTTAGGCACAACTATAATACCAAATAGTCGCAGTAATGATTAAAACACTAGTCTGGGACACAGGAAACCTGGGTTTAGTTCCTGTCTCTGTCATAGATTTCCTACATAATTCTGTGACTCTGTCCACCATCTGTAAATGCAGATAATACTTCACACTAGTGTAGATTGCAATGCATTTATTGGTGTTTGTGAGGCGCACACTGGTTACAGCAATAAGGAGCCAGAGAAGTAGTTAGGGCTTGTCTACACGTCACTACAGTCCAGGGACAGGGATGTGAGTTGTAGAGACACTCTACAGTGTTGCACTATAACTGCCCCATGTAGGCCCTGCTGGTGTGATTGTCAATTGAAACAGGAGGGTCTGAATTCTATTACCACTGTGGTCATGAATGGTCATAAGGTACATCACAGTGACAGCTGTGAAGTTCTGATGGACCACAGATATTCTACAATATAGGTGCCAGCTTAGTTTGGTGGCATGATCTGCCATTCATAATACAGAGCATATGGTTCCATTTACCAAGAAAAACATATTTATTTGTTTGTCTCAATTGGAAACAAATATGCTCTTGAATTAGAAAGGGGAAAATATTTATGAACTCAAACAAGTTGTGTGAACCCAAAAAGTAGCTGAAAAGATTTACAAAACCTTGAATTCCATTGCTTTCACTTATCCCTTGCTCTAATATAGAAGTAGTCTGGTTGAATGTACAACTATTTACAGCATGAGAGTTACACAGTGTTTGTGGAAATATAAAAGCTGTTGAGTATCATAAAAATAATTAAATCACTAAACTGTTTTCACATAAGGTTAAAAGGTCTGATATAAATCTTCAAAGGGTAGGCGGAAACTCTGTCCTTAATGTGCCCTGTTGTGCTGAGGTATTGCAGGCAGCACATATGGCTTGTAACATTACCCAGCGCCTGGTGACTCTTACAAAGCCTCTGAGCAAAAAGAAGCCAATAGGCTAATGATGAACTTTCAGGTTTAATACTGAATTTCTCAGCTTTTGTGTGTAGACTTTGAATTTTAACTTTAGTTAGTTGCTTAATGTTTGGTTTATAACCAATATTAAACAAATTAAAAATTGGGAACATATTTTTACCTGTTTAATTTACTTGTTTGTTTGTTTGTTTGATTTAAAAAGAGATGGAGAAAGTACTTTTTTCATACATATAATGTTCTCTCACCTGAATAATACCAATTAATCAGACTTTATGCTGGTGAATTTAATTTCACCCAATATGCATTCACAACCTACCGCACACTATTATGGATGTTCAGTAAAAGCTTAGTTCTGAAATGCAAAATGGCTAGTAAGAATTCTATGGGGATAGTAGGTGAGTCTAAGTAGCAGTCAGCCTTTAATATTAAAGCTTTGGAAAATATTTATTCTTAAACACTGGAAAGTCCTGTTACGTAATATGGAATAGTGCTTTGCAGGCTTAAGCTTTAACAATGTTTTTAAGTTATTTTAAGAGCAAAACATGATCAGAAAGCAAATTTGTACTTTGTGTACCTTATTTTACAGATAAAAGTATACTTATTAATTACTATTATATCTCAATATGAGTAATGCCAAATTTTTAAAAAGTCATTAAAGAAAATGTCTCTCTCAAGCCAAGATTTATGCCAATTTTTTTGCCTGGCTTGCATTTTTATGTTGGAATTATAATATAAACCTCTGAAAATAAGGGTTTACAATGGAAACACTGACAGACTCTTAACTAGAGCATGCTATGTGTGCCTTTATAAACATACTAGGCATGAGAGTTTTGAGCCAAAAAAGTGCTTCTTAAAAATGTATTAAAAATTAATTTCATCCTTATGCCTACCTCTATGCTAAAGCTTTTCAGTATGTGATTTATTAACTCCCCCAGGGTTACTCTCTAACCATTGCAGACAACAAAAAATGTATAAGATGCATGTTTAAGATAAATAGTAATGATCAAACCCTCCCTGGAATAAGCGGAATGTTATACAGGTAGATATCAAACTCATTCCCCCATTCTGGATGGCTGTATCCCTCCCACACTGTATGTATGATGGGCTATGCTCAGAGTATATTTAAAAATATCTACACCACTAAGGAAATAGTTTTTGCCCTGAATCCTGGCTTCATCACATAGCCCAGCCAACCAGGCTACACGGTAAAGAGTTCTTCCAGGGCTGAGGGGAGATGGTGGAAGGACTGCTTGAGCCCCCCAATTCAGAGTGGGGCCATGGCCACTGAATCCACAAAGTCTCAAATCTACTGGCACTGTTCCAAAATCAGTGTTCACACTTACACACAGGAAGTCCCTGTAGAGATGGACCCCACAGTGAACAGATATAGTGCACCAACTTGCATGTTTACTAAATCTTTCCCCTTTTACCACCACCACAACAAACCGACAAGAAACACACTAGTTCTGCAGTAAGAGACAGCCCTACAGGGTAGAATTTGCCCCCCTGTGCATTGATTTCTGTCTTTTAACAAGAAACAAAACAGGAAAAAATTAAAACTGGAGATGGGCCCAAACCAAAGCCTCAGATACAAACACCCTTGAATTTGGGTTATCTCAGAAATCCAAATACACATCTGGACCCAAATGTCATAAATGATTCCTGTCATTTTATTGTTTTGAAAAAACACCCAGATCCAATTCTCCACCAAGCCCTCAAACTTTGGAATGTATGAAATCTAGATCTGATTTTGCAGCCCAGTCCCATGTCAGGCAAAACATATTTATAACTGCAATTCTTCAATGTTCAGATCTCTATTGCTGAGCTTGTTCTAAACCTCAAACACACAAGATTGAAGATAAGCCTGGGGCAATGTCAGATAGAGCTGCAACGTTTCTTTAAGAAGGGGTGGGTAAAGTATTAATACATTTCATGCTAGGCCCAGAAAATGGGATTAGAGGTGAAATGTTGGCAAAGACATTTTGTTGAAATGTGGAATAAATGTTATTAATGACCCCTAATGGGCTCCATGGTCTTCCATCTGCACATAAGTATCAGGATTGTTAGACTATGCGTAATGGATTTTGAAGTAAGCACATTCTCTACTGAACGAATGCTGTAAATTACCAGATTAATCTGCAGGGGAATTGATCAAGTCCAAGATTCAGAACTGAATCCAAAAATATATTTTATGATGCCCAGAACCACATTATAAATACATACTGTATATACATATGGTACACAGAAAATCTAAAGCTGATGAAAGAAAATTCTTTCACATCCCTCAGGGGAATTTCTCTCTCCATTCCCTTCAATTCAGAAGATAGGCTATTGAAATACAAAATTTCTTTCTTAACAGTGGTATCTATTAAACTATTTCTTAGCTGTGACATTTACTAAACAGTGACATCTATTGGGGAATAGTGTCCCAAAGAAAGTAGAAGCATGAGTCATTTCAAACTGAACTGGCCAAAGCACTGGAAAATATATATTGTAGAAAAAGGTCTTGCATTGGCAAGGAGATGGATTAGATGACCAAATAGATCTATTCAATCTCTAGAGCTAGATTACATTATTAAGAGACATCCCTGCAGCAGGGAAGAGTGATGTTGTGGTGAGAGTTTTAGGAGGAATTCTGGCTGCCAGTAAGAATTCATTCTGGGCCTCCAGGGAAGTGCATGCTAAAGCAGAAAGTCCACTGTCTTTTTGCAAGGTGCAGTGTGTGTCTTCTTTCATATGTGGCCAGCTCCATCGGCCAGTGTGATGGGTCCATAGCTCATACCTTCTTTTTTCTGTCCTCCCATGGAAAAGCTGTCAGTGTTCCCTGCACACACTGTGCTATGGTTATCACCTGGCCAGTATCTGGCTAGCCTGGGTGGGATTTTTGTGGAGTTAACAGTTGCCAGAAAAATAGTTGTATCTGCTGGGTTTTTTTCCATGGGTCTAAAGATTTGCATTATTACTGCAGTACACTGGGATATCTAATGTTAAAAGTTCCTGTGTCCAGCTAAAGATGCTGCAACATTCCCAATTCTGCAGTTTAAGCAATAACAGATCAAAACTGTTGACAATACAGCAGCTGTCTGCCCAGCAACCCGCTAGTGCACCACACAAATGTGTGAGAGACGGTTTGAGTCTCTATACGTGGCTGTTGAAGGGGGAGGATTGAGGAGTTGAGTTGGAGTTAGGGTTGCGATGGGCTTGTCTTGTGGGATGGGGTGCAATTTCTTATGCATTTCAAACGTGGAAACCCTACACTGTGCTGAACCCCTTACCAAGGGAAGGATAAGTTTCTTTGCATCCTCTTTCTGCTGCTCCCTCCCATCTGGCAATTGCACAATGTGGCCCATCAGTTGTAGGATTATGAAAATGCAGTTCTAATAATCATATTAACATCAGTGTTCAACCTCATCTGACATCACAGCTTGCTGGAGAGTATGCACAGCAATGAAACACATTGTTTTCTTAAACATAAGCAATTTTGAATATATTTCATTATATATTCAAGAATTCTTTGGAATCCTAAGTACATTTTCAATACAGCTCCAGCATGAGATGAACTCCTGCAGTGAGGCTGGCAAGGAGTGAGTGGGAGGAAGGCAGTGGCATATTACAAAACAGCCTGATTGTTGGAATGCTGGTTTATATCAATATTTTGTAAGTTCCATATCAAAACCTGTAGTATGTGGCAATACAACTGTATATTTTAGAATGAAAAATAAACAAACATTAGGATCCTGCACACTTAATTTCTGAGATAAGTTTCAATTTAGAACTGATTAGAAGTTTTCAATGGAAAATATTGATTCATTGAAACCAGTGTTGTGGGGTTTTGGGGTTGTTGTTTCTTTTGCAAAAACATATCAGTTTTGATGAAACGTTCTCAGCGCCAGGAAAGCATTTCTAATCAAAACCAGAGAGAAAGACAGCCTAACCCCAGAAAATCCACTAGCATGATGATTGGGGCATGCACCTGGGATATGAGACAGCAGTGTTCAAGTCCTTTCTGTGCCTGATTCATAGCAGGGAGTTAAATATAGATGTCATATAACTCAGGAGAGGGCCCTTGCCACTGGGCTATTGGCAAGTCTGGGAAAGAGCTCTCTTTCTCTAAAAATTTCAAAAAAGGCTTGGTTTTGTTCTAATGTGCAGTGAAACCAAAGGTCAAAACCTCAATTTTTTTCTCTAAATGGAATGTTTTATTTCTGGCTCCACTTCAATTGCACATTTAACAGGAGCAGAGCGTTATTAACTATTGTTATTATTATTATTTTATTTATTAGATAAGACCAATAATATGTTAGGTACTTTTCAAACAGAACAGAACAGAGTTTTCCTTCAGAAAGCTAATACTCTGAAAACAGGTAAAGAGTAGGGAGAAGAGGTACAACGTATCATAATAGAAGTTCAAAGTGGTTCTTGGCCACATCACAGTAAAATGACACAAATGCATAGTTTTATAGTATTATAAATAGTTTAGTTTATTTATTAATTATTATTATTATTATATTTTAATGGAACATTAAAGAAAAGTTTCTCCAAAGCAGTTAGTGTTTGGATGGGAAGGATGGTAGACATTAGGGGTGCAAGACTGGGACTGAGAAAACACATTTTCAATTCTCTGCACTGCCTGTGTGGGTCTTAATTTCCTGTGCCTCAATTCCCTGTCTGTAAAATGGGAATAATAGCATTCCCCTACTTTATAAGGGTATTGTGAGACAAAATGCACTAAAAAATTGTGAGGTGCTCAGAGACTGCAGTAATTGGGGCTGTATCTGTACGATAGACAGCACTGGATTAGCGCCATTCATACTGAAGTCAAGGGAACTTTTACAGAAGTCTCAGTTTTCTGAAGCGGAATAGAGATTTGAATGGCTAGATCAGGTAAGTCTACAATAGTGTATATCAAATAAACTGGCAGGCCTCCCTATCCTTTTTCCAGGGCAGGCTTAGGCCAGCCCATGGACAATAAGAAAAGGAATAGTCTCTATAATGTTTGCAATATTTCTGCAGCTGTGTTTGTCCCGGGATATCAGAGCAACAAGGTGGGTGAAGATCTTTTAGCTGGTCCAATAAAAGATATCATCTCACCCACCATGTCTCTCTGTTCTCTCTAATTTTATTTAGAAATTTCTAAAATCAGGAAAAAACCAGAACCCGGGTTGAATGTTCAGTACTAGTGTATTAAATACTTAAGAGATGATTCCTCGTGTGCTGTGTCCTAAATGAAAAAGGTCCCTTTGTGAGGGAGAAAGAAAAATACACTTCATTTAAACAGCGATTTCATAACAGATGGATGTTTCTGCTCCCATGCAGAAGAGGGGCTTCAACATCCCCTCGCTTCCTCTATACCATACAGAGCTTCTCATCTAGTCTGGGACCCATGCAGGGGAGAAAGAGGAGTGCACAGGTCAGGGAAGGGATACACATTTCATCTGCCTCTCACTGATGGGGATTAAGTTGAAAAGATAAAACAGCCCAAAGAGGGGGTTGCTGCAGCCTGGGGGATTGGAATTTGGAGCCTCAAAGGCCAAAGTCAGCATGGAGGTACAATGGCCTCCACAGGGTTGTGTTGGTTCTGAAGGTGGGCCCCCCAGTATGTTGTGTTGAGAAAGGGCAAGTCATGCCTGTCACAGAACAGTATAGAGGGAGCTCTGCAAGGAAATCCGCACAGCTAGTTCCTTCCCCAGAGCTCCTTCCTATGGGGTTTTCTATGAGATTGTATGACCAGGACATAGTTCCCTGTCTCAGTCTCATCACCTAGGAAATAGGATGAGAGAAGTGTACCCAATCCCTCCGCAGGATGTGGCTGTCCCTTCCGGTGTTTGGGACCACGAGCATGGAGGCAGGCAGTATAGCTGCCCAAAGTACTGGTCTCTCTACACTCATTCACTTGGAAAAACACCCAGTTCCGTTACTAGGGATGCCAGAAACTAAAAGGTGCAAACATCTTTTAGTCTGCTCTCTTCCCTGCTCTGCCACCATATTAACTGCTCCCCTTCCTTTTAAGTCTTCCTCCAGTTGGTGCATTTCCTACACATGTGGCAGGGAGAAGCTGGCTGAGCCCTGAGCAGTTCCATGACCTTTTATTGCCCAGTGTGGGATTTGCATACACCATTACACATATGTTATGTCCCCACTATCGACTTGATTATTTTCTTGAATACTCTACAAACTTCTTTTCCAAATCAATGCACACATCCTGTTGACTGGGTCCCTTAAAATGATTAAAATTCACAGCTGGATTAAGGCCTGGGCACAAAAAGTAACTGTTTTAAGCACATTGTTGATTAGCAGTAACCCTTTTAATGAAAAAAATCTGGCTGGTGCGAATATATTTTTTTTAAACAAAGTTTTTCAGTATGGTTTATAAAATAAATGTGATCATGTATTTTATTTCCTGTATTCAAGACAAATATTCTTCAGAACTACTGTGAAATTGCTGTTTAAATGAAACATTAAAAATAATGTCTCAGTTACCAGGCTCTGGATCTACTGAGCTAGAAGGCCCCAGAAAGCAATAGGCAGTGTTCAGTGTATTCACATAGGAAATATATTGGTTTCAAAGCACAAATATTCCTTGACAGCTACCAACTCACAAATCTGGACAAACGTCACGATCAAGGAAATGATACATGAATATGTGCTCTGTATGTATAAATGAACTTCCCTTAATATAAATTTATTTTTAACTTGAGAGACTTAATTGAGAAACAGGGGCAAAAAAGCCCAACAAATATTTAGGGGCAGAGAATAGTTAAATCAGTGGCTAGGACAGCTGGCGTATTTTTTAACCTTGGTAAGGAGCTAAGGCTAGTTCCTGCTTGAACTGGGATGTTATTAGGCATTAATCCCACCTATGGCAGATTGAGAATAGAGGAGTAAGGAAGGGTGAGACAAGAAAAAAATATAGTGAAAATGGTTCAGTAAACCATGTGAGGGCCAGATTCTGCCATCACACTGGGGTAAATCTGGTGTAACTCCACTGATTACAAAGTAGTTACACTCCATTTAAAGTAAATATAGCTGAGAACAGAATTTGACCCAGGATATAATAAAAGGGAACAAAAGTGAAAAGAGAAAAATTCAAATGAAAAATGGCTACAATAGTTAAATATATATACTGTACTCACGCAATCTGTAGTGTATGCCTAGCTTTTTGGGGGAGATGGGACAAAGGGTGGCAATGTTAATTTATCTCCTAATAACAAAGGTTTCACTTTCTCAATAAAAATATCTGTAAAATTGAATCACCACAGGGAAAGAACCCAAATTACAGGGGGGGAAAGATAAACAAACTGACGGCATAGCCCATGATGTGATTTACAAAACCTCAGAATCATTGAGCAGGATTCTCATTTAAACTAAGGTCCCTTAACATCAGTCTATCTCTACAGTCCCCTTGGCACAGCAGGAGAGGTAAAAAACGCATTTATGTATCCAGAATAAGGCCTTATGAGCTTTCACCATCTTAAATTTTCAACTATACAGATGTTATAGATTGAGTCCTCCATATATTTTTAGAGTAAAGCTACGTTAGCGTTTAGATACATGCTTTGGTCCAGATCTTCACTTTGGGCCTAGGAGTGTACAACACAACTCAAAAAGTGCATCTGCCAAGGTAGCTTTAAGATACCTATTACTCCCTTAATCCTGAGCTGACCGTGTACTGAGCCAATCCACTGTCATAATTTAGAGCAGGCCAAGGGTTGCTCTAATTTACACCAACAGCAGCCAGGGATTAGCAAGATGTAGGAAAGGCCTGGCTACACATCTTCTCCTTAGCCATGTCCCTTTTGCCTGGTGCAGTTAAAGGGGTTATCAAACTGTCTAGACTGCTCATGACTGAGTGCTAACCTCAGGTCAGACTGTCAACAAACAGTACCAACCCCAAACTGGTTGTGTTCTATACTTAGATTTCACCAACCAAGTATCAAGTGTGAGCTTCTCAAGCACTATAAGAGCCTTAACATAGAGTTACAGATAGTCCCCTTGGGCACTCTGGCCTCTCTTGCCACTCAGGAAGCTTGCTTTTGTGATAGATGGTCTGTCACACCAAAAATCACAACGATATTCAGTTTACTCCCAGTCCCAAAGGATCAGTTGCTTACCCCAGGCCAATTAAATCCGAGATCTCTCACCAGAGACAATACTTGTAGCCAATCCTATAATAAACTAACTAAAGATTAATTAACTAGGAAAAAATAGTTATTTACAAGCTTAAAGCAGGTAAACATACACAAACAAATGAGATACGGTCTTAGATCCCATAAGATGAATGATAGTCACTTTAATATGTAAGCTTTATATAGCCTTTAGAGCTAACTAAAGCTAAACAGCTGGGGATCTCTCGCTTATGCTTAGGGCTAGTCTACGCTAGAAGTGTTACAGCTGTGCCACTGTAGCATATCTGACAAAGATACTATAAGCTGATGGGAGAGAGCTTGCCCATTGACTTAATTACTCCATCTCTGTGAGAGGCAATAGCTATGGTGTTGGGAAAAGTAGTTAGGTCAGTGCTTACACATCAGTGTAATTTACGTCATGCAGGGGTGTGGGTTATTCATACCCCCTGAGTGATGTAATTTATACTGATGTAAGTGACAGTATAGACACGCCCTTAGAAATCTTCACCATTCAGAGTTCAAGCAGCATATGGATAACATTTTTTCCTCAACAGACATTTTTATTCCCTTCCACCAGAGTTTAAGTTGTGGTGTGGTGAGGGCTTGTGCACATCCCCTCATCATGAGTGTGGAGTAAGCAATCCACAAAGTCTTTTGTCCTCTGTTGTTCTACAATGGCCTCTCTCTATAAGCCTTCTTTAGTTGGGAGGAGATAACACCTATTGTGTTAAACTAGTATTTCACGCTTGATAATGCTTATCCCTTAACTATGGGGGCTTACAGTCCTAGCAAACATTTGTATAGTTACAGAGCAAAACTTAAATATTCCCTTATAACATGGGATATAGACATTGTAAGTAAGATTAATACACGCAACATCCTACAAGAATTTCATAAAATCCAAACACATTCTTATAGCACTAATATCTATTTAAACAATACTAACACACAGGAGAGCCAGACTGGTTTCCAGCCATGCATTTGTCAGTGTTCAGTGAGGCCCAGTGGCTTTGATATGAGCTGGCACCTGGTCTACCAGCATCACAGGGGTGATGAGTGAATTACTATGCCATTCACTGTGGTGATCCTCCCCTGGCAGGCTGTACAACTTTTAGGGGTGCTTATGCTGGCAGTATGATGCAAAACCGCCCTCACTATAGACCAAAATCTGGGTTTATATTTGTAAGTTTGCTTTTGCTAGGCCTCAGCTGTCTGTGCAAAAGAGCTAATAAAATCAGAGGGGAGATTCTGGGACATTCATCATATGCGATTATGTTTTGCCTCAGTATCAAACAGCTGTATTAGGATTATGAAAATGTGATTAGCCAAAAATATCTTAAGTATTTGAAAAAGGATTTGGTGACATTTTCCTTATAAAAATAATTGGTTCCTTCTGTGTTGACTAATGCAATGTGCGTAAAAGGCCACTGGCAGCAGTACAGAATGAGCTGTTGTTCATATAGATAGATAATTCAGAGATATACAGATGTGATGCATATTAAAAATGTAAAACTACAGGCTTTCATGGCATTCATGATTCATAGATGGTCTAAGATGATGAACAAAATACTGACATTTGCTGGCATTGTGTTGTTTCCACTCTGCTATATGGAGGAAGAATGGTATTTATAAGCTAAGGAGTAAATCCTACTCTCTCTTGTGCACTAAGCATAAGAATCTAGGATTGAGGGAAATGAATCTTCCCCTCTCCATGCTGCAGAATTGTACTGTAGTCCCTCCATGAATTTTATTGCAGTAAAATGGGCAGCCGTGGCCCTGCTCTGCAATGGTCAGTATGGCAGCTCGGCTACATGGGCAGTAACTTCTGGAGTGGGGAGCTGAGTCAGAAGTATCGGTATGACTGCAGCACTGGTGTACTTACTGTTGTCAGTCCCATACACATCACATACAAGCTAACTGCTTTAAAAATACTGTGGATATTTATCAGCATTCAAAGTAAAAAAAAGTAGTGAACTACATTTCGTACCAAAATAGTTTGAAAACATAAAAGTGGAATGTGTGGGTCCCTTACAGAATGGGGGAGGCAACCTAGTGACAGAGGATGTGGAGAAAGCTGAGGTACTCAATGCCTTTTTTTGCCTCTGTCTTCACAGACTAGGTCAGTTCCCAGACTACTGCACTGGGCAGCACAGAATGGGAAGGAGGTGAACAACCCTCAGTGTTGAAGGAACAGGTTCAGGACTATTTAGAAATATTGGACATACACAACTCCATGGGACCAGATGCAGTGCATCTGAGGGTGTCGAGGGAGTTGGCTGATAACAATAGAGCCATTGTCTATTATCTTTGAAAGCTCGTGGCTATTGTAGGAGGTCCCTGATGATTGGAAAAAGGCAAATATAGTGCCCATCTTCAAGAAAGGGAAGAAAGAGGATCCAGGGAACTACAGACCGGTCAGTGTCACCTCAGTCCCTGGAAAAATCTTGGAGCAGGTCCTAAAGGAATCCATGTTAAAGACACTGGAAGAGAGGAAGGTGATCAGGAACAGTCAACATGGATTCACCAAGGGAAAGTTATGCCTGACCAACCTCATTGCCTTCTATGAAGAAGTGACTGGCTCTGTGGATGTGGGGAAAGTGGTGGAGGTGATATACCTTGACTTTAGCAAAGCTTTTGATACAGTTTCCCACAGTATTCTTACCAGCAAGTTAAAGTAGTATGGGTCAGATGAATGGACTATAAAATGGATAGAGAGCTGGTTAGATCATTGGGCTAAATGGGTAGTGATCAATGGCTCCATGTCCAGCTGGGAGCCGGTCACAAGTGGAGTGCCCTAGGGGATGGTCCTGGGGCTGTTTTGTTCAATATCTTCATTAATTATCTGGAGGATGGGGTAGATTGCACTCTCAGCAAGTTTGCAGCTGACACTAAGCTAGGGGAGTGATAGATATCCAGGAAGATAGGGTTAGGATACAGAGTGACCTAGACAAATTGGAGGATTGGGCCAAAAGAAATCTGATGAGGTTCAACAAGGACAAGTGCAGAGTCCTACACTTAGGACAGAAGAATCCCATGCATAGCTACAGACTGGCGACTGATGAGCTAGGCAGCAGTTCTGCAGAAAAGGACCTGGGGTTACAGTGGATAAGAAGCTGGATATGAGTCAGCAATGTGCCCTGGTTGCCAAGAAGGCTAATAGCATATTGGGCTGCATTACCAGCAGACTGCGGGAAGTGATTATTCCCCTCTATTCGGCATTGCTGAGGCATTTGGGGCATTGGCATTTGGAGTATTGTGTCCAGTTTTGGGCCCCCCACTACAAAAAGGACATGGACAAGTTGGAGAGAGTCCAGCGGAGGGCAACAAAAATGATTAGGGGCTAGAGCGCAAGACTTATGTAGAGAAGCTGAGGGAACTAGGTTTGTTTAGTCTGCAAAAGGAAAGAATGAGGAGGGATTTGATAGCAGCCTTTAACTACCTGAAAGGGGGTTCCAGGGAGGATGGAGCTAAGCTGTTCTCAATAGTAGTAGATGACAGAACAAGGAGCAATGGTCTCAAGTTGCATTGGGGGAGGTCTAGGTTGGATAGTAGGAAAAAGTTTTTCACTAGGAGAGTGGTGAAGCACTTGAATGGGTTACGTAGTGAGGTGGTGGAATCTCCATCTTTAGAGGTTTTTAAGCTGTGGCTTGACAAAGCCCTGGCTGACATGATTTCGCTGAGGTTAGTTCTGCTCTGAGCAGGGGGTTGCACTAGATGATCTCCTGAGGTCCCTTCCAATTCTAATATTCTATGATTCTGTGTATCTGACTACATTTGAGAACATGAGATTTTTTTAAAAGTTTTTTAAAAAAACCAGCAGTTGAGTGATATTTACTCCAATATTATCCAGAAAACTGTGAAGTTAATTTTTTTCACCTACTTTCATTTATTTTTTAATTTTGTATGATGAACACTGATATTTTCCCAGTAAATTTTAAACAAAATAAAAATAGAAAACAAGGGTCCCTATTCATACCCATGTTGGGATTCAGTGGGATCTCCCTATACACAAGGCTGACCCTAGACAGAGGAGCATCTTCGGCGCCCCCATCCCATCTCCATTTGTTAAACTTTTGAAGACCTTATTTTGTATTGCATTGATAGCCCATTTCATGATTTTTCTGTCAGATAAGATGATAAATTTGTACAATAGGATCTGTAAATCTGTATTTATTTTTGCCATACATAAGCAAATAGAAAAATTTGTTTCCTCTAAGCTTATAGAAACTTTTAAATTTTCTTAGTGAAAAATGAATCCACGTACGGAATACCTGAAACATTATACTTCAGACATTCTCTTTTCCCTTTTATTCCTAACAACAAAAACAGTATCCCGAGCCTGGTGCCCCCAGGCTCGGCATCCCAGGCAGTCGCTGGGTTCACCTATCCCTAAATCTGGCCCTGCCTACACATCTGGACTCCACAACAGTTGAGGTTGCTGATCTCTTGTATAAGCTCCTCAAAAACTCCCCCTACCTCATCCCATCTTTACAGTAGAACCACACAGCTTCCACTGCAGGCAAAGCCATCCAAACTCATGGAAGAGGGGGCAGCATTTGCTTTTAAGAATCCAGTTTGCAGATGTGTAAGGCACTGTGTACACTGTATGTGCTTAATTTGAAACATGGTTTTATGAATATTGTTTATGATTTGTTAATGAGTAAGCAGTAACAACACCAAACCCAAAATAGCTAAGTAATTGCCTCAAATACTTACAAATCTCAAAGACAACGAGAAGACATGACATACTGAAAACCCAGAGAAGGGAATAAGCCTTGACTTGTGTTTTTTAACTTACATGTGAAATTCTGTTAATCAATAAACTCTTTTGTCTCAACATATAAGTCAGGGTGTGTATCTCTTGGACAGCCAGAATTTACCCTGCCTAAAAAGGAGTGGGCAGTGTTAGCAATAGGTCTATCTATACTCATTTATCCAAATTCCTCACTATGCCTTTATGTGGGGATGGAAGTTCGGATAAACAGGACCCTGCTCTGAATCACACCAGATGTTGCAAAATAAAATCATGAATGACAAATTTCTACAGAACCAAAACACCTCCCTTTTAGATTCCACTTCCTTTGAGACAGAGACGAGACAATACTTTTACCTGACTCCTCTGTCTTTGGGATATTTGAAAAAAAAGGGATCCAAATCTGAACCAGGGATGTTTTGCTGTTTGTTTGCTTTGCAAAAATAAAATATTTTGCAAACCTGAAGCCACCTTTGCTTTGGCCAGTCCTATAAGAAAAACTTGGTAACAGGGACCCAGGTCACCTTACTCAAACTCGTGTGCTTAAGCCACACAAGCACTCTTCACCCTTTGGGGCGGGTAGCAGATAGGCAAAACGCAGGGCCTGACCCTACAAGGTGCCGATCGCTTTCAGCTCCTGTTGAAATTCCAGCGCAAGCTGAGACTGCTGAGCATCCCTCAGAGGGCACTCAGCACCTGATAGGGTTGGGCCTATCTTTACTAGTGTTGGAATTGACTGAAGACATCAGGGTAGGCATATGGGTTTCACATGTTCAGTTTATGTTGGGTTTTACGTCTCTGACATTTGAATAATAAACTCCTCCCCAAACCTACTTCGTTACAAAACAACTTTCTCATAACCTGGGCCTACACCTGGTTTCACCCCAAACCAATATAGCGCAAGTGCTTTGTCCGGATTTCATACTGAGAGTTTGGGTTCTCTCTCAAATCGAAGCGGAGCTTAGGAACATCTCAGTGGGCAAGTGCAAACAAGTTGAGTTATATATTATGGTTTACAATTACACTAAAACTCTGCTTCGTATTTGGAGCATTCGACTTGTCTCCATCAAGGTAGAGGGAATTAAAAGGGGATCATTCTCTAAGCTTTGCAAACAAACAACATTGCAATTTCAGGTTGTAATCATGATGGTATTAGTTATATATTAGTATTCGTCTATTAAATTTAAGTGCTGGTATTTATACCTAACCAGAAATTGCTGTTTTTCATTTAAAATTGTGTTGAATAAAGCAGAGCTCATTTACTTTCCTAGCAGTATTTCCCACTGCAGGTGGCTAACGCAAAGGGCACGTAAATACTCGGGTCTGTATTGCCTCTATGGGCAAGTTGAAAGAAACCTATATTTTAATCAAAATGAGGCAGCACATAAGGTTGATGCTTTTAAGGCTGAGCAAGCAATTATATTTACTCTGTAAACACTAACTGCAAATGGGCGTCTAGTTATGCTGACTGACACTAGCACAGCAAGAGTGCTGGGTCAAATGCAATTAGGCTGGAAGTAATTCTGGAGCAAAACTCAAATCTGTAAAAAGACAAGAAACTGACAGCAAAAACCCATTTTCTCTCTCTCTGCTGAAGTCACAGCTGATAACAGTCGAATACACTTACTGCATTACCTCTCTCTGTCAATGCAGCTAAAACCAAATGAAAAATGTATTTCTTATTTAGCATCCAGGAGCAGCTCAAGTCTCTAGATTCCAGATGAATACTAATTCTTACATGAAATTGCTATGTGATTACTGGGAATGGTTTTCTCATTGAAAAATTCCCTCTAGCATATTATATGGACCTCCAGAGTAACAGCTGAGAAAAGGAAAACAAAACTCTTATTATTCTAGCATTTTGGATCTTGCTATAAGTAGTTGATGCATTCTGCAATCAATGACTGTGTTTTTGAATCCCCATTACTGAGGGAGAGAAAGAGAGAGACAGAATGTATCTTGAGAAATCCTTGCTAGAATCCTTTGGAGTATAAACAGGGCTGAATTTAAATTCAGTGTTTCAAGCATGGATTTAGTTTGTGTTTAAGCAGACAAGATTTGCTTGTTTAAATACTAGTTGATTATTAAAATATATTTATTGAAGTTTATAAGTCATGTAGTTGACAACTCTTTAGTAATGAATGAATGTTTTAATAGTCAATATTTAGTTTTAAAAGTACCTTGCAGATGGAGTTCTCTCTTTACATATATGTGTATTAACACTAAATGGACTGTTAATTACAAAGCAAACGATCACCTGAAAAAGACATTTACTGAGATGTCATAAGTATCATAAATGAGATAAAATCTCATACATACTGTGTCAGTTATTAAACACATCAATTATCCATGGGCATACATTCAACATGAAAATTACCTTTGCAATTCACAGTGTTATTTTTGGCAAGTGCTGTTGTTTGATTTTTACATCCATCATTTATTCCTGCAAGTTTTCAGTGTACTGGGATCTTTCTCACATGTCTGTGAAGGTGCAAACCCATCCCAAAGTACCCAGCACTTGTAGGTATTCACAATCATTTATTGAAATGTACGCTAAGGGTCTGTTTGTGACCGGTTATTACATGGGTGTGTGGGGAAAGGATGTTTCAAGAAGTGTCTTCCCCTCGCAATCCCACACAATAGAGATCCCTGCCATCAGAGAAGCACAAGTTCTGCTTCCCCCAGTGCTT
>ML675604.1:50910940-51102011 GCA_007922155.1 Mesoclemmys tuberculata
TAAAGGCACAAATGCCCTAAGAGGAGTGGAAGAGATGAAGCCATGCATCCCTGTACCACCTCACATACATGTCTACAAAACTGGCTGGAGGTACTGGGGAAAGCAGGATGATAGCTCCCCATTCATTTGGGTGCACAGTACTGTGATAGACATGGCAATTTCCTGCACTATCTTTGGGAGATCTTATTGAATTAAGGTTAAGTATCTTTGGAGTCCATTGTACTATGCAAAAGTTAGGTGTTATTGTAGGCCTGGATGATCAAAAGACTATGTGGCAGACAAGAATGAGTTTTTGGGACAACACTTGTGAAATGGCTTTCTTGGAAATATCTAAGAGGAGGATGAATGCAAATCCCTCCTTCCCCCATACCTTTTACAAAAACCCAGATTTATGAAGCTACGTCCTAAGGAGGTGATTGTCTGCTGATGGCCTGTTCCCAGAGTCCCAAGATTAAAGACCCAAAAGGTACAAAGGAGCGACCTACAAATTCATTCAGGGGGGTGCTTGTTCTGAGCTAAGCAGCTATTGTGAACTGGTAACCAAAGAAAAACCTCTTGATGGGGTTTGATCATCTGCCAGAGCCCTTGTTGTGGGTGATTTCTGGTAAGTTTATTAGCATGCATGTAGGTTCTTTCATTGTTTTAGGGTTTTTTTAATGCTTTCACCTTAAGAATAAATGTGCTTGCTTAGAAAGGGCTGTGTGATATCTTATAGACTCATAGACTCATAGACTCATAGGTCAGAAGGGACCAATATGATCATCTAGTCTGACCTCCCGCACAAGGCAGGCCACAAAACCCTACCCATACACATTTATAACAACCCCGAACCCATGACTGAGTTATTGAAATCCTCAAAAATGAGATTTGAAGACTTCAAGTTGCAGGGAATCCACCAGCAAGCGACCTATGCCCCATGCTGCAGAGGAAGGCGAAAAACCTCCGTGGCCCCTGCCAATCCGCCCCGGAGGAAAATTCCTTCCCGACCCCAAATATGGCGATCAGCTAAACCCTGAGCACGTGGGCAAGACTCACCAGCCAGCACCCAAAAAAGATTTTCCTGCAGTAACTCAGTTCCCATCCCATCCAGCATTCCCACAGACCATTGAGCAGACTTATCTGCCGATAATCCAAAATCAATTGCTCAAATTAAACTATCCCATCATAACATCCCCTCCATATACTTATCAAGCTTAGTCTTAAAGCCAGATAAGTCATTTGCCCCCACTACTTCCCTCGGAAGGCTATTCCAGAACTTCACTCCCCTAATGGTTAGAAACCTTCGTCTAATTTCTAGTCTAAATTTCCTAATATCCAATTTGTACCCATTTGTCCTCGTGCCTATGTTAGTACTAAACTTAAACAATTCCTCTCCCTCCCTAACGTTAATCCCCCTGATATATTTATATAGAGCAAGCATATCCCCCCGGAGCCTTCTTTTGGCCAGGCTAAACAAGCCAAGCTCTTTGAGTCTCCTTTCATAAGGCAGATTTTCCATTCCTCGGATCATCCTAGTAGCCCGTCTCTGAACTTGTTCCAGTTTGAATTCATCCTTCTTAAACATGGGACACCAGAACTGCACACAATATTCCAGGTGGGGTCTCACCAGCGCCGTATATAACGGCACTAACACCTCCTTCTCCTTGCTGGAAATACCTCGCCTGATGCATCCTAAAACCGCATTTGCTTTTTTAACAGCCATATCACATTGGCGGCTCATAGTCATCCTGCTATCAACCAATACTCCAAGGTCCTTCTCCTCCTCCGTCGTTTCCAACTGATGCATCCCCAACGTATATGTAAAATTCTTATTATTAATCCCTAAGTGCATGACCTTGCACTTTTCACTATTATATTTCATCCGATTACTATTGCTCCAGCGTACAAGGTGGTCCAGATCTTCCTGAATAGCATCCCGGTCCTTCTCCGTGTTAGCAATACCCCCCAGCTTCGTGTCATCCGCAAACTTTATTAACACATTCCCGCTCTTTGTGCCAAGATCAGTTATAAAAAGGTTAAATAAGGTCGGTCCAAGAACCGATCCTTGAGGGACTCCGCTAGTAACCTCCTTCCATCCTGACAGTTCACCCTTCAGCACGACCCGCTGTAGTCTCCCCTTTAACCAGTTCCTTATCCACCTTACAACTTTCACATTCATCCCCATCTTTTCCAATTTAACTAACAGTTCCCCATGCGGAACCGTGTCAAACGCCTTACTGAAGTCGAGGTAAATTAGATCTACCGCATTGCCCTTGTCTAAGTAATCCGTCACCTTCTCAAAGAAGGAGATCAGGTTGGTTTGGCACGATCTACCTTTAGTAAATCCATGTTGCAATTTGTCCCAATTACCATTGACCTCCATGTCCTTAACTACTTTCTCCCTTAAAATTTTTTCCAAGACCTTACACACGACAGACGTCAAGCTAACAGGCCTATAATTACCCGGATCACTTTTATTCCCTTTCTTAAAAATAGGAACTACATTAGCAATTCTCCAGTCGTACGGCACAACCCCCGAGTTTACCGATTGCTTAAAAATTCTCGCTAACGGGCTCGCAATTTCATGCGCCAGCTCCTTTAATATCCTCGGGTGGAGATTGTCCGGTCCCTCCGATTTTGTCCCATCAAGCTGTTCAAGTTTGGCCTCTACCTCAGATACGGTAATATCCACCACCACATCCAGATTCCCGTTCGTCATCCCTCCATCATCCCTAAACTTCTCACATATTTGTGAACAATTATGCTGTTTATAGCCTCTGAGAATAAAGCAAAGCAGGCCTGTTGTGATAATTGGGCCTACAAATGAATTGTAATTGTAGGTTCAACTGCAAAAAGTATGTGATGTCTTATGTACTTTCACAATAACTTATAACAACAAATGTTAATGGGAATAAGTACAAAAGAGAGACCAAAACTGAATAAGTCTAACCACAAAAGCCAACTAATATAACTCAATGACTATATTAAGATCAGGCTTGGCAAGCAAGAAAATGTAGATCCAAAAATCTATGACCCAGAATTGGTGTGTCAGATACTAGGCCTAACTGGTAGACAAAATAATGAAGGCATGGACTATTCCACCAATCACACCCTTTTTAAATCCACAAAGAAAAAGACTTTGGAGAAAAACCATAGAAGAACAGACGGAGGTTACTAGAGCAACCATCGCCATCATGGCTTACACCCAACTGCCTCCTGGGACACTGGAGCTTCTTCCTCCTAATCCTGAGAGATGTCTTGACCATACTGGGCCAGAGAAAGGGATCTAGATGACACTGCCACCCCTACAAGTTCCCGCTGAATCCCAACCACCACCGTAGATGAAAGGAGAACAGTCTTCAGCAGCAAAAATAGCTCCAGCCCATCTCAACTAATTTCTTCCCTTTTCCCTACAAAAGACAGCAATTGCCATCTTTAATACCATATAAAAGACTGTCAAAAAAGAGGAGTTTCCTTCCAAAACTCTCCAGCTAAAGGGAAAGGGAATAAGAAATATTGTTAAAATTAAAGCCTTATTTAATACTTTACTTTAATACGCTACTGTTTTGTGTTAATGCAAATGCTTTAATGATTTTTCTGTCTTTTCTGTATCTTTAATAAAAAGTTGAAAGGATATTTAATGGTGTGTTTTCCATGGTACTAAAGCAGGCTGAGGCTTTGTATACCAAACCCTGAATCTGATTTAACAGTGATAACACCTTTAACACATATAATCAATCTAAATGAATGTAGTAGGCTCTTAGGCAGTCTGACTTGCTGGGGAACTCACAGTGTAGGCAGGGAACTGTGAAGCCTAGAAAACCCCTGCTCAGGCAGTAGAGAGACACATGTCTCCATTCAAGAGTGGTGACAGCCGAGAAGCTGTGTGCCTAGAGTGGGTGCCATTACTGAACCACGTGGGGGGAAATACTGGTGCAGTTGTCTTGACCTGTGACAAATGCTATCACTTTATCTTAGATTTTCTTTTATTTTCTAAGGCATGGATGTACAAAGGTACTTAGCAGTTGTGATGCTGAGCATCACAGTATCTAACTTTTAGATGCCTAGAAAATGACAGGTATACAATGTGATTCACAAACTCTGAATTAGGTGCTTAGACTCCCTATACAGTGAAGGGGAAGATACAGGCAATTTAGACTGTAATTCATTAAAGCCAGCATGGGAAGCAGGGAGTCACCTGAGCTAGCCAATGGGAGATACTGACCAAAGGATTGTGTGCTAAGCCCCCCATATCTCTTAGAGATAGGCACTTAAATCTGAACTGCAGGGAGGTGCCTATCTCTGCTAGCAATTCTCAGCTGGAAACCCTCTTTGGAGTTGGGAAGATGTGCCAGTTTTGCCAGAGGCTGGGGCAGGGGAGGAGCCCCCCCATAACTCGTAGCCCAGAGGTCACAGTACTCACCTGGGATGTGGGCGATCTCCAAGTCAAGTCTCGCCTCTTCCTCAGAGAAGAAGGGATTTGAATGGGAATCCGTCACCTCTGAAGTGAGAACTCTTCCCTTTGGCCTACGGGATAGTTTGATGCAAAGCGCCCACAATCTGTCCTCTTCAAACTGTCCCATTGTGAATCAATCATTTTAAATAGACATTTGAGTAGAGGGAGTGGATCCTGGGTGTTCCACATCTTATGTAAGTGCTTTAAACACAAGGCTATAGAGTGACTCTTGTGCTTATGCTTTCTCTCTAGTCCAAAGGACTCTTTAACTATTTAGCCACAACAGAACAGTCTCCACAGGAGAGTTTGAGGGATCCATATATTGTAACATCCCATAGCTCCGAGTGTAAACACACTTACCCAAGAAGTGGCAGAGCCCCATTCAAATCCCTGCTCTCACTCAGGTGAAGGGGACTCTTCAGCTGGGGATCTCTCACAGATACATACCTAACCACTGGGCTAAAAGTTATAAGGAAGACTACAGCTGTTTTGTGTGCACTCACATGACACCATGAGTGGGAAACAATCCTGAAGCTTTAAAAATCAGCTTAATTGAACCTGGGACTACAAATGACATTATGCACTCATCACAAATGTCTGATTAATATATGGCAGAACTGCAGGGCAGAGTTAAGGTTATTTGTGTTTTGAATGTGCATTTCCATACCTTACCATATTGAGATTTCTTTTAAATTGAACCCTAACTCAAAATTTCCTGGTTTTGTAATGCTTGTTTTGTAGGATAATTACAATATTCCTGCAGTTTTTTATCCTTTATCTATTAATATGGACTCAACCATAACTTCAGCTTAACATTGTTTTAAATCTGTAAATATATACAATATAGCTACCAAAAAATACATTGAAAATGATCTAAAACCATTTTGTGGCATTATAGTTTACAGAGAATTCAGCTATTGTCCCAGACACTGTGTTATTAAATTATTCTATTCTTTGTAGAGCACAGCCCATTCAAAGCCAAAAACAAGGAGCTTTGTTTATATTGGGTTTATACAGAGGAGGAAACATTCAAACAGTTCATATTTCAGAAGTGTCTTTCTTACAAAAAACAAACACATTTCTGCATGTCACTTCAAATCATGAAAAAAATAGCTTCCATTTCACAGTGAGGCCCAGATCCACAAAGATGCTTAGGTGCCTATCTCCCATTGCTTTCAGTGGGAATTAAGGCATTTATATACATTTGAGGGTCTGGGGTTTACTGACTATTGTGCAGATGATAGAATATCATTATGGTTCTCCCAGTAATGGAACCATTGGGTCTTATTCTCTAAACTGACACCTCCTGTATTCCAAGTCATTGGAGTCACACTGGAGCAAAACTGGTGTAACAGCGATGAATCAGGCCAGTGATTTCACCTTTATCACCTTGACTGACTTCATTAATCTACCTCTTTCCTTAACATTCAAAGGCAGTTTTAGATATCTCAGTTTAGCTCTATTTTTTTTTCCTTTGCCATTTGCTGGTTAACCCTCTGTAAGTGATTCGCTCTGAACTGACCTGAGATTTCCTCTAAACTGAAGTATTGCTTTGTTTGCTGTACAGAATATTAAATTAAATCTGTCTTTAAGATGAACAGAATGTTTTGTATAAAAGTTGGTCCAAAAGGTTAATTAATCCCAGATACACGCCCAAGTAAAGGAAGAGAGGCTTGCTAACCAATATAAACATCATATAGTAAAAAACTGCATCTCGTATAACTCCATTGATTTCAGTGGGATAACACTGGGGATTAATTTGACCCATGAGGTATGCATCAACCTCTGTTTTTCAGGAGACGTGGAGGATCTAGCAAGCAAACAATCACCTCTCACCTGCAGGTGGATTAGCTGAGACTTCCATTTTAATGCCATGGGCATAAAACAGTGTGGGACATTTCTAGCATTACGCCTCTTTTATATCTTTCATGAAAGATTTGCACTGCAGTTTCCATAGCATTAGAGGAGGAGGAAATAGTCAAAGGATGACAAAAATAATTATAATATGAATGGGCTTTCTTATTTTATTATGTGCTAAAAAATGAAGCAATTACCAAAAGAAAGCATATAACATTTTGTGATGTTTCTGGCTAGCAATTAAACCTTTTCCAGGGAACATGATCCCATTTCTAAGTATAAATTGGACTATCCTGAGTGAAAGGGGACTTTGAAACTAAAATTTGAAATTCAACCCTCTGCACATGTGCAGTTCAAACATCTTTGTAAAATTTTCTTATTTATTTGTGGAAAATCAAAATTTTAAAATGCACTAAACCATCTGGAACAGTGAAACTGTTTATGAAACATTATCTGAGAAAATTATTGATAAATTTTGCACAGCTTTACTAAGAACAGATATTACCCAAACTTTTTTTTTTTTTAAATGAAGGCAGATGCTTTAATAATAGCTTGTAGCAAACTGTCTTTTTAAGTGGGATAAACCTGTGTTTCTCCTTGAGTTCTAAGTGGTAAGATGGAAGTAGAAAGTATCCTGGTGAAGTAGGAAGTGTTGCTAAATAATAGCGAGCATGGAGCTGACTGCTAAGTGGGCCAGGCTCCTGATAGGGCTGCCCTTCCATCAAGTTTTAGGATTAGTTGAAAACTAAGGACCTTCACGTGATGACAGCCCCTTCTGAAACTGGTTGCCTTTTGAATGTTCATATAATGTGTCTGAACCTTAGGATGCTATGTCCACAGACCCTAGGGTGACCAGATAGCAAGTGTGAAAATCGGGATAGGGGGCAGGGTCTTCAATACAATAGAAAGCCCTGAATATCAGGACTGTCCCTATAAAATCAGGACATCTGGTCTTCCTACCAGAACCCAGTAACTGTGCAAACCAGCTACTCTACTTGAGGCTACTCCAGATTTATACCAGTGTAACTCTGAACAGAATTTAGTCCCACGTTTGTGTTTGTCTCATCTGGGGTAAGTCCCTTGGATTCACTCCTTCATGACAAACTATTTGTACTGCACCACAGGTATATCATTTTCTAAAATCTTCCACAACAGAAAAAGCTACACCTTCATAGAATCACATTGTAACAAAGCCATAACCCTCTAGAAACTGATATTCTTGCTATAAAATCACAGGTTCTTCCCACCTTAGTCAAAGAAAATAGTTATGGGTGATGATACAGGGCCTCTGACACAAAATTGACCTGTTCTGATACCATACAGGAGAGGGCATTCTGCAAACTATCAAGCTCATTACAACATAATGGTTTAGACACCAGGGATTAAAAAAGACTCCTTATGTCAAGTCATGTAGTTCATCCCTGCACCAATGCAGGCTTGTAAGGATGTTTCTTAAAGTCTTTTCTTTAGTACTTTGTCTAGTATATTTTAAATGATGCTGTGTGCTTGGGATTGCCCCCTCTTCCTGCAGGAGTCTAATGCTGTCGCTCTAACCTTATCGCTATACAGCCATTGTATTACTTTTCACATTCTTTATGCATCGAATTCTTTTGCTGGCAGAGTTGAGAGGAGGAATGACCAGCTTGTTATGGAGCAGTACTCAGTATTAGTAGGTCTTCAGAAGATAAAATAGAGAAGCATTTGCAGAATATTGAATAGCAACCAAAATCACGTGGGAGTAGAATCACTAATACTGAGCTGTAAAAGAATGTAAAATTAGGCTAGTATGGAGAAAATTTAAATTAGATTCTTATGGACTTTCTAAATGGATAGGGTTTTCTTTCTCTCTCTCTCTTTATCTGCCTTTATTATCAGTTTAGCAATAAGATACCATGATATGCCATCTTTTTGGTATCTTGAACAAAAAGGAAAAACAGGGTAAATTGCACACAGGGGCCATAAAGTTTTATAGAAAATGTTTCCAACATCATTGTTCATATTCTGTCTTTGGCAGACTGTTTTAAAACAGGCAAGAGTGTATTACAGCATTAGATCAGCACCAGAGGCAGAAGTTCAGCAAGTTACTCACTACAAGTTCTGGAAAAGAAATAAGTTGAAAGTTTCCTTTTATTCATGTAATGTTTCCATCGTGTCATTAAACTTATGACTGGCAAGGAATTCTCTCTTTAACCCTGTGTATGTGCAGATACTTATAAACCTTCCTGAAAAATTACACAGTGCGCTGAAAGTATTTCATGTCTGCATATATTTTTCAGGCCCTTATGAGTGCTTGAATAACTCAAATGAGGTGGAGTTTTGCAAATTCCAGCGTGGCACATGTACACTTTGCTGACTTTTTAAAAAATGGTTGAAAAATCAAGTTGTAAACTAAAGAAAAAAAGCATACCAAGCATACTTGCTCACTGCCAGTGAATTTTATATACAGACATATAAAGCTAACAAGTAATATCACCCCATACAACAATTAAAATGCCACAGATGTTGTGAGGAAGCTCTTACAGTTGATGTGGAAGCCATAACCTCTAAATTTCTTTACTTTTACCTGTGTATACAGATAACCATTGCAATAACTTTTTTCCTATTTAATTAATTATTTTTTTAAAAAATGTAATGAGACAGTGTGCTGATTTTGGTCAAGCTTATTTTGCAGTCATGACTTTTACAGAAAAAAAAAAAGACTACCTTATACTTACTCCAAAACTTTCCAATTTAGTTTAAAAATATTGATTTTATTTCCATTTCATGAAAATTCACAAGGTGCTAATTGACTTTGTATGTGTACACCATTCCAATGGCGCTTTTCTAAGACCTACAGGCTAAATTCTACTTTCATTTACATCGGTGTAATTCAAAGGAAGACCAAACACTTCCGTGATGTTACACCAGTGGAAATAAAAAGGAAACAAAGCAGAAAGTGGTCTGATGTGCACCACCATTCAAGCCACCACTGAAGACTCAATTATGCCTTGTAGTCATTTGTCTATATATATTAGGGGCTCTGCAGAGCCCCACTGCCTCATCTTGAATTCCAGAAGGCACTGTGCCTTAGGTAGCTGTTTTGTATCTTGTTACACCCATAAGGTTAGAGCAGAATTTATATGCTCCCCAACACAGCCAACCTGCCCCTACCACTTTTAGAGTGGTTATGCTGATAGCAACGCTAGCCAGAAGCATTCCTTGCTCTTAGGGGAGTTTGAGGACCACAGCACTATGGTGTGGTGAAAGGGAGCTAGATTCTTGCATTCTTCCATCCCCTTTGTGGCTAGACAGGCCAGAAAGAGGACATATGCCTCTGAATTCCAGTCACAGTAGATATGTCTCCATAAGCTGAATGGATATTTGGATAAAGGTTGAGTACAGAAGTAAAAAGTTAGCAGATAAGTTTGACTATATCACTTTCCTTTTAGTGGTTTTGGATTTTTATTACTTCTTTCTTTTTTTTTTGTTTCTAGTTCCATGTTTCCTTTTTATCTGAACATTCAACACAGTTCAGATTTATGCTCTGTAACCATCTGTGTTGTCTTTGTCTATTGCAGGAATAGAGAATTATTATATAGAGCATGTGAGAACAACAGTCAGAAATGTTGACCTTGTAAATTTAGATGACCTTGTGTCTTTTAATGACTCTTCATGTTTGGTCTCTTTAAAACTACTTTGGACACAACAGACTTAGTCTTAGTATAGGTAACAGAGGTCTCAAATTCTACATGGACAGTTAAATTCTGGTACTCAAGTCTAAAATTTCCTAGTTGGAGATAAAAGCGTCTGAGTCTATTTATTCATGCAATTTAAATAATCACAGGGAACTACAATATGACAGCTTTACTCAGATGTGCAGGGTAGTGAGGGGTAAGTTCTCCTGTTTCCTTTACATCCTTCTCATACAATTAAAGGCTGCCCAGATTGCAGTCCCAGAAGGAGAGAGAGGCAAGGAGCCCTGGATCTGAACCCCTGCCATTCACTGACCAGTCTAGCCGGGTGGGAGGGGGGAAATAGGTTGTTCCTCATGAAAAAGGATACAATAATTAATTTTAATCAATCAAGCAAGATGGGAATTTTGATTCTCAACATTACAGTTGGTTATCTGGTCTGTTCCTGCAATATCATAGGTAAATGCCTTACTCAATCTAGCCCATAATTATGTATATTCTATAAACACTTACCAGGGAAAAAATCCTTTAAAAAAACATTTTTGTATGGCCAACGATCTTTTTGTTTTACGTTATTTATGGGGATCCTCAATGACAGTGCAGAATATACCGCTTTAGGTAAAAGACCTCAGGAACTTTCCTTTCCATCTCCATCTATCTAAGCATTCATATGGCCACCATCAATGCAGTATCTCAGCACCATTCAAGTGTTTAAAAATAGAAATAATAATACCTATTTCTCTCCTTCTGTCTGAAAGTTGGTTTCAATCTTTAAACTACCTCTTCACAAAAGCTTCAGAGCTTATTGAATTTGTCCAAAAAAAGGAGTTGTGGTTTATATTTTCTGGATGTCCACCTTCAAAATATGAACCAAAGAAGTTTGCAATTTTTTCCCCTTTAGAATGATTTCTAATATCGCTCACAGGCTTCTATTTTATTAGAAATTGTACAAGGCTTGGTTAGTTTCTGGGAAAGTGTACAAGTTGTAATGAAAACCAGCAGAAGGTTAAACAGGCTAATAATAAAGACTATCTTGGAACAGATAAGAGTTGTCAGTCATCTTCAGGTAATTCTCCCTTAAAGGAAACATGGTTTGTTGTATTAATGGGCAACCTGCATGAGCTTCAGCAAGATAACACAAATCTCAAATTATCTATGATGGTAGATAAAATCACTGCTAATGAAAATAGGATTCTGCTCTAGATTTACAGTCTGAACTAAATGTAGCATCATAGCCAAGAGTATGTTTGAATCTGACAAACACTTCCTCTAGGCCTCTTTTACTTCTTCTTATTTTAAGAAAGCAGTTTCAGTTTTGATTTAGTAAAATCTTTGGCTGTTGTCCATCTCAATTTTCAGTTACCTTAGAAATGAGTTTCCCATAATATAGCCATTGAGGCTAATCGATTTATATTTGCTGTGTCAGCTTTTATCCCAAACAATAGACCTTAAGATGTGTATAATTTTTTTATACTGGCCTCTAGACCATTAAAAATACTGAAAAATGAAAACAGGTTTGAGAATTAGGTCTCAATCCTGCAAACATACACACACATGCTTATCTCACCTTCTGTACTCAAGTAACTGTACTGACTTCAACAGGATTAATCCCATGTGCAATTCATGTGCATACATGTTTGTAGGCTTGGGACTTTGGTGTCAGATCCTCAGATGGTATAAATAAGCACACCCTCATTAACTTCAGTGGAGATACACTAATTTACACCAACTGAGGATGTGGCTTTTAGTAGATGTCTACACTGCAGAAAAAAAGTAAAACCACCCATGGTTGAGCTGTATCAGCTGACTTGGGCTCATAAGGGCTCAGGTTGCAGGGCAATAAAATTGCATGGGATCTCAGAGCCCAGGCTCCAGCCTGAATCCAAAAGCCTACACTGCAATGTTATAGCCCTGCGAGCCTTGTGATCCTGAGTCAGCTAACATGGGCTAGCCAAAGGTATTTTACTGTAGTGTAGGCATACCCCTTGTGTCTGACTGTGAAAAGTTTTTCTAAGTCAGGAGAACTTCAAACAAAAGGCTGCAGGAAGGGCCCTTTTCTTATTCTCTTTGTTCCTTCCCTTTGGCCAAAGTACTGAAGCAATACTAGGAGTTATACTACGGCCTATGTTAACTTTTGCTATTCCAATGTTGGGCCTCTCCTGAGAAGAGCCTGTTAAACTTGCAAACAGTATGGTAAATTTGTGACGTGTAAGAGATGAATCCGTGCTCATTTTTACTATCAAGAGTTCAATACTGTTAACAATTAGGAAGATAGTCACTGTTCTATAGAGTTTATAGTATAAAATCCTGTGTATTCTTTCAGATACATGTCACATCCAGCAAAATGGATTTCACATCCGTCTTATATTCTATCAATACATAGGAATTATGAACACATTTATACAAGCATGTGCAAGACACCACATGGAAGTGATTATGAAGGAAGTTTATAATCTGACCTGCTGCCTGGCTCAGTGACTGAAGTTAATGCAAGTCTTCTATTAACTTTGGATCAAGATCTAAGAGTGAGTTCCTCTTTGGCCCTATTTCTTTGTATATTATATATCAAGTTCAGACCTGATAGCATCAAAGCAGATGGTTGCAAACTCTGGATCTTTTTGAGCAACAAGTTCTACAAAAAGCAGAGAAATGCCATTTAAGAGCGGCAGAGGCTGGTTTATGATCTCAGTCCTCCAGGTTTAATTTGGATTTTGTGTGAAAAATGGAAGCTCCTCAACTCTATGCAGATAAGTCCTTATGTGTGAGCTGGGTGTATTTCAATGGGAATTTCCAACTACATCATTTACTTGGCACCTTTATGTTCCAGTGAAAACAGTGGAATGTCCCTCAATCCTAATACCAGTTTATAATACAGTTGTAACTAGTTTGTTCACTGCTATATACTGGAACTTTTAGTTAAAACACAATTACTTTATATTGCCTCCCTGTTTATAGTAATTTGTCATTTCTGAGAGGGAAACCGAGTAATAATGAGCATGTTCCTGTGTCCATGCAAGTCAGCGGAAGTGGTTTCTATGCGCCTAAGATTGGGTCCAAGTGTAGAACTGGTAATGAATATTTGTATAGCACTTTGAAAATGTAAAACACTATGGAACTGATATTAGGAATCACTACTTCTACCACTATGCAGTGCTCTTAATTTTTATATTGTAGTGCTCTTCATATCCACCTCTGCGCTTTCTGCTATTTCACACATCTAACAGACCTAACATGGCACTGGTGAGGAGAGCACTACAGAGTAAAAATATAAGCAAACAACCCCTGAAAGTCATTAAGAAAATAGTGAATTCTGAGCAGAAATTCATTTCCCAGTTTATAAAAGAAACCATCTTCTTTTTAATGCTTCTCCAGTTCTTTATACCCATTTAATGGGATGCTATCAGAGAAAGGAATGAACAGCGTCCAGCCACCATTATCCAGTTTACTCCTCGTCCCACGTTAATTCCATGTTCAGCTTTAAATTTAGATTGGTTGTATTTTGAAATGTTTAGATTAAAAATGTAAATCATCATTAAGAATTAACAATAATCCTTGACTGTTTCCCCTAATGTGAATTTACACCCAACTAAAGAAATTATTTCTATGTTTATTAATATTCAAGGGAGAGTCCCTTTATAAATTTATATTTTATAATCACAGTCAAAGGGCACAAAAGGGTTGTAAGGCCTTGTTATGAAACCCCTCAGTGTTTAACAGTTCTGTGCCTTCAGTCTCACACTGAACAGCCACCAAGACATAATATTATGAGACCGTATTGCACACCCTCTCATGTCTTATTGATTAATTAGGTCATCCAATCTACCCACCCTGGAAAATGCATAACTGTAATGGCTTACACCGTATTTTCTAGTATTTCATACAGCCTGATTTTAAATGGCTTAGGGGATGGAGTTCCACCATTTCCCTTGGAGAATTTTCACACATGCCAGGAGCTCTCACTTTAAGAAAATTTTCCTGACATTCAGCCTAAATTTGTCTTTAGGTCATCAAGGCATTAGGGTTGCTGCATGACCGTGGAGATTTCACAACTTTCCTATGCCTCTACAGCTTCTACTCTCCCCAAGTGAGACAGTTCATCTCCAGGAGAAAACTCTGGGAGTCTGTGCTTTGGCTCCTCCCCACCTTCCATTTAGCACTACAGATGATTGAAAATACGACGTTTTCTGCAAAACATTCACAACTAAATTTAAAAAATAAAAATTAAATTAAAAACAAAATTATTACACTAAGGGAAACGTAAGGAAACTAAAATAATATTTAGGTGGGGTTTTCCCCCAAAGAAGTGTCTCAGAAACTAAGAGATAAAACTTAGGTCAAATGTAAATTCAACCCATGAACCTCACTTCTATTAGAAGTGGAAACTGTTTTATAAAAACTTGCAACAGATAAATCACATCCTTCCTCTTTCTCCTCAAACCCTCGTTCCCGCAGGCCTTTCACCCTATACAATTTAATTATATTAGGGTATATTCCATAAGTATCACAATGCACAAAGTACAGTTAATCATCAAATTTTGATTGACAGTCAATGGGAATTGGATGTCTAATTCCCATTTGTACAATTAAAAATCTTCCCTTAAGTTGTCCTGTCACTAGAGGACTTGGAATGGTATCTCATTACAAGAAGTAACTGTAACTGTTCACACATTCTCACCTTCTAATCAATGGTTGTGAATAGGCCTCGGCTACTCTAACTGTATGGACTTTGCTATTCCTACCCCCCTCATTGTTGTGCCTTCCCCTTGACTGTATATATATACCACATATCTGATTTCCATTTCCTGCATCTGACGAAGTGGGTTACAGCCCATGAAAGCTTATGCCTGCAAACATTAAATTTGTTAGTCTTTAAAGTGCTACCGGACTCCCGTTGTTTTTAGAGGACATTTTGACTCTAATCATCCTAGGTTTATAGCACTGTTTGTGGATCTCACTCCTATAATTGTCACTGCACTGTGAGAAGCAGCACAATAAGTCCTTGTCACTTCGAAGGAATTTTATGCATTGATAAGATAAACGCTAAGATAAGATAAACGTTAAGATATACGCTGGGTAGTCAAAATGAACTGAGCTGTCTGGTATTTTCTTAACATCCCAGTATTCTGAGGAACCCTAGTTCAGATTTTCACTTCAGGCCAATTCTAGCTTTTGTAGAGGGTTCATTTATAATAAATGTTGCCAATGGGCAAAGACAAAGAGGATGGGTATGGGCTGAGTGATAACATTTTTATGAAACATACCATACCAACCCAAATGTTTTCTGGGAGTTTTAACCAGTTACTTACCTCTATTGGAGACCCTTGTAACCCGTCCGTGCCCAGGGTAGCCCACTGATAATGCCAAGGTCAGGGCAGGCTGCAAAAGGAGAGCAAATTCTCCCAGCACTGGTGGGTGACACTGCAGTCAGACTTCCCAACCAGCCACAAACAGTGCTTCTGATTCCCCCACACTGGTTATCAAGAAGCCACTGTGCAAATACACATAGCCCCCTTTACTGCATTTCAGTCTCTGGCTCCCAAATTGACACTAGGTCCAGTAAAGAGACCAGTTATTTAAACTCTATGCTCTTTACTAAAAGATTCCCTCTGATCCCAAAGGACCAGCCACAGTACCAGTTCACTATAAGTTTGGATCTTACCCAAAATACCATGCTGCCAGCCAATCCTTTAATAACTAAAACTAAAGGTTTATTAATAAAAGAAAAACAAACAATAAGAGAAGTGTTAAAGGCTTAAAGCAATCAGATATATACAAATGATTTAAAAGTCCATATACATCAGGTTTCTAGAACAATTGTGGAGTTGTATAGCTCCTCTGGTATACATCCAGTACCTGGATGGGTCTAAGTCCTTCAGTTCAGTTGCAAGTGTGTTGATCCAGAGGTGTGTCCGCAGCTGGACAGGAGCAAAGAACCAAACAAAGACAAAATGGTTTCTGTGGTTTGATCTTATATACCCTCTGTTTCTGGCCATGTGGCTTGTGGAATTTTACAGGAACCAAAATGGAGTCCATAGTCACATGGGCCAATCCTGGTAACTCTTCAGGTATGCCTTTAGTTTCTTCCTGGGCCTCTGGCCTCTGTAAAGGTCTTGATGGGCCATTAAGCGGGTTATTGTCCTGCGGCCTCTCTGTCTGGGGTGTGTCTTTTACAGCACAGTTTGAAATACAGGATATCAAAGATCTCCATAACTTTCCTCACATATATCACACATGAACACAAATATTATCTTCTTACTCAGCACATTATAACCTTTCTAACAGCACCTGACATGGTATGTCTTACATGAATCATTATGATTTTGACATATTAAGGTCAAATAACACAAATGCCCCCCCCTCCTAATGCAGTCCACATGACAACCCTAATCTAATATTTTTTGGGGAAAAATGTGTTGTTTAAATACACTGACAATACATATCACTGACAGGTTTCCATAGATTTCATAGGTTGTTTTTTAGCAGGCTCACTAAATCCAAATATTTTTTGTTACCTTTTTTCTAGAGAAACACTCCTGCTACCTGAAAACTAGACATAGCTAATAATGGCACTTATAGATTTTGTTAGTTCTGGTTTAGGTGTAGGGATCCTTTCATAACTCAAACTATGGTCTGAATTCCATTACTCTATGCATACACAATCAGTTCCATGCCTTATACTATGTGATGATGAAGTGTAAATAAACAACTAATGTTAAAAAAAAAAAAGATATCAAGTATCAACTATGAGATTCATCGGGATTTTTAAAAGATATACATGTAAATTATTCATTAGTGTTCAAAACTGCCTAAACCATTTTAAACTACTTTCATCCTTTCAGAAATCTGCACCAAACTTAAATCTCTCAATATCAGAAACAAAACAATACAGTGTTTTGGCAACATTAATTTTTTAAATAAGTGAGTTGAATGAAGTGAATTTCTATGGTTCAAACCCACTTATCGTGCACATAGCTTGGTTGGGTTTAATGGAAAAACCCCAAGTGAGTAATCCAGCAGCCTACTACAGATTCAGACTGCACATCTTTGAAATTGGTTAAAGACAATTTTATTTTATTTAGTTAAGTTTCAGAAAGTGCATTTTATGGACTAAATTTCATTTCATTTTGAATTTCTGAATTGTTTAAATGTCCATTGCTGTCTTACTGCAACTCTGAGGCTATTTTACATTAATTCTTAAGCTATTTTTTCTAGAAAGTAAAACCTAAAACCAAAAAAGTATCTCCTTCATCAACAATAGGAAATTTAGATTTTTTTCATTGACATCACACAGGTTTTCTGCATTGCACTTGTTTCCTCCATTCGTCATTAATATTGCTGTTCATGCTCACACTGTAATTCCTACCCAGCTTTTTTCCCCCTTGAGTCTAGGATGACTCACAGGTTATGTCCACACTGCAATTAAACATCGACAGCTGGCCCATGTCAGCAGACTCAAACTCGTGGGCTATGACATTGCAGTATAGACATTTGGGCTCAGGCTGCAGCTTAAGCCCTGTGAACCTGCAAGGGGAAAGGGTCCCAAAGCTTGGACTGTGGCCCAAACCCAAACATCAACACCACAATTTAACTGCACTGCAGCCTGAACTCCATGAGCCCAAGTCAGCTGACACAGGACAGCCCTGGGTGTTTAACTGCAGTGTAGACATACAGTGGTCCCGATGCTAAGAGTAGTTTTATAGGAATGTCCCAACAGTGGGTGGAAGAGGTTTGAGGGGGATGCAGGGATTGGGCATTAAATACCATATGTTTAAGTCTGTGAGGGAAAGACACGTATGAGAAAATATACTATTCTTCAGGTAAATTCTTCTTGTGTAAAAGACAATTGTAAGGGTTTTTCTTTAAGATTGAAAAGTGAATTTGGCGCTTAAGAAAGAAGACTGAGTGAAAGCAATCAGCCACTCTTTCTCCCTAGCTTTACATACCTTCTCCATCTCTATCCAGCTCCTATAATCTTTGATCTCACAAAGCTGTCATCCATGCCCTTCCATTAAAGACACCCCATTTACACTTCAGAAACAAAAGATACTTTCACAAATGAGTCTAGCACCTTTTTTTTACACTGCAAAATAGAATAATTGCTGACAACAGATGTTAACAATACTTGCAATAGAAATGACTCTGAATATGGTTCTTTTATAACTGTAAACCAGTACAAACTATGTTCCGTAGCATTTCAGCTAACCATTGTTAGCCCCTGTTCCAACCTAGGATGACGAGACATCCTGATAAAATCAGGACTGTCCCGATATTTAACTCTTTGTCCCATGTCCTGATCGATGTTCAATTGGGACACTATTTGTTCGATATTCAGGTAAAATTTGAAAGTTGATAGTGAAATAGAAAATTAGACAATTTGGGCTGTCCTATTTGGTAAACTCAGTTGTGCTTTTTGTGATCTGATGGGAATTTTGGTTTATCAGTTTGTAACAAAATTTACAGTAGGGATATATAGGTTATAGGTATACATTACAGTATATGTTTAAATATATTTAAATACTACTGACCATTTTAGCAGAGTTTTAATGTGTAATTATGTGTTGGTGAGTTATCAAATGGAAAACAAGAAAATAAGGATAATAAGATCAAACTAGTTTTTGATCAATACAATGGGTTAATTATAAATTTATGTCTAAAGTATATTGTGTTAGTGATATTATACTGTAAGTGCTGAGTGCATACTATTAATACCAATTTTTTTTACACGGTTATGTATGATACGGTATATCATACACATAGACCCCAATGAATCCCAATATTTTACTGTTGCAATCTGGTCACCTTATTCCAATCTGAGGTCAACAGCAGTAAGCTAAAACACTGCTGAATATGATCTGTCTATGTCTACTTAGAGATGTACTTTGTTCAGCACAGCTTCAGCTGTAACCATAGTTATCACCCTAGTCAGCAATGGTTCAATTCTGTAGTGAAGAAAAGGTCTAAGGCCTATTAATTATGTGTTAATACACACTGGAAAAGAATCATAAGGCTTGTTCTCCATACAAGAGATCATAAGAAAGATAAATGTGCATTGCAGCAGCAAGAATTTAGTACCAAATGGTAGGACAAAAGGATAAACATGGAAATTTTTGATTTTTTTTTCAAAATACACAACATTACTGGAAAGAAGAGAGGATTTGGAAACTACAGTATGAAACTGAGTGTCTGGCAGATCAGATGGTCTCCCGGTACAACTATAGTGATTTCTAAAATATATTTGCAATGTGAGTGAATGTTCTAGAGTGAGCATAGCAAACTCAACAACACCAAGCCAAACTTGTCATTTCTCTTAATGTTACCAAAAAGTAAGATTGCCTAGATCTCTGTTTGAAATAGAATACATCATTTTTGTTTAGCACATGATGAAATGAGACAGTAAGGCTGTGTGGCTGGACATCTTTCCAGAGGTCATTATCAACTTATATACACTACTCACAATTTTAATCATGGCAAGTAGACATTGCCTTTGTGTCATGTCATCTCACACTCTTGTTTTCATCTGTGGTTATGTATTTGCTCTATTGTCCTGCAGTCACATGTTTAAATACTACAATAAAAAGCTACCAAGAGTTAATATTTAAGTGCACTGTACAAGAACTGGTGAAGTGCAATTACTCTTAAGTACATAACTCATCTCAGTCTTCATAATTTATTTTCCAAAATTTCCATTTCTTGCAAAATGGAACTAAATCTACTCGTCAACCATCTCACACAAATTGATTAAACACCATGATCCCTTTGTAAACCATCTGCTACTAATAGCAAGTGAATCCACAAGCATCCTACCCACAGATAAATCCTAGTATATTCATTCAAACTAAGGAAGAAAAAAGACCAAATAAGATATGTGGGGCCAGATGGAAAAGAATGAGAAGACGCATGTGTGTCTCCATTTATCACTTATAATGGGCTCAGAAAAAATGGCAGTAATCTGGCTTCCTGCTTTCTTGTGGGGAAAAGAAAAGGAAGTTTCCAAAGCAGGGGACACATCCTTCCTCACACTATGGATAGACTTTTTACAGGGAGCAAGTAACATTCTGATGAAACATGAGGTCATCTAAGGACAAAAACACATTATGTGGAGCAATGTTATTGCACTCAACAACCACTGATGCTAAATATTTTTGGTCTAGAAAAATAGAAAGATTTATGTTTTATTCCTCTCCAGCCATAATGCAAACTGGATTTAGATACATGTTCCAAATTGCACATACTTTTCTCTTTTATATCTACAATTACTTTACCACTGTATATTCAGACTAACTTCTAGTGTCATAGAGCAGAGTAGTTCAGCTACAAGGCAAATTCTGGTTTTATTTATACCAGTGTAAACAGGGAGTAACTCAGTTAGTTTAACTGGAATTACTCTGGATTTACACCAGTGTAACAGCAGTATTTTGCCTCATTTTGTTAATTTGCTAATAGGTATGACTAACCTGAAAATGATTTCCTGTACTAGTTTTCAGACAGGCCTGCTTTAATGTCAATGTAGAAGCAAAAGTATAGATCCAAAATATCAAAGGCTCCAGACCAAGATTCAGGAAAACAGGTTCCATGCCCAGTTTTGTCACAGAGTTCCTCAGAGTTGACACCATTACAAAAACATTCCAAGGACTGTTCTCTCTTGAGGATTGAGGGTTAACCATTCCGAGCAATGAGGAGTTGTCACCTATTCTTGGGAATTCTAGGTTGCTATACTAAGATAATATAAGGACTCCCAAGATTTGGGGTTTGGAAACTTCTCTGAGACTAGAGCCCTTCACTTCCGACAGGCTCCAATTATCCTTTGTCCACAAATAAAAGAATACAAATATCCTTTTCTCAGCAACATGTTGCTCTCCACCTGTGTTTGTATTCTCTCTGGAGTAAGGGCAGTGTATGTCTGGGGCAAAAGTAGCTCTGTCTTCACTTTTACAGCAGATGTCATCAGGCAGCAGCTCCCTTTTCCTTTTCTAAGGTATAGGATGTCTTCTTTTGTTTTGTGCCCTGTGACTTTCTCTTCATCGTGGGAGGAGGGAGATTATTCAAACGTTCCCATATTTGTCACTTTCCTGGGACAGAGAGCTATGAGAGAGCCCCATCCTCAACTTTCCTCCCCATCTCCAAGCAAAACATTGTGTGCCTTTGACTGAGGGAGATTGTAAGTGTCAATGGCATGGTTTCTTCACCACTGGGACATCAGTTGTAATAACAATTACCCTTCCTGAATTGAGTATTATCTTATTCTTCTTCCTTCACCACGCAGTGAAGCCTACCTATCCTCAAACAAGGATTTGAAGGGGCAATGGCAGTTGGGGCAGCATGAGAGATGTACTGCCATGATGGCCAAGAGCAGCATAGAGGATTGTGGCCTGAAGTTGATCACTCAGACAGACTGCCTCCTAGTTCTGGGGAGGGCAGTCGTCTGGGATGCCAACCTTGCATTTGAGTTTGTACTGACATGAAGATACAAAGTTGATTTTTTTACTGACGTGGTCAACTTTTTACTGACATCACTAAAAATACCAAAACCAATAACATCTTACCCGGTGGGCCTGTCAGTCACTGCACCCTGGTGGTGCTCAGCCAGGCTCACTGCACCAAACAGCACCGGCAACCACCACGGAGGAGACTCCATCCCACATCCAACCCGAATCCACTCCTAGTCACCTGGCCAGGCAAGGCATACCTGAGCTGGCTCTTGCTAGCTGTCAGCTGGCCAGCCCAACATCCACAGGACTGGACTGTGCCCCAGAGCTCGGCTCAATCCGTTCTCACCTCCCCCTGCACTGTGGCAGGGGGCTCTGCCTGCCCTTCAGTTCCAGTCCTTCCCACGCCAGCTGGGCACTGAGATGGGACTGGGAGCAAGACTCAGAGCTGGGCTCTGGGTGGCTGCTGCTTCCCAGTTCTCTCTCAGCTCAGCCCCTCCTTCACTTGCCCTGGCCCAATGGTGCGCCTGCCCCTCCCAGGCAGGCACCCGGGGCCACAGCCCACTCATGCCCAATCAGTCTGCCACTTCTGAGTGGTGGCTGGAGACGGCAGCAGTAGCTGGTGGCACAGGGAGCCGGGCAGGCAGGCCGCAGCTGGGGTCAGTCAACAGGTGAGCGGGGCCAGAAGAGTTTGCATGGCCGCGGGCCTGGGGGGCAGGCGCCATGCTGCTGGAGCACAGGGGAACTGGTGCACGGGACAGGCGCTGGGAGACACGGGCTCTCAGGGCTGCTCCCTGGGTAGGGTAAGGGTTAGCGGCGGGGCTGGTCCCAGCTCAGAGCTGGGGAGGATGAGCCTGGAACGGCACTGCCGGAGCCTCCCGAGTCCCACTCCCCACTGGCAGTCACGGCAACTGTGGCTATTGTTGCCAACTTCCATAAATTTGTGCAATTTTACTGGTGTCTGTAAATCCATAAAAATGTCAGTAAAAACAGAGCCTGTCCGCGAGGAGATCTGCCAGAGGTGTAAAGAAAGTGCCTCTCACCTCAAAGTCTCTCACGGTAGCTCGTCTCCTGTGAGTCCCAGGCAGCCCACAGGCAGGGAGGAGCAGCAGCTCCTCTCTCCCTCCTGGCCTCCCCCAGCCACCAGCACTACCCAGCTTCTTGCACTGTCGGCTGCTGCTCCTGCTGCTTTGGCTGCTGTGCCACCTCCTTTGGCTGCAGCTCAGCCACCCACCACCCGGCCGCACTGTCAAGCCCACTCCCTGTCCTGCCCTGCTGCCAGCCCGGACTAGTTCTATCCTCTAAATAGATATAATGCACTGGTTTTCAGACATTGTTCAGGCTAATTAAGCATCACCTCTTTGTATTGCTATGAGTACAGTTTTAGCCTGGGTTTAGCTGAGTTAAAGTTCATTGAAGGTACAAAATGTTCTATTTTAAAGAGTATAGCTATTCCTAAAGTTTCTGTATCTCCAAGGATACAAGGTTAGACATAGTCTTCATAAACAATGACGTATAATTTATCATAATATTTATGACAACAGATGAATGAATATACACAGGCATAACATCACAGATCAAGGATAAAACAGTCCATCTTCCTCCAATCTCTTTTCCCCCTTATTCAGTTTAATCCTATTATTTTGAATTATTATTCCTTCCTAAACCATATTTCCCCTCTACTTTAATCCAGCATTCTTCAAATAATTGTAGATATGAATCATGCTACCCTTAGTCATCTTTTAGACAAGCTATAGATACCTAGAGTCTGATAATCCATTTTGACACAGCAGGTTTATGTTGTTGTTACTCCACTGAAAGCAATGGAGTTTTACCTGACAAAACTGGTGAACAGAGTGGAGAATCTGATCTTTAATTTTTATAACCTTTCATCATAGGTCAGTTCTTCAAAAAGCTTAAGAAAAACTGTAGGTCCAACGAGGAAATCACACAGTAGTAATCAATGACAGCATCCCTTAAATGGCAAATGGAGGAATTGCACTTTCAGGCCAGGAAATAAACATTCAGATTCTGGAGGTGAGGGCAAGGCCTAGATCCAAATAAGATTGTTTGATTGGTAGTCCAGTCAACTTGGCCATAGGAAAGAATATTAGCCACTAATAATTGAAAAATGTTTTGATTGCCACCAAATTCCACTCACCTCAGTTTTTTTAATCCTTCTATATATTTCCCTTTTTTAGATATTAGAAACCAGATTCTGTTGTCTGTTACATGGGTATAAATAGGGAGTAATTCCATTGTTATCCATACAGTTTCTGTCTCCTTCTCACACACACACTACCTCTGTAATTGAAATCAGATTCTATCCCAAAGACTTCATTCTGAAAGGTGCCAGATACAAATATGACATTCTCAATGAGAGGCAAAAAAATATTTTCTTTCCTGATGTTAGCCCAGTCACACAAACAGTCATGCAGAGCTGGCAGACGCGCAGTCCTAGAAGTTGTGGGTAACACAGCAGAAGGAAGCTTTTCTTCTTTTGGGGACACATCTTCCAAGACCAAACTACTTTAAAAAGCTGTAACAACAAAAAGTCAGGCTTCAGATACCTGCCTATGACGCCGTTTTTGTATAGCAGCTTTTTCTTTGATCTCAGCATCAATGGATTTAGCTTCAGATATCCTAGATTGTAAGACTCCATGATATTTAATTAGCACTGATGTCTCTTTAACTAAATAGTTTAGGTTACTGATCCAAGTTTATTGGTTTATAGTAAATGACTTTGCTTTAGTTCTTGAGGATTTAAAGGATTTCTATTTTACTTTCTTCCTGCTATTAAATTTCTCCTAGCCAGAATGGTTTTTGTATACTATTGCAATGAAATACACTGACTCAATGGTATAAGTGCTTTTACTAATGCCCTAACTTTCTTTAGAGCCCATTAAATTGTGCAAAGTGCTATTTTAGATTGTTGTCTGTTCACTTGCATTAACCATGTTTCCCTCTGCATGACATTGGTAAAGGGCAGTTTCCTGTCCACTATGAGCAGAGGCCAGGTTAACTAGCAATGGTTAAATCTCCAGGATAGTCTGCAAAGATTAGCTATCTTTGTCTTTGTTTTATTGCACAAAAGACCCGTAATATGAGGGCATGTTTGTTTTTCTGTTCGTAATGCCCTGGCATGTATACGGTTGTATCTGTTTAAACAAATTGACCCTTTTTAGTTTCCCTTAAATACCATAATGTTGTGACAGCTGCCATCTTAACCAACACTGCAGATGAACGAGAGACCTACAGAGCTAAAAGCACCAGGGGCTAGTGTTTGAGAGCCAAATGCTGCACACAGATTTGTAACTGACACATCTTCTTTGGAACAGACACGTGCTGTCCAGGCCATGATAATCTCACCATTGTTATTCCAGCTTTACATCAGTGTAACTCTGTTGAGTTCAGTTGAGTTACGCTGGCGGGAAACTGGAATAGCACAGAGGTGAACTGGGCCCTTTGTTTGCTGAAGAATGAAACACCAGAAAGGAATTTTGTTTTTAAAAGGCAATGAGACAATAGAACTATGTCAATTTTCACTTGCTGAGGATCTATCCCAGTATTGCTATTTGTCATCAGATCTTATGCTCAGAAAAAAAAAAGTGACTATGTGAAACAGAATCCGCAGGTGGTGTTACTGTTATAGGAACAGCTCTGGATCTGCAAGAGCACACTCCTAAGTGTTTTGAATTTTAATTTCTGGTATGTGTTAAGTAGTGAAATATTTATAGATTGTGCTAGTAGGTTTGTTTTTTTTAGTAGGCAGGGATTTTATTTTATTGCATCCTTTGTATTTAGTAATGGATGCCTCAATGACAATGTATTCTGAGTAAAATAGAATATTCTTTCATAATATTGGTTCAGTCTAAAATAAAATCTCATTCCAAAGAAGACTTTTTTCACAGCAAAAGAGATTCAGAAGATTTTCTCCATATATGTTGAGCTCATCTCCCTTTTCATTTTCATATTCTTCCATTTTCTAAAATGCACAAATCCTATTTCACTCTATAAACTGCCTGTCGTAAGCTATTTTTTATCCCAATAATACCGTCTGCTGAACTGTAGGAGGCATAGCTTCCTTTGTGATTTGACTCGCTAACTTGCATACTCTCCTACGCCTTCAGTGATTATTTCCAGTGACAATGGTGATATCTATTGGTGAGGTCAGAGCTGATTAACTGAAAAAGAGGTAGCCGTTGCTTCAATTAACTTACTCAATATTTGAAGAGGATTTTTTTCTCATTAAGGGAAAAGAGAAGCTGAGAGATGGACCTTCTTAAACTGAATTGCTTCTTCCTTCTCCCTCCAGGGAGAAAAAGTCAATCTAGTAAACAAAGAGCAATCATTAGTGGACATCTGTGGCTAATAACTAAGGCATAGTAGAAACTAGTAGAAAATACTGCATTGTAGCTTTCATTTGCATGGACCAAAGAAATGTTTTCTATAGTCTACAGAAAACTCTTCTTTAGCTGGTGGCAGTGGAAATTGCTAGTGTTCCACACTGTAAGTGAAAATGCTAATAATTAGTATATGATGATGCTCAGTTAGCGGTATTTCAGAAGCAAAATCATTTTTCTCTGCAGATGGTTTTAATTTATATTGCACACAAGTTCAGATTGTGGCTGGCCTTTGGGTGAGTCCACAGAAAGGGAAGGTCCAGTGAGTCTTTCTCCCTTGCACTCTCCTTGCCGGAGCCAGAGAACAATTGTAGCCCCTGTGCTCTGATAAATGCAGGGACTTCTCTGCTCTTGCGTCTCCTGGGAGTACTAAGCATCCAAAAGGGTGGGGATGAAGCAAGGCCTAAACATCCCCTTCTGCAGCCAGCAGTGTTGGTCAAGTGTCCAGGGGGAAGCAGGCTGCATCTTCTTAAAGATTAGCACAGAGGTTGTAACTCCTGTACACTTTGAAGGACGGTGTCTTCTATAAGCATAATCCATTCCAGTGTTTTTCCTGAAGTAGTGTAGTTCACACAGCTTCCTACTCAGGGCTGCAGCTAAAACCCCAGCTCAACCCCCAATATATTATGGTGAAGGTATCACTAAGCGTCTTCAGCACAGCTGCTATAGAGATACAAAGTAATGCCAGACCAGTTCCTAAACTCTCCTTGGATTTATGCCCCTTTTTCCTTTGTGGGGGAAGAAAAGTTTATCAATATTTACTATTGATGTAAGTATATATGTAGTGCCATTTCAATGCCTAATGTGGTGGTGCACTTGAAACACTAGATGGAGGTGCTCTGAAAATACCAAAAGGATGCAGCTATCCTACACTCTGGTCCTGATACACAGAAGTTGGTAGTTGAGGCCCAGGTCCTCAGAGGTCTTTAGGCATCTAGGGTGGAGTGACGTAGGTGTTGCAATGCTGAACATCACAGCACCTAACTTTCAGGCAACCGAAAAGAATCACAGGAAGAACACTGCTGTTGACAAAGCAAAGACAGGAGTCTAGGATCTCTGTACGATGAGTGGGGAGAGATGGGTGCCTAAGAATCTGATCCACAAAAGCCAGAATGTTATGGCTCCCCTCTTATGTTAGCCAATGAGAGAGGCCAATGTGCTGAGCACCCCACTCCTCCAGTTTCTCAGAGACATATGCTTAAAATCGGGCTGTAGAAAGGTGCCTACCTCTGCTACTGTTCTCTCTGTCTGGGTTCCTACATAGTTTCTTCATCATCTTGTTGGTGCCCATGTTATGACTTTTAGCCCACTGGTTAGAGTAAATTACCTAAGATGTGGGAGACCCAGGTTCAATTTCCTGCTCCCTGGTAGAGGGGAGTATTTGAATAAGAGCCTCCTATCTCAGGCATGTGCGGTATGCTGACCACTGAACAAGGAGATATTCCAGGGTGAGGTTCCCTCAGACTCTCTTGTTGAAGCTGTCCAACTTTGGATAAGCAAAGAAAGTGATATAAGGGACTAAATACAGGGTATCCTGCTCCAAGGTGGATGCCCTAACTACTGGACTACATTGTTATTCTCACTCTCTCTCTGTCCCACTGATTGTTTGAGTATTTATCCACAGTGGACCTTTCCCCATTAGAATATCCTATAGTCTAGTGGTTAGAGCATGCTCCTGAGACCAAGGAGAGCTCTGTTCAAATCCTATCCCCCCTCTAACAAGGAAGGGGGAATTGAACCTGGAGCTGTGATGTTTCAGGTGAGTGCTCTCACCACTGGGCTAAAAATTAGGTGGGTGCTACTTTTGTGGGTCACATTCCTAGGCTACATCTATTGTATGTGTGAGAGTTGTGATTCCCAAACTCACGTATGCATACTCCCGGTAGCTCGATGAGAGCTAGCATCTTCATGCTAATTAAATAGTGTATCTGCAGTAACATGGGCAGTGGCTGTAGTATGTAAGTGTGGTATGTGACCTATCATTTCAATCAGCTTCTGCACCAGATGACTGGAGGACAGCTAATATGAGAACCAATTTTTTAAAAAGAGGCTACCCCTGCAGTTACAGGCTTGTAAGGCTAACTTCAGAAACAAGAAAATTGGTTGAAACTACAGTAAAGAACAGACTTATTAGACACAGAGACGAATACAATTAGTTGGGAAAGAGTCAACATGGTTTTTGTAAAAGGAAATCATGCCTCACCAGGCTATTCGATTTCTTTGAGTGGGTCAGTAAGCATATGGACAAGGGTGATGCAGTGGATATCATGTACTTAGATTTCAGAAAGCCTTTGACAAAGTCCCTCACTAAAGGATCTTAAACAAAGTAAGCGGTCATGGGATAAGAGAGAAGGTCCTCTCATGGATCAGCAACTGGTTAAAGATAAGAAACAAAAGGTAGTAATAAATAGTCGATTTTCAGAATGGAGAGAGGTAAATAGTGGGGTCCCCCAGGAGTCTGTACTGGGACCAGTACTGTTCAACATATTCATAAATGATCTGGAAAAAGGGGTAAACAGTGAATGGCAACATTTGCAGATGATACAAAACTACTGAAGATAGTTAAGTACAAAACAGATGGCAAAGAGTTACAAAGGGACCTCACAAAACCGGGTGACTGGGCAACAAAATGGCAGATGAAATTCATTGTTGATAAATGCAAAGTAATATATATTGGAAAACATAATTCCAGCTACACATATAGAATGGTGGGGCTCTAAATTAGCTGTTATCACTCAAGAAAGATCTTGGAGTCATTGTGGATAGTTTTCTGAAAACTTCCACTCAATGTGCAGCAGCAGTCAAAAAAGCTAACAGAATGTTGGGAATAATTAGGAAAGGGATAGATAATAAGAAAGAAAATAACATATTTCCTCTTTAACATATTTAAAATAACATATTTCCACATCTTGAATACTGCATGCAGTTCTGGTTGCCCCATCTCAAAAAAGATGTATTGGAACTGGAAAAGGTACAGAAAAGGTCAACAAAAATTATTAGGGATATGGAGAAGCTTCCATATGACGAGAGAGAATAAACCTGGGAATTTTCAGCTTGGAAAAGGGGGGATATGATAGAGATCTATAAAATCACGATTGGTATGGAGAAAGTAAATAAGGAAGTGTTATTTATTTCTTCTCATAACACAAGAACTAGGGGTCACCAAATGAAATTAATAGGCAGCAGGTTTAAAATGAATAAAAGGAAATATTTCTTCACACAATGCACAATCAACCTTTGGAACCCATTTCCAGAGGATGTTGTGAAGGCCAAGACTATAATGGGGTTCAAAAAAGACCTAGATAAGTTCATGGAGGATAAGTCCATCCATGGCTATTAGGCAGAATGGGCAGGGATTGCTGTTTGCCAGAAGCTGGGAATGGGTGACAGGGGGTGGATCACTTGAGGATTACCTGTTCTGTTCATTCCCTCTGAAGCATGTGGCATTGTCCACTGTTGAAAGACAGGATACTGAGCTAGATGGACCATTGGTCTGACCCAGTGTGGCCGTTCTTATGTTGTTATATGGCAGTGGTGGTACAGCTTAGTTGAACTAAGTATGTACTCATTGGTGTCCAATCGGTTTGTACTTACCATGGTTAAGCCATGCTGCAGCTGCCCATTCTACCAGGGATACACTACTAGTTATACTCATGTTAGCTCTCATTGAGCTACTGGGAGTATATATAATGAGCTGGGGAATCACACCCTTAGGTCATAGTGTAGGTGTAGCCTTAGACACCTATCTCTCCCCATTCATTGTATAGTGAGGCTAGGAGCCCTATCTCAGGCTTTGTGGATCTCAGCTTTGTTCCTATGGTTTTTCAGGTGCCTAAAGGTTAGGAGTCATGATGGCCAATATTGCAACATCTAAGTCCCTTTCCACCCCTAGAATGTAAACTGTTTTCTTATGCGTGTGTACAATGCTTAGCCCAATGGGTTGCGGGTCTCTAGGTATGACCACAATACGATCATTAAATAATAAAAGAAGATATTATGGAGGGACTCCAAACTGGGATAAATCAATAATATTGGGAAGCACATGTGTCATAAAATGGGTAAAGATACTTCTAAGGACATTTAAGGTAAGCTTCAAGATTGTTACTAGTTGAGAAATCAATTTTGTTTTCAAGATGGTATTATAAACATCAATTACAAACAATGAAAATTACCTTTCAAAAAGTGATTTTTTTAATTGGAGAAGATTGCTAGCTATCACTCTGTAGCAAAAATATACTGGAGTGTCTAATTATAACACAATACTGTTTGTGTGTGTGTGTGTGTGTGTGTGTGTGTTTACTACTACATATAATGGAAACATATAGTAATTGCAGTTTCTCTGCAACATTATGATTAAAAGAGAATTATTACAACATATCACCAAATTTCACAAGAAATCATGACAAATCATATGGAAAGTGTGCAATTAGTATGTGCTTTGACTGTGTTTTGCAACATACATGAAAGATGTCAGGGATAATTTAAAAAAAATATATTCTATTTCTAGTGATTTATACAAATTCCATAAACAAGAGCACTGATAGGTGCTAGGTCTGTATGTTACTATAGATACAGGCTTTGACCTTGCAACTGTCAATGGGGCTCTAAGCACTCTATATTGCTGTATTGGGACTGAGGATTGCAGTTTTTCACCCAGCTTTTACTTAACTACCTCAGACAGTACAATACATGATCTTTGTTAATGTTTCTGTGCTTTGTATTTTTTAAGTCCATGAAGTTTGCATATATTATGTGATGGTTCAAATAGTGTTTTCCACACTGTGTATCATATAATGAATGGATTGTTGCATGTGAAAACTCATAGATAAGGATTAAATTAGTTCAGATTATTTTATGGATATGGATCACCAATGTAAACAAAAATGCTATGTCATTTACAGAAATATCATGACACTGATTCCCCATTTCATTACTCTGTGTGGGCAGACTTCAACAGAGAGGAGTGCTATAGGAAGGAAGAGAGAAGACCAAGGATTGAAGTTGCTTCTGCCTCAGTAATGACATCATCACACATTTGGCCTGATTCTTATCTCACACTGATTTCACCGTGATGTAATTCCATTGATTTTATGGAGCTGCTCAGTTTCATGAGCAAATGAGATAAGAATCAGGCCCACAGAGCAGAGTTCAATGAGGAAAATTTAAAAAAAAACCAAGTTATTTCAATTCAATTTTATTTTTGTTATTATAACTTTTATTTCATACCAGCCTCTCTCAGTACAGTATAGATTGGCACATTTGGGGCCTGAGGCATATAAATGACCAGAATTTCAGTCCTTGTCCCTTAAATATGTTGGTGAAGGATTTTCCATGTGGGAGTTGTTTCACGAATCAGTAGAGTTAATTTATTTCATACACACCCTACCATTTCATTTAATAGCAAGTCTCCTGGAGTTTCTAAAAGAGGCTATGCTTTACTGCTTCACTATATTACATCTATTTTACATCAGGGTTTATCCCTCTCATTGTTATTTGTCTAATTATTATAAACAATCACAGGGAGCGTCACGCTTTGCTGAATTCTAACATAGAAATATGTTTGATTACATGTGTGTAGAAAAGAAATACAGAAGTAAGTGACTTCTGCGAACACCAGAAATAGATGGCGTCATGTTCCATACAAAGGCAATTCAAGCAGGGTATGTGATCTTAAATGTTTCTGATCCGGCAAATAAAGATTACAGCTTTCTATATTCATATTTTATGTTTTTAGTGACTCCAGTCTAACCTCAGGGAGAGACTGGAATATTGGCTTGTCTGCACCTCAGAACTGACATTGGAATATATCATCAGGAAAGCTTGCCATCTGATTAAATCTCCACTGACACAGCCCTTGCCTTTGTGAAATTTGATGCTCCTCTTCCCTATTTCTCTACCATTATAAAAGGCATGCCAAGGCATCATGCCCTGCTTTTTAATGATGGATGACCCCACTGTTTCAGCTTAGTGGTCTCTCTTGGGGACATGACAGAGATGGGCTGGCAGCAGCACACACTGCCTCTAAGCACAGGCTGCGCTTCTAACCAGCTGGTCATCAGGGGCCCACAGATGTGTATCGCCATCAGAGGCAGCTGCCTTTCATTTCCTCCAGTCCCTGAGGTTTTAATATTATGTACAATGAAAGTGCCTTTTAGTACCTCATTGACCACATTCACTAATGCTGACTCTCTAAGCCATTTGAACTTGTGGGGGAGGGGGATACACCATGTTTTAACTGACGTTATCATCACAGTGCTGCTCTGAAAAGAAAGTTAGACAAATCGTGGGGAAAACTGCAAGATCCTGACTCCTGTGAAATTTGGTACTGTTGCAAGGTGGAAGGAAAGTAGCAACTCAGGGGCAATTTCCCTACAGTTTTAGTGTAAGTTTTATGTAACTCGAGCAGCCTCATGGCCAAGATGGAGTCAGCTCTGCATGCACGCGCAGGAGCGCAACAGGGAAGCTCCCTTCCACCCCAGGGACACCTGTTCCAAACCCCAGGCCTAGGGGTACCACTATCTGAAAGGGTAGACACTGAGCAGTGCATCTGCACTCAGAGTTCAGGAATCATGGAGAGATTTCCAGTCTGGCAGTGATTTTTAGGTGCTCCTTGTCATCTATGGCACCAATGAACTTTCTCCAACAAATCCCTCTGGTGCCCTCTTCTGCTGCTCTCTGCAAACCCACACATGGTGTAAACCTTCCCACGTAGCTAGCTACAGCCTCCCTCCTCCTTCCCATTGCAAGGTCACAAGCCCCACAAGCCACTCTGTCCCTACCAAGGTTCTGGCAAGTTCTCGGCTGCTTCACTATGTGAGGCCCTGCTAGCTGTGGGCCACCCTGTCACTCTCCCTCTCTCCATGCCCTTTGGACAGCCAGCACTTTCTCCTCCTGGGACCATCAGCACTTCCTCTGTCTCAGGACAAGGTTTTAAAGGAGCCATGCTAGGGTTGCCAGGCGTCTCCAGGAATTAAAGACTAATCTTTAATTAAAGATTATGTGATGTGATGAAACCACGAGGAATACATCCAGTGAAAATTAGTAACCCTAGGCCATCCTCTCTAAACCCCAAAGGGGGGTAAATATATTTTGTCCTGAAGGTTCAAGTTAAAGGCTTACACCCAGAGTACATAAAATGCACATGCATATTTTTAATTTTGTCATTGGATATTGTCCAAATATGTGCTAGGCACCTGATAATACAGGTAAGAAGTCATGACCCCATAGCTGAAGTGCTTTCAGGATAATACCAGGCAAGATGCAATAAAGGTAGGGTGGCATTACAGTGGGAAGTAACAAAACAGTACAGTGTAGGGAAGATGGGGGAAATATATATGTGGGAGAATTTTTAATTAATGTAAGAAAAAAAAACAGTTGGCTAATTAGTTCAAGGCATCACGGATTAAGTGGGTCTTTAGACAGATTTGAAAAAGGAGATGTTTGAAGCTTTGCAAATGAGCTTAGGTCTAGAGTTCCATGGATGTGGACAGTGTAACCTCTCAAATGTAAACAAAAAAGACAGGCATGTGATTAAGTTAGAAATGGACTCGGGAGCTCTGTGGTCAGATCCCAACTCTGCTACAGACTACTTGTGTGCGCTTGAATAAGTAGTTTAATGTCTTTACCTCAGTTCCCCATCTGTAAAATGAACACAATTATTCCTTTGGGTTTTTAGATTGTAATCCCTATAGAACAGGGATTGTTTTATACTAAATGTATATGCAGCACCTAAAGAAACCGGCCCTCATCTCAGTTACAATCCCTATCATTGTACAAATAGTAATATATAGATGACATTACAGAAATCAGATATTTATTATCTGCTGAAATTGCCAGATGATCCACTGGATGACACAGGTATGCATCCTGTAAAATAATTTTCATTGTTGCCTTTAGGATTGCCAATTTTGGTTGGACATATTCCTGGAGGTTTTGTCAGATAGCAATCTTTAATTAAAGATTCATCTTTAATTTCTGGAGGCTTCAGGACAATCCTGGAGGGCTGGCAACCCTAGTTGCCAGGCTGGCTAATCAGTACTCTTTAGTGTCCAAAAACAGTGACAGGCTGGCGATAAACAAGGTTGCTCTGCAGTGCCCCCTTCAGGGCCAGATTTGGCACTGCAGCAACATCTCAGTCTGCAAGAATTGACTAGTTAAACTGCTTGGGGCAGGGCCGTCTGTGCTGTAAACTTGATGTCAGTCTCTAAATAATCAAATAGAGGAGCAGCTCAGGAATCAGCTGTCTGTATCTTTAAACAAAGAGAGGCAAAAACTCCTTCAAAGTGTTGCAGTGCTTAGGGCAAAGGCCTTGGCCTGAGCCTGGGTTCTGAGTCACTCCTCTGCTGTTCCCCTATGACCCAGCTATATCCCTGAGAAAAACCAGGCAAGCCTTCTTAACTAGCCCGCTGCTTCTTAATTGGTCAGTATTTCCTTTTCGCCTTTCTAGGCCTCTGGAGCCCTGTACTGTTGGGCATTTGGGGAGTGGATTTTCCTTGGGTGGTGTGTGTCAGGCTGTTCATGTGTCTAGCAGGGGACAAAGAAGGCCTGACAGACCCTGCCACACCTCTATATTGGTTGAGAAAGGTTTAAAATAAAAGAGATTCAGTGGAGCACTGCTGAAGTGACAACATGTTTAGGACAAAGACATTCTGAAGTCTGACTTCAGTGCGATATTTGTTCTAGCCCCTATAATTAAAACAGGAAATGCTGCATTTTCTGTGGTAAGTATCTTCCACAGTAGTAAATATTTACTTCTTTAAATGCTGCCCAGTGTGCAATAATACAGGTCATTAGGAATATTTGGACCTAAGTATGCTTGCAGTACCATTATTAATACTGAAATAAGAGGGTTTACCACAATCCCGTTCAGTTAATGCTTTTTCAGAAGTTGGGCTACTCATCCACATTTTTATTGGCTTTTGGGTACAGGTTTTAGTTTTAATAAAACCAGTGTTACCAGATCACTACTATATTTCTGTACTACAAAGTTACTGGCTGATGTGTGTAGAATAAGCATGTTTAAAAAGAGAGAAACAACAGTGTATAGTTGAATTATCGGCAGACAAAAGGGGCTCCCCTATAAAAAACACATGATTTTCTTACAGGGCCCATGACCATGTGCACTTAATCTGTGAAGATTTTGATTTTGTTGGACAACATATTGCTCCATTGGAAAACTTGGCTGTCGTTCCCCTGCCACTGCTGCATTTTGCTGCATCAAGGACATAGTGAAGATGTGCCCTTAGTTCCAGCACCTGACGGTGGCAGGTTCGCCACCGTCAGATCGATATATCTGGATCGATTGAAGACTCGCTCAATCAATCCAGAAGTTGACATGTTAAAACCACCCCCTCAAGTGGCACAGCAGAGTGAAGATGCCACATAGAAAAGGAGGTACAAAGTCACCGGGAGTTACGCAAGCTACTCTGCACGCCTGTTGACTGCCACCAAATTTGAGTGTAAGTGTAGACCAGGCCTAAGAGTACTAGGGGTGCTGCAACACTCCCGGCTTAAGGTAGTATTAACAACACAAAGACATGGTTTCCACCTTCAGCACCCCCACTGTAAAAATTGCTCTAGCACCATTGATCACAGAGGATTCAGTACTGGAAGTAACTTGCTGACAGCTCATGACATTCATTTTCATTGTTTAAGGTCCAGTTGCATAAATTAATATTCCTGGGAGCATGCAGAGATCTTTGAATTTTTCACAAATCTCACTCACATAAAGTGAGTGAATCAACAACCATAATCATGGAGATATGTTGGAGAAGCCACTGGACTGTGCACCCCTCTGCTCATTCTAAATACATGGGGAAAAGGTAGATGACTATTAGCTGATTACGGTTCAGCCAGATGGGTAGCAGTTAAGTTAAAATCCCAGACTAACGTCATGACTACATTACAGCTCCTGCCTCAGTGTACTATAATGCGTGTATTACTAAGACAGTACTTTTAGTTGAAAGCCTCAAGCTATTATTTACAACATAAGGACCTATAAAACATTTCTGACCTTCACTAAATATCATATATGAAAGGCTCACTGTTTGAGTATAATGTCTACATTGCATTATAAAGTCGTGTCTGTGGGACCGGGGCTTCTGGACTTGGTGTTTCCAATCCCATGCTTTAGTAGCTACACTTCACTGTACTCCTGGGTTTCCAGTTTTTGGACTCAAGTCTCACATCCACTCTGATGAATCCACAACACACTAACATCCACGCTGGGAAGAACAGTGGATTTACATTATGGATTGATGTAGATAAATATATCGATAAATTTTGTTTGGATACAACTTCCCAGTTGTCTCTTATGTATTTATCTTTATTATTTGAACTACCTACTATATGATGTAAAGCAGTGCTGATAATTTTTCCTAATAAAATTTATGTTCCAAAATAAAGGCTTTTATGTATTACAATTAAAGCATTGCCAGGCAAGCCAGCTGCCATTAGAACACCAAAACACCAGTAATAAACCAAAACCATGAATAAAACAAAGAGCATAAACCAAACATTGAATAGTGCAAACAGTGAAACCGGTGCCAACAAATAAATCCCATAATGTTATGTCTCTCTTGGGTCCCCTTCCCCGCATGTTTAGTGTGCACCTCATGCCCCTGGAAGAGGATGGAAGCCATCAGGGGTTACAGTTTGTCCTGTCCAATTACTGTTAAGCCCGAGTTGCATGGGCTAGCCAACCATTCAATAGTCCAAAATGTGCTTGTTCTGCATTACATGGTGCCATGGAAAGGACTCAGGAGCCTGTACTTGTGCAGTCATAAGCACAAGCAGCCTCTCAAGCAGGTCTTTCTGCTGTGCTCTGCCTTCTTTCCACAGCCAACGCTCCTGCTCCAGGAACTGTGCTGCAAGTCTTAGAATTGCAAAGCACTAAGTGTCCTCACACTCTGCAGCCCTGTCTCTGCCATGAAGTCTTTTCTCTGTGGTATTTCATCTGGACATGGCCAGTGAGCATAATATCCACTATATGTTCAGCACATTTCTGCTTGGAGTGATCCATTACAGTTCTGAATACCAGGATCCTGTTGCGGGGGCAGGATGCTGCTGAGATAAAAGGACAAATGAGATGGTGATGGAGCTAAACGCATACATCAAACAGTGCATCTCAGTGCTTCAAAACAAGTCCAGTACATTTATAAAGTGTGATGTAGAACCTCAAGGCCAAAAAATGATACTATATAAAATTGAGCTTCAATATATTGTGTTGGCAACACTTTAATTCCCAGAAGCTCCATGGACACGACTGAATTAATCACAATGAAAAGAGTGCACAAACAATGGTATGTTAAAATTTACAATTGCTTTTGTTTAAAAATTGCAGACCACCTTGGTGCAGGTTACTACCCAAGCCTTCTCTATCCTTTCAGGCACTCCACATACCAGAGAACATAATTCTGGAGATTCCTGAATGGTAAAGCAACGTTTTATTCCTAGCTGCCAGCTGGTAGCAAGCCATGTGTGCCACAGATGTCTTCAAACTTGAGGTGACTGAGCAGTATATGTAAAAGTGAAGTGGGCTGGTGACTTATCGAGGTAAGCATGGAAAATATGCCCTCCCCTGAAATTTGATTACCTACTATAGGAAAATTATGCAGCTACCAACACCCAGGTTGGGACAAAATTCATGCAGGAATCAAAAGGATGCTGCTTTATATCCCCATGGATTACTGCCTCCCTATGGCTTCTGAGGAAGCCTGTTCTGAATTCCCATGGACTACATGCAAAAACACATGCAACAACACAGACTCACAAAGAATTACACAGCCATCACCCCTCTTTCCCTGGTACATTTCTAAACCACATATAAACCCTCAGCTGTACTTCGAACATTGATTTTGTTATTCATGCACCACATTTAACCTCCCTCACCAAGTACAGTTTTCTATTTACAATGGGGCATACTAAAAGGAAAGGCAATATGAGATTTACTTATACACTGGCACACCTGTGTAAGTATACGTGGTTTCTAACAAAAATGTAATTTTAAATGCTTGCTTCACTGTTTGTGCTTCCCAGTTTCCATTTAGAATTCCACACAGTGGTGGTAGCAGAGGACATGGGGTTGACACCATGGCACTGGCACGCAGTCTGCCATTAGCAGATATGTGATGCTACCTGCTCTTGTAGTAATTTTTGCATTGGGTCATACACTGGAAATCCCTCCTCATCCATATATAAACAACATGGAGCCAGAAATTTAGTCTCTGTGCTACTTCTCCCTCTTCTGTTGCTGCTGCCAATCCATGGCAGGCTGCTCTTCTGGGATGGTGCGGGGGGAGAGGGGGAAGGAGGGGAAATAGGGGTGATCAAATAGCTCCTCCAAGGATGCATCCAGGACATGCTGCAGCTGCTCCAGTGGCAAAGCCTCCTTGGAACCCAATGTGAGCATTGGAGTTATATGTTGGCAGACTCTCAGTGCCCATTTGGGGGACTTGAGCCTGAACTGCATCCACACTGCAAAACAATGGAGTCTGGATCCACCCAACTCAGGCTTGCATCCATTCTCTTTGGGGTCATGGGCACTAGGCCAAGGAGGCTTGCTGGCCTGCTTCAGAAAGAATCGTATGTAGACTAAAAGGCAGTTTGAACTTGAGCTTGAGTTCAGGCTTACAGTGCAGTACAACCGTACCTTTAGAGGTCCAAGCTGAACTGCAGTTCTTGAGGTCTGAATTATGCACAAACTATTTTATTCACACTATGGGCAGTAATCAGGAAATGTTTTCTCTTTTGTGTACTGACAAGAGAAATTAAATGTGGGTAGTTACTGAAATTTCTGATTTACTGCTGGTAACTGTGGACACTACCTAAATAAGAACTGGCTTAGGGAGAGGAAATGGAGCGTCACAGAGTCAGTTACACCAGGCTGAACCTGCATCTGCCAGGCTCCAACATAAATTAAATCAGACTAAAGAATGCTCTAATTTACATACCTGGTTTACAGTCCCTAAAAGACCTTATGTCAATGGAACATCTATATTGCAGAATTCTTCTCCACCATGCCCCAGACAGCCTAGACTCTTAACCTGGGGTGAGGTAGGGTACTAGCACAGGAGCTGCCATCAGCAGGTTTATGACAGCAGAGTCTTCCCCTCCACAAGCAGGAAATCCTCTACTATCCATTTATAACCAGGTACCAGCCCCACAGTGCTATTCAGGCACCACAAAGGGCTGTATTGTACTAAAGAATCTGGCTCTGTATCTTCAGTCCTGCTGTCATAGCATGGAGGAGAGAAAAATCAGAAATGTAAAAATAGAAAATTAAAAGTTTTCTAACAGAAAAGCCATCACAAAAAGTAGACCCATGGATCAGGCAGTCTTGTATCTTATAGTGACCTGTGAAGATTGGTTCAGGGGAAGGCAGTAATGCACATCACCACTTGTGAATAACCGGGGTTAGATAGGAGAGGTTCCTTTCTGACATCATCTGTTGCTCAGTTTTTGCCCTGAAGCATGAGGACCTGTCATTTCTACATAGCTATTAATTTGACATCAGTGAGTTCAACAGATTAATTCTGCAAAGCTTAAAAGCATTTCCGTTCATTTCTTACCATGTACGTTCATAAGAATTAGCCTCACTCCCTCCCCTTCAGTGCCTTACTCTAATGGATATCTCCCAGTTCATGACTAGTTTGATAACTGGTTCTTTCCAGCTTAATTTCCTGCACATATTACGATGTCAAATAATTGTGACATTTCCCATATGAAATATTTTGCAGATGGATCAGCAGCAGCACACACATTTTTACACAGAAATTGCAAGCTACCAGAAACAGATGGATTTTGACATTAATAAATGTCTACAGATCATCATCATCCTTATTGGTGCAAATTGGAGGGATAAGGTACAGAATTTGATAAGATATAGATCCTTCATTAAAGAGAAAAAGAGTTTAACACTCTTACCAACAGCAGTGACAGCAACTTCACTAAAGGTGTGAACATGAAAGATGGTCAACACTGAAAATGATTAGCAACATTGACTGAGCTAGCAAAGTACAGTTTATTTTTTCATTGTGGTATCAGCCAAAAGCCTCAATCAGCCCTATTATGCTGGATGTATGTGTTTTTACCCAACTAAGCTGCCCAGTGCTCAACACTTTTGAAAACTAAGCCACTTATTTAATTAGGGAATTGGGAGCCTAACTAGGCACCATTTTAAATTATCTTGTCCATGTATCTTTGGAAAAAGTCCACTTGCCTAGTCAACAATGTATTTTCTTCTCAAGCAGCACAAGTGCTTTTGGCAGGTACTACGGTCCATTTGGCATTGCCACACTTACTCAACTGCTGATATGCTGTCTTGGATGCTTTACTCACACTCTTACGTATTGCTCACCTAATTTGGGACGTTTATACCTCTCAAGTATCAATTTCAGAATCTGTCTGAATAAGCCCTTAATTTGATCTACCTTTACAGAAGTCTTAAATGAAAGCACCGGCTGTCTCCCATGCCCAGACATGTTTCATGCACGTATTCCAGCTGCACTTGAAACTAATCACATAGTACAAGTCACAAAAGCCTTTTGGGTTAATGGGACTGCTTCAAACACCATGACGTTTTTGTTTTCTACATAAAGCATTTTCAAAACATGAAATAAACACTCCAGGAAAATGTCAAAACATGTGGTTTCTCTGAAGCCATCTGACAGTTTTTCTTCATCTGATTCCTTTTTCCAAACAACTGTGTTCCTTGCTCTGATCTGTCAATAATGATCTCATTCAAGAGTTAGTGGGCCAGATCTTCATCTGGAACAAATTGGCAATAGCTCCATTGATTTACCCATATGGAAAGAAGTGAATAGAATGGACTATTTAGTGGTTTCCTTTAGATCAGACCGTTTGCTTAGAAATTCACTTTTTCCTTTTCCATTCCCAATAGTTTGTATATGTATTGAATTTCTCATTCTTATTGTACTCCTAGTCACAACTTTTTCTGTATGTTGACAATTTATATTTTAATCCATTTAAAGTATTTTTTTTAATTGAAACAAAGATAAACCATAGTTCTTCTGTGGACCCTAAATGCTTCTCTGCTGTAAACTTTTCTTTTGGGCTTGTAATACTGTACTATAAGTAACTATGTACAATGTTACAGCAATGCTGGTCTGCCTTTTCTAGCTATTGTGAGAAAGGCCAGTAAGAAAATTTTAGCCTTTGAAAAACATTTATTACTTAATAGAGACAGGCAAAACTGTTTAGATATAATACCCAGACCCCCATAATTGCCAAAAGCTAAATGGGATTGCAATGTGGTATTCGCCCCCATATAAGCCCTGAGCAGGTTGATGTGGGCCAGAAAGGGTTAATTAACTCTCTGTGCTGACCCTAGAGGACAACTAAGGCTAGATAAGGCCTAATTGCAGATAAAGGCCAGCTGTGGGAGGAGCTGGGCTAGGCATATCAGAGTAGGAGAGGGCTGCAGGGAAGAGGCCTGCAGTCACTCTAGAGAGGGAAAGGAAGGTAGTCAGAGACAAGAAGGAAATCCAGAGGAAGAGTAAATCCTGGGATACCATCCAAGACTAAAGTAGTCAGCAAGAGACCAAGGAAAGTGAAGCCATGGGGAGAAGAATCAACTCCAGTAGTGGGGTAGGAAGAAACCCAGAGAAACAGGCATTGGGACTGAACAGACCTGGATTGCTAGTCATAGGTTCCCTGGGCTAGAACCCACAGTTGAAGGCAGGCCCAGGTGTCCTTACCAGCCACTGCGAAGTTGTACAGGACCAAGGGGTGGAAAAGATGACCATTTAAGGTGGCCTCTGGACTGTTTGTCTGGCTGGATTCTGATAGCCCAGAATGGGGGTGGGTGGTATGGTGACCTGTCCAGAGGGATCACTTCAACTCAAGAAGGTGGGACCACAGCCCAAAGCAACAAGTGACAGGGGGCACAAGCTGATCCCAGACCCAACCACAAGAAGATGCACCTGAAGCCTTTGCAATATTGGTCCCTCTTATCCCACTTCTCTATCTCTTAGTCACTCTGGGTTTGCCACTGGAGCTTCCTCTGCTCCATGTGGCTACTTCACCCCTCTGTTTCTTGCCAGACCCTGTAGTACAAGGCAGGGCCTTGCCCTCCCCCTGGACTTCCTCCTTGTCCCTGACCAACTCCCTTTCCCTCTCCAGAAGGACTGCAGGCCCCTTCCCTGAAGTCCACTGCTGACTGTACTCCCTGGTTGTATAATCCAATCTTAGCTCCTCCCCCAGCTAGGTTTTGTCTATCGTTAGGCCTTACCCATACCTGGCTCCCTTCCAGGTGTGACATATAAAGTTACTTCTCATTCTGGCCCACATTAGCCTGCTCAGAGCTTGTGACTTCTGCCCTGGAATTGAACCCGTAGATCACTTCATGCCTTCTCCTAGTCACTCACTGAATGAAGCAGTCTGCCCTTCTTCTCCATAGCATCCCACTACCGATCCCACTGAAATTCATGGTCCTGTACAGCTACTTGCAAGGTCTACTCTGCAGCTACTTTTCCTGTAGCCACTTTACTTGTTCCTTGGAATCCCACAGCACTGGTTCCCTCAGGATCTGAGTTCCCACAGTAGACTGGTTAGTCTCACTGTTTATCCTTGCATCTTTCAGGTTGACCTTTGCAGGAACTGGTTTCCCTTCCAGTTCCTTCCCACTTTACACCATTACAGCCCTGCCAGCCTTCTCTACTACTACTGTCCCCTAAACTATTTTTTATTCTTTAATTGGAACCCTGCCCTTTCCCTGGCTACTGTTCACCTCCTTATGAGGGCAATACTTCCTAATATAGCCTAGTTCCCCAAAGAAAAAACAAGCACTTTCCACATCCAGGTTGGATGCCTTTATGCTTTCCTGTAGTCCTCCCTCCAAGGCAAACTTTTATCACCATATAAGCAAGGTACTCTTGTCAGGTGTTCCCTCTGCCAACATGCATAACACTCTGAGCCAGGCTTATGGTTTCCTGGCTCCAGAACCTCTTCTGCCTCAGTCTTAGCTCTCTACTAATTTCTTTCTGCAGAATCCTCTATAAAAGTACTGCTGCTGTTCAGCTAGCTTTTTCAAATCTCTGGAGATACGATTCTTCACACTGTCCGTTAGTACTCCAGGACCTACAAAAGTAGTGCTTGGATCCCTTGTGGTTATTTTTCTGCTTCCATAAACTAGAGCAGAAACTCTGGGGTCCAATTATGGAAGGTGTATATACCTTCCATGAAAAAAGCCTCTGCATACATCAGCTCCATTTTTTCTCCCTTTCCTTAGACCAGATCTTACTATCCCCTTTTATCAGGGGACATAGTCATGTCCACATTCTCTACCAATATGGCTAAGGGTTCCACTCACTGTGCACCTACTTGTGTTTAGGAATTAGCTTTTTGCCTTCATGATGTCCCCAGTTGTCTGTTGGTAATGCCATGGTCCCTCTCTCTTGTGACTCAAAGTGCTCCCCCTTAGTGACTTGGTCTTCTGTACAGGTCAACATGCGCTCCTCTTCTAGTATACTGAAGTCCCACTAGCCAGCTGTTCAAATGCTGCTTCAGGTAGCCTTCTATTCCACCTCTAGGTCTTGTTCTATTTCACAGTGGCTGGTAGGGGAAACTGAGCCCACTATCAGCTCTGGGTTCCAGCCCAGTAACCCCCTATGACCAGCAATCTAGGTTCTCTTAGTCTTAATGTGTTTCCCTAGGCTTTCTACCTCACATCCCTATCTCCTGGATTATCTAGGGGTACACCATAGATGCCTCCGATACTCCCCACAGCTACTTTATCATTCTGTTTCTTCCAAACTCCCTAGTCCAGCATAGGATCCCAGATCTTACTCCTCCTTCCTACTTGTTCCTGACTACATCCCACTTTAGTGTAACTGTAGACCCCATACTTGTAGCCCCTTGAACTTCCTAGATTTATAACCCTACCTCAGCGCCTCTCCCAGCTGGGTTTTATCAGCAATTAAGTCTTATCTATACCTAGCTCCCCTCCAGGTGCAGCATATGAGGTTAATTGAGCTCCTGATGGGCTGAGTAGGATGAACATCTCGTCATGGGGATAAATTTCGGCTTAAGATCTTCACTTATTTATAAGAATAAAAGGGTTTAGGCTAGCTAATGGTGGTTGACTGCTAGTAGTAAATTACTACTCCAAGACCAAAAAGGAATCTGTGGAGCAATTAGGATTTAGAGATATGTCTGTAGCCTCTCAGGGCTACTTTTGGGGTAGTATAGCTTTGTACAAAACCATACTTAGAGCTGTACCTAAAATTCCAATCTACTCCAGTGCTTGTTAGGGTCAAAAAAAGTTGTTTATATATTTTTTTTCCTGGTTCTTGTCAGGCCCAGAAGTGCTTGAATATAGGAAAGCACTTCTTGCAAAGCTATATTTTTGGCCTGAATAGAAACTGCAAATATTAGTAATATTGTGAGACTTCCACATTATTTTTTTTATGCAGAGAGATTTAGATAAATGCAATACCTATATTTTGGGGTGCCTTTTATGACCAAACTTATTCTTCTGGAGAATATTTTTTTTCTGCTTATGCTTTTGAATTCATGTGATGTAGTCTATCTATTTGAGCATATGACAATTAGCTTTCTGTACAGTTGCAGGATTGTGGTGTATGGATTTATATAAGTCTCTGAATGCATTGGTCAGTTCAGATAAGTGTTGACTAGGCATCCAAACTCCTGGGTGCTCCTTAGTCATTTGCATTTGCTGTTGTGTTGGCTCTCAGTTGGGAGTCAAGGTCATTTCTATTCTCTGTTAGTAGAGAGAAAGAACAGAAGATATCCTACCTATGCAACTGCAGGAAAGTGGGGGATTACATTTGTTAGCAAATTCAGTGGGTGAATTACTTCTGATGAACACTTAGCAACTGGGTAAATTGTTTCAATCTTTAATCTCTGCCTGGAAAGTTCTGTTCAGAAAAGGTATCAGCAATTTGGGTTTTTTTAACTAATTAAACGGATCTACTAGAGTACTTTAGGGTTATAATTTAAGGAATCCAAGTCTGTAATTTAAGACATCCCATGAGAAATGCTCTGAATTTTTTTTAGCATTGACTTACATATTGTTTGATATATATGAATAAAATAAGAAAAAATGCAAATATATCATTATTTGTATTTATTATTATGTGTATTGCATGAACACCCAGAGGCTCCAGGCAGGGTCAGAGCCCCATTTGCTTGGTGCTATATCTGCATATAGCCAAAACATGATCCCTATCTCAAAGAGCTTGTGTGGTACGATCCCCTATGATAGAAATATTCACATCAGACTAGCTTAGGATTTGTGTTATAGCTCAGTTTCCAAACAAAAGATTTGTTACTTTTATAGAGGGAATGTTGGACTATTTAACCCATACCTAATAACTACCATGCTCAATATTCTGTTGTCTTGTTTAATGTCATTTGCTGAATCACTCCTTGACCAGGAGATCCTTGTAAATAAGCCAGTTATTTAATATTGGCTTGTGAGGTTTGAGAGCCCCTAAGCAGCTGTGTAAATAAAGCAGGCCAAATCCCCGTCTATGCTAAGATCACATGGCCAGGAGGAAACATGGAACCTTGAAAATCTTAGTCTTTATAACACCTCTGCATGCCCCGTCTGTTTGGGGGGGAAGGGGCAGGGAACTGCTATATAATAGCTTCACTGCACCCAAGGTTTATGCTTGGCAATGTTGCCATGATTTTGGGAGGCTGACTCAATATTGTTTCAGTCTTGAGACCGGCAGTAGTGTATATGGACCTGATTCATCTCCCACTGAAGTCAGTGAAAACTTTTACTGATTTTGGCTGATATTGGATCAGGTTCTGTGTGAATGAATTAACGTAGTGTGCAAAAATGACTGACTTTCTTTGTGTTATGCTTATGAAATAAACAGCAGGATCTCATTCAGGGGATAAGGCAGTATGCTGCGTTTATTATGAATACAGAAACTATTTTTAAAAGCAATTGCCTAAAAACACACACAGAGCTCTGCAGGAGGGCTATAATTACCAGTCTCTGTGTTGCCCGAGCTGAATCACTAGCCAGGTGATTCGGGCACGAGGGAGGGGGAGGGGGAGCCGGACTCTGTCGGTCGCAACACAATGCGCCTTGGGGTTTGCGGAATGAGCCCAAAGCTTTTCTTTTTTTTTTTTTAATTTTTATACTTATTTATTTTTATTCGGTTCTATGGATTATTTATGTTAGGTAGGTTTTTTTTTGTTTGATGTAACTTCATTACGTTTGATATTGCAAGTGTGAAAGCTTTTCCACTTTTTTTATTTCTGTTTTACACTTTGTTTTTGTGTTTTGTTTTTGGTTGTTAACTTCTTTGTTTTTGGGGGTTATTTTGATTTTTGGCCATTTGGGTTGTAAAAGTTTTTAAAACAAAATCATCTTTTTTTCCCCCTGTTTTTGGAGGCTGAGAACCGTTGCCTCAGTAATTGCCTTTTTGCTGTTTTATCTTTTTACAAACTCAAACTGCTTTTACTTTTTATTGATACATGCTAAAAATATTACATTTTTATTTTTTATTTGAATACAATATTTTATACTTACTTACTAACATAATAAAATCCTAATACCTACACTAATTTTATTAATACTTATTTTACCAAAAAGAAATCAAAGAAATAGAAATCTTAATTCCCCCCCTACATACACACACACACTGCCCCATAATTTATACATCAACCACATTCCTGATATGCATTGGGCACTTTCCTTCACTTTTGAATTATTACAGTCAGATTCCAGGATGTTCCCAAACATTCATACTTACATGTTCGCAAACAGGGCCCCAATGTGTCATAAATGTTAAATCACAGAATGTTTGGGTAGTTAATTATCATGGTAGAGCCTGGGATGGCATAAACAATGTGTGTGTCTGGAACATCCCTATCTGCCATGCTCAATTTAATTTTTTTCAGTGTGAGGGTTAACCCTTAAGCTCCAAATAGTATCCATGGTCCAGACCTGCTCTGGCTCAGACCTATACCACAGTACTGGGGCCTACATTTGTTTGGTTTTGATGGCCAGCAGATTTTTTTCTTCTCTTTGGTGTGATCTGGTGTAATTTTGAACCACTCTGATTTTATACTTTCAGATATATTAGTATATTTTCCACAGTACCACCCCTCCCCCCACCTCATTCTGTAGACAGGATGCACAATGCTCACTGACTGAGGACTGATTTGGTATTTTGATCATCCTCAATCTTCAATTAGTGAGCCCCATGGTGCTGTATTTCCTCATGGGAATTATATTTCAGGTATCTCTCAGGCTCCAATTCTTTCCTGAGGGCTGGACTACATCTCCCATGATGCAACACAATGTTTCCTTGGACTGACTCTTGTGGTGACTCACAGGAGTCACATAACTGCAGGTGTCTTATAGTCTGGCCAGAGAGCCTGGGTCATAGGGAAAAATGGGCAACAGGCATCGCTACTGCATGTGGCCCAGTGGGGAAATATATTTTAACTAACTGAACTAATTTGAAACAAAACACTTGGCAATTTCTGAACCAACACTTTTTTAACTTTTGGTGCTGCCAAAAAATTAGATTTTTCAACTTTTATCCCAATTCAGGATAAAAAAAAGTTGAAAATGCAAAAAATCTGATAGTTTAGACTTAGCTCTAAGCAAATATCTTCTTCTTTGGCTCTCCTCAGCCATATTGAATGTAAATTTAGCACAAATTAATATCTGGCACATAGTAAGATACTCACTCACTGTTTTAAAGAGCTCTCAGTCTGAGTAGACAAGGTGCAGAAAGGCAGGATTACTATCTCCATCTGCAGATGGGGAAGTGAGACAGAAAGATTAAGTGACCTATATAACGTTAGAAAGGCAGTTTATGGCAGAAACTCAGCCTTGAGCTCCTGAGTACAAGAGCATCCTTCCAGCCACCTAAACGAGAAGTCCTTCATTGTGGTAGTTTCTTTCTTTCTTGTTAAAATAACTTTTCCCCCCCAACTACCACCCTCGATATAGAATTTCAAGAATTGAAATCCCTGGGACTCTGCATGTGAATAAAGCCATGAAATGTGCAAGTGTTAGTAGGATCGGTGCCTGACTCTCCAGTGAATCATTTGATATAGGGGTTACAGTGGGAGGTGTTTCCTTTGTTAGTCAGATATCAGTGAACAGAGGGAGAGATGCTCATGTATATGGTATGTTTATAAATTACCCTAGATCAGATTTTACTCCATATAGTGGTTGGTGATGTTCTTTATTTGGAACAAACCCTTATATACCTTTCTACACAGATAAATAGAAAAGGCAGAGATCTTCCACTTGGCTGATACAGAACTGGATTAAAGCAAACCAGAGCCCTATGCACACAGCACCATGGGATCTCTGTAGTGCTACCCCACTCTTGGTATGGCAGTAACAAGGGTTCATCTCCCTTTCCCAGAGAGGCAGGAGTGATGACATACATCCTCCTTCCCCTGGGAACTGCTGGGATCTGCTATTCCCTCCAGAGAGGTGAAAGTGTCAGGAAGGGGACCCTCCAGTACTAGTCCCAGCTAGAGGGTATGTGCTTGGATGAATAGGTAGGACATGCTGCACTCATCTCCTGCCATGCACAGGCCAAAGTTGGAGCTGGGAGGGTTTGGAGACAGGAATGCTTTATTTTCCTGTTCTATTGACAGATTATTCTTGTGGTGGTGTTTATATAATATTTAGGAATGTAATAATGAAGTATGTAATAGAATGTAATACTAACAATTCTCCCACCGGGGAGGAAAGGTTTAATGAATATTTTTAAAATGTGTAATTAATTTTTCTTCTGTGCTATTCCCAAGTAAACTCAGCAGAACAAGCATGTAAATTATGCAGAATAGTTTTATGAGCTGAACTTTCTGTCTGCCCAGTCTGCCTTATTTTTAGCAGCCTTTTTGGGAATTCATTTTGTGCTTTGGAGGAAGACACAAGGAAATTCTGTGGTATTTCTGAAAATGTTTTATTGTTCTTTGAAGTGCTAGGATGAGCAAAAGGGACATACCTTACTGAATGGTCTTAGACCGTTTCTCTCTGTGTGCTTTCATTTTAATATTATTGGCTTGATGTTACATCCTCCATATAATTCATAGGGTCTGAATGCCTGGAGTATGTGATCTTATTAATGTTCTGATTCCTGTGAATAATCCAAACATTTCTATGGGAAGAAAGCCTGGTTTGCTGCCCCGATAATCCATGTTGACAAAGTTTCAAAGAACTAACTTCAAATATAGCACACGATTGTAAAATAGGTAGATAAACACTGCAAGGGAAGGAAAGTCTCTTTTTACAGGAACATCTTTTATTCATATTATTCACTAATATCTTGCTGATGCACAAGACCAGATCAACTTTAGACCATTTGATTATCCTAATTATAAAATTAGGAACTCAGCTTTGGTACTAAGAAATAATGGATTTCTTTTACAAGCTATTAAAGGTTAGCATCATTGTTGGCTGTTTATAGGTGCCCCCATAAAGCATATTTATAGAAGACACGACTCTGCTGTCAGCCCTTCAGAAAGTGCAACGCTAATGCATTGTAAATCCCCTTTGGGAACACTGGGTCTGGACTGCCTGGCAGAATTGTATTAAATGTTTTCTTCTCCTTGGGAGTCTGAGTCAGACATATGGTGCATATAGGCATATTGTTATGAAGAAACACAGCCTTCTTTTCATCAAAGAGAGCAGGTCAAACCTGAGCAGAACGTGCTTCCTGGAAAATGGGTTAAGCATAACAGAAACTCATTTATCTTCCATTTGATCCTGAGTACAACTGAGATCTGTATCTATTACCACAATGCCTCAGTCACTTTACAGCTCTGCTAATAGCGTAGCTCCTGTCACGTCCCAAATGACAGCACATAGCACTCTGAACAGTCACGCTGATACACTGTCAAAGTCCTTCACATAGTGAGGACCAGAAATCTGACTAGTGTCTTCAGGAAATGGAATCATTTCTACTACTTGTTTCTAAGCCACATTTCTCCTTGCTCCAGTTCCTCTATCCATTGACTTCACCTTCAGTCCTGAAGATGTAATTCTCTACCTTCACTAACCACCTGAGCTACAACAAAATAACATGCCTTTCTATAATACTGCATGGCTAGCTAAGTCACTGTGTGCTTATTTAAAACTGCTGCAGTTTTCTTCTGGCTTCTTGTCACGTCATATCACAGATCCAAATTAGCTTCAGTTCATTTGCCTGTAGCTACAGTAGCGAGAAGGTGAGGGAGAGAGACCAACACATGAAGTCCTCTGTAGCATGTTGTCATATAGTTTTCTGTCTTCACAACCTTTCCATTACAGAAATATATGCAGTTTTATATTTAAAAAGAAAAACAGAGTTTTCAGTCTTTGCCAAGATATTGCATTTTAACACTTTGTTACTCAGGGTGAAAACACCATAGGAAATTATTTGGTCCTTTTCTCTCAAAATTCCTGTGTATCTGAGTCAGGGGGAAGTGTGCAGCTCAGTTTTTCCCCAAACAGGGAGTTTTCACCACTCCCTTAATCCTGACAGATTACCAGTGTTCTCCACATTGCCTGAAATACATGGCCAGAGCAGGGACTCATCCATCAATCACCACCGCAATATCATATTTTGGGACAGGAAGTGAAGGACACTGTATCCAAAAACAACAGCAGGGAGAATTTAAGTAGTAGAATGTAATTATTTATAGGTGTAACCTCTGAATTTTGTTCCTATTTGGAATGGAGTCTAGCAATGCTCCTGATTACAGAACAAATGCTGGAATGAGACCAAATCAGAAATTACTCCCAAAAATCAGAAATGTAACCAGAATCTTTGAGGAAGGCATAAAACTCCATTCTGAGATCTAGCTATGACCATTAGAGATGAGGAATGTTAACTGAACTGTTGTGATCAGTGTCTGTTGTTTGACTCTCTGTTACATTAAGGAAAACTAATGAAATATACAGTAGGCAGCATAATTTTAATTAGGTATTATTTACATGGTATTATCACAAGGCAGCTAAAGTCAGGTCTGCAACATTCAGTCAACGTTTCCTGGTTGCCCTGCAACTTGTGAAGTCATTTACACCCACAAATTAACATTTTACAGCTATTTTTGCAGATGACTATGCAAGGTGCGGTGTGACAGAGAACCAGGCTCTACAAAACTAAAGAAAAAAATCCTTACCAAATACAATATGGGCATTAGTGGCACCTCAGTCTTTCCTATTCTCTGCCTGTGGCACACAACAGTTTAGTCTGCTGGGGACTGGAATTGTACAAGACGTGTCTACAGTGAGTGGCCACCTGTGGCAGGGAGATTTCGAGCCCAAGTCAACAGACTTGGGCTTGTGGTACTGTGCTGATAGTAGCAGTGTAGACATTGCGGCTCAGCCTGGAGCTCCCACTCTGGTACCTAGGGAGAGGGTGGGCTTCAAAGCCTGGGCTCCAGCCTGAGCCGCAGCATCTACACAACTATTTTTAGCCAGGTAGCACAAGCCTAAATATGTCAACCTGGGCTTGGTGCCTCACTGCTGTGGGCTGTGTAGACATGCCCTTAGTCTAACCCAGCTTACTGGGCTCACTAGAGGGGTAACTAGGTGATATTTAATGGCCTGTGATGAACAGGAGGTCAGGGTGGATCATCTAATGATGCCTTTTGGCCTTAAACTCTATGAATACATATTCCACCCCAAAAGAGAGACAGCCTGATTCTCATTTCAACTAATAATAATAATAATAATAATAATAATTAAAAAATACCTAGTTCTTCTATGTCAAAGAGCTTTGATACTGACTTTCTTTGTATTCTCCCCAAAGACTCATTTGCCACACTTTGGCAACATCAAGGAGTCTTAAAGTTGGAAGTAAACTATATTGGCATTCACTTTAAGTCCCCTTTATACTCCCAGATCTAGATAAAGAAGCCTTAGAGTAAATGAGAATCAGGCCCAAATAGTCCCTGACTAATGAGAGTTATGGGGAAAAACAAAAGGAAAGTTACTGCCAAACATAATGTAAAGCAGTGACCAAAGTCAAAGGGGGAAACATGCCATTTTCAAAAAATCCCCTCTGAAAATTCACGACTGAATCTGTTGATAGACATAAATAAGCTGGGGTGCAGCTATGGAGGATATGCAAAAGTTAAGCAAACGAGTTTACAACCTGCTAAAACCTATGATCCATTGATACCATTGGATGAGCTCTCCTTATGTAAATATTCTATCAAGTAAATCTTACATTTATTATTCTTCATTTGTATTACATTAGCCTTTAGGGACACCAATTACAGTCCTAGGGACTGCACATACATGCTGTAAAAAGACAGCATCTGCTCCAAAGAGATTACAAAGAGCAGAGAGTAAGCAAGGCAAGTAAATTGCTGCATAAAAGCATCATGGTACAAGTGAGTCTTAAGGATGAATCTGCAGAAGGATAATGGTACTGACTTTGTGGATTTTTGCAAAGTGATTTTACAACTTAAAAGGAGCCCATTAAGCACTCAAAAAGCAAGAATCAGGCCTCTCCAAAATCATAAGATTTTAAAAAGTTTTTAATTTTAAATGCTTGTATTTGCCTTCTGTTTTAGAGCCTTCAGGGTATATTTGGATAATGTTTTAAAACATTTAGAAAGTTTTTTTTATTTTTTAAAGAAAAGCTGTGATCCTTACCTAATTACATGTCTCCAGAAACTGGTATTCTAACAAAAGCACCAAATATTGTGACACTTGGGATAAAATCATAAGCTCTGGGAACTCTGAGGATGGAATGAGAGAGAGAGAACAAAGTCCTTTGATTGAGGTAGTTAACCAGTGGTTGCAAAGGTTTGTGGCAGACATCTTCAACTAAAAGTCTTTAAATCTCTTTTAAATTGAGCCTTTAATTCTGATAAAGAAAAACAAATAAAATTAAAAATCCCTCATTAAAATATAATACTAAAAGTAAATGTAAAGTTTAATCAATTAGAAGTTCATTTTGAAAATGAGGTATATAAAACTTAACCACATGACTCATACTGATATGGGTCACGGGAGTCATGTAGGTATGTATTAAAAATGTACCCTCAAGGACTCAACAAACACTAAAAAGGTTGTGTCTTGGTCTCTAATTTGCTCAGAACTGTCAAATATGCTATAAATATAGTTAATATACTGATCGCAAGATACAAACAATACTGATAAATGGATATTTAAAAGTGTGACTCATAGATGTTCTATCATCAAGTGACACGGTTCACATAAACAACTTATGTCAAAACTTATTCTACCACTGTGGTCTCTCAGTCACAGACAGCCAATATCAGTTATACACATAAAGGTCATATCAGATTTATCCTTCACTGAATACATAGGTTGTTCCAAACTGTGCAGCTACATTGCTATCTAGAGACATATTGATTTCTATTCCACACAACTAGCATGCTAACAGTTGCATATGTGCTTGCACTAAATACTCTATTAGATAATCAACAGAGTTGGTTTTTATATCCCAGTAGTTGGTGCCAGATTTTCTAAAAGGGTAAACTTTTTAAAAGCTGAGGCCTTTCTTTCCCTTCTCATGACTTCAGTTTGTCCCCACAGTGTTTGTATGGAGAAAAATGGATTGCAGGTGCATATCCAAGTACTTGTACCTCCTTTTAACAGATATAAATTAAGCCTGCAAGATCTGTGCCTACATTTTGTACTTGCCATATCTGAGGGGAATGAACAACAACTCTCGTGAGGCACCTTGGTAGTGTATCTGAATTGGAATATTTTTCATTTTTTGGCAAAAAGATTTCAGCTTTCAGACGAAACCTCAAAACATTTTAGTGTTTGGATGTTCTTTTTATTTTGGACCCAAAAAATCCAAATTTTCCACAGAAAGCAGATACCTCTTGCATAAAAAAAAATCATTTTGTCAAAAACCCAGTTTTCCATCAAAAGAAGTTGCAACATAAAATTTTACAATTAGTTCTAATTTTGACTGCTTTATTGAAAAACTTCTAATACTCTTATCAAAAGCTTAAGCAAAACCTTTGGACACTGTTTGAAATACCAGAAGACAAATCCTCTCAAGGCTTTCAATTGTATGTGGATTTCTGAGAGTGAGAAAAATTGTAAGAGCTGTCTATCTTTTGGTGTTTTATATTCTTTTATATTCTTATATTTCTAATTCTCATTTTAGCTGACACCAGGAAGTGCAGTAATATGAGAAATTAAAAGGAAAATTCGATCCATTTGATCCAGCCCATTCCCAATAATGATCATTTCTTGGTTGTTTGGCAGCTAATGATCTTAGTGGACATACTAATTGACTGATTTGCTCAGTAGACAAATGGATTGGATGGGCATGAGGTTGGAACCATCCTCTCATCCCTAGCATTAGTCCCTCTGAGTCAGGGGTGAGGCACGTTAGCATGATAATGTAGGAAACAGCTTCCCATGCTATGATTTTTTTCTCTTTTATAAATTGAAGACTTTCTTCTTCAGGGCTGTCAATCCAGCAACTCTCTTGAGCACCAAATTCAGTTTAAAAAATGTGCAAGCTAATTGAATTTTTCTAAATTCTATAAAGGTCATGGTTCAATACAGATGAGCTGCAAATGGAGTTCAGGTCAGTTCTTGTTTTATTTGAACCAGTTCACTCATCAATGCTTGGTTTCCTCATGCAACCCTCTGCATAATAAGATTGATAAAACAATGGGGTCCTGCCTTAAAATTGTAATAATTGTGAGGAGAGAATATTTGAGATAATAAAGAAATATCACTGATTAGTGACTGCATCCATTGACAGGAACAAGACTTCCATTATAAAATAAATTAATTTAAAAATGCACTACCCTCATTAAAGGATTTTGCTACAGATGTAATTAAATGGGTATAAAACATGATTGTGAAATTACGTAATGAAATAAAACGTGGCACTACAAACTAATACAATAGAACATCTTCAACTCATCATCTAATGTGTGATGAGTAGATACTAGTGCTAGCTGATCAGTGATAAAAGTCAGTCTGTTAACTTTATTATATATACACTAAGGCAATCTGTTCCCTAAAAAGGATATGGCTATGAAACATCAGTTCTTAGAATTTTAATCCAATTTTAACCAAAGAAATTCACAAGCTGTGACTTTCACTGTTCAAATGTAACATTAATACATATTTTATGAGAGCTGCAATATGCAGAATTCATGTAAAACTGTTCAAAGTATTGGAATACAGGCTAGACACAGAACTCTGCTTTCCTTAATATTAAAAATATGTCAACACTGTATACATTTTTAATTTCTTTTTTGATTCAAAATGAAATAACTTTGGAAAGATTTGCAAATAAGCCTTCTAGTATTGTAGTCTTCATCTAAAGGCCCTGATTCAGTAACTGGTTCTGCCTGGGAGGACTGCTGTCCTGGCAGATGATCAGCTGCAAGCTTTAAGAAAGCCCAGGAGCAAAAGATGACTTTGATCAGTTGACCTGCTTCATTAAAAAAAATTTTTTTTTTAAATGAGAAAAATAGCAATCCATGCATCTGCCAAGATTTGGTCCTCGGTAGAAGGAATTATATTGTTACTTATGCTTTTAACGTTTTCTTTTTATTGTAATTCTAGAACGATTTTATCATTATAAAACATAAAATTTACATAGGAAAGAAATGGTGGAACAGGCCAACTATAGCTTTGTTCTCAGAAAACATGAGCTTTTCAATTGTAAGAACCAAACTTGCATCCAAAATAGTTTCCACAGACGTTGTCAGAATAATCACATAGTAAGCCGCTAGCAGGCTTTGAACAGTTGTCTGAACACCCATAGGAGCAAACTATTGACCTTTGAATAACCAGGTGGGTGAGTTTGTTCCTTTGATAGGATCCCAGCACTTGTTGTGATAAAATAGGAAGGACCTAGATTTTCAAAAGTGAATGCCTAACGTTAGGCTCCTAAATCCATCCGTATACACTGATTTTTCTGATGTTCTGAGAACCCAGAAGTATTAATTGATTTGTGTGCGAACTGCTGAGATGTCAGCACTTTTGGAAATCAGGCTGCTTATTTAAGTGCCTAAATATGGATTTAGGAGCACAACATTAGGCACCCACTTGTAAAAATCTGGGTTCTTACTGTTTTATCATAACATGGGCTAGGATCCTATCAAAGAAACATTAACTCACCAGGATATCTAAGCACCAAGTGCTATTGATTAGGGAGATAAGATTTTTTTTTCCTATTAATCAGAATTGAAGAAAAAACTGACACTGTGCTGATGCAATAGTCCAACCATACAGAATCAGAAACATCAAAATTGGCTGTTTTTCTAAAAGATATGCTCAGGGAATAATTTTAGGTATGTTCTATGGCCCACATTATACAGGAAATCAGATTAAATTGTCACTAAGGTCACTTATGTCCTTGGAATCTATGAATATGAATCTATGAAATGACCAGGGGCAGTGTGCTGTAGTAGATGTTATCTTTTGATCATGATATAAATTTAAGGTGCTCACCACTTAGTCAATAAAGACCACATGTAGCTTGACACTTTTGGAAAGACTAGAGCTGTTCATCCCTCCGTCCTAGCCAATTACAATTTAGATAATTATATTTTGCCCATGAATTGCTCCAGCAATTTCAGTCAGAAGCAGCATTCTTCTAAACTTCTCCACTGCTAGATATTGTGTAGTGTTGCTCGTGTGCTCTTAAGCAGCTCTTGAGTTCAACCTAAAGATGCATGGATTTACGTGTTGTATGACAATTCCTGCATATGTTTTCCAGCTAGGTAAGAGGTGAAACATAGGAAATCATTGTTGTTGTTATAAATAATCTCTTGTTTATCTCTGAACAGGTTTTCTTGGCACAGCTGGAAAAACGCTTGAGCCGTTTCTGCATGAACAAATTTTCCTATAGCAGATGTCTTTGTCTCAATTTCCCTATTAGTTTAAAAACAAGATTTACTGAAAAAATGAAGAGTATGTCTACATTGCAGTATAACCCCAGGCTCAAGCCAAACACCTTTCCCAGCTACACACAAATTGCACTAACCAAGGCTCAGACCGAGGGTCCCAGGACCCCATGGGGATGGAGGGTCCAAACCTGAGTCAAGCTAATACCCAGGGTTCAAGCCCTATTGCTTTGCAGTGTAGATGTAGTCCTGCTGGATTCATGCTCTGGGAATCTGCTAGATGTATCTCACAATCGCACAGGCTGACTTTCTTTGTCCTTTGGGCAGTCAAGTTTGGCAGATGGACAAGTTTCACACATTGCACCACAAACAAAAGGCTATAGCCATCACATTTTAGGAGGGTTCTAGGAAGTCTGGGACAGAGGCTCTCAACCTTTCCAGACTACTGTACCCCTTCCAGAAGTCTGATTTGTCTTGTGTACCCTAAGTGTCACCTCACTTAAAAATTACTTGCTTACAAAATCAGGCATAAAATACAAAAGTGTCACAGTACATTTTTACTGAAAAATTGCTCACTTTCTCATTATTTACCATATAATTTAAAAATACAGTATTTATATTCCAATAATTATATTTACTTATATTTCAGTGTATGGTATATAGAGCAGTATAAACAAGTCAGTGTCTGTATGAAATGTTTGTACTGATTTTGCTAGTGCTTTTTATGTGGTAAAAAGTTGTAGTAAAACTAGGCAAATGTCAACTGTTGTCTATCCCAAATATAGAATAAGAACAAGCTAATATGAAGATGTATTCTCATACACAGAACCAGCCAGGCAAAACTCTCTAGACATGATAAACCTTTTCAAATATAGATATTTTTCTGTTACAGTTTAAAATCATCTGAAAGAGTGCACTTTTCGCATGCACACTGTCCCACAGGAATATGACCCATCTGCCCCACTCAGTAACTATTGCACATGTTACTAAGTACATAAATAATGTTCAAGCCAATATGTGAAAAATCAAGCTACACTAGAGGTCTGAAATGTCATTGACTTCTATGCCCACTCTGCAAATGAACTGTTTTCCTCTAACATTATTTCTGTAGTTTCTTTCCTACAATATTTCTTTGTACAAGATATGTGATTAGTGAACCGGGCAAGTGCTAGCTGTTATATTCCAGTAAATGGCCTGAGAAATCTTTTCTCTTTCCTGTAAGTAATTTGCCATTCTTGGTGTTAAGTTCCAGAGGTGCACATGAAATGAGGAATTTACCCTCTTCTAATCAGTGAAATTAACACACACACGGAATCTTTCATGCAGTAAATGCTCTATCAAAAGGAAAAGGAACATGTAAGAAGCTGAGTCTCAGCTCATTTTATTTTCTTTATTCCAGTGTGCTTTTCACATCCCTAAGGATGATCTCATTTTTCCATACTTTAACCCCTGACTCTTGAGGAACCAGAGTCAAGGCCGCCATCCATTTGGTTAAGGAAGGCTTTTAGGAGCTTGTCAGTGCTTAATTAGCTGGGGTACTTGCTGACTGAGTGATAGGCAGTCCCTCCCACCAGAAGCTAAGCATTTTATTTCATCTTTGCATCATTTCCCAACCCTTTAGTTTAAGTGAAAAATCCACCAGATCTGGAAATCAAATCCAGGTTTCCCCACCTATTAAAGCAATAAGGCTGTATGGTGAAAAAAGTCATTGAATTTCCAGCAATTTTTAAAAGTGAATGTAGAGTTGGTTGGAAAATGAAAATGAGGTTTGTGGACCAATTTTGAAATTTCAAAGTTGTTTTCATTCCAAAGGGTCCATAATTAACCTATTTTTGTTTTATCAGTATTTTTAGCAAATGTTTATCAAAATAGTTATTGCAATGATTTCATTTACTGAGAACTGTTTTCTCAAACATATTATTAAAATATTTATTGTGATTTTTTCATCTGCTGAAAACTGAATTTCAGTTTTTCAGTGTCCATTTCCATAACATTATCAATTAATTGTTTGATAAAACTTTACAAAAAATGTTGCTTAAAATTTGCCTCAACAATTTCACAAAAGCCTCCTAACATTTCAACAGTGTTTATGGTTTTTTATATAATGGTGAGTTTTTTATGATAAAATATTTCAAAGGAAAAATGTCATATTTTTGCACCAGCCCTAAAGCTGTTTTAAAACCCTGCAGGAGGGGAAGCCCCATTCTTTTGAAAACCCCATAAAAGGTTTTAGACTGACCCTTGCAGAATGTAACATTTAAGGGCCAAAGCCCTAGGGCTCAGCAAACCCCAGTTAACAAGGAGATACCCCTGAGCGGGGATCAGCTGATTCCCCTATAAAGAGAAATAGAACCCCACAGAAAGGGAGGATACTTGAGGAGACCTGAAGGGAGTACAGAGACTGCTGGGAGTAAGTAAGCTCCAGCTGAGAAACTTTAGACATAAGACTACCGGCAGGAAAGGCCTGGAAGTGACGGGAAAAGGAATTAAATGAATGGACTTCAGAACTTTATTTTGAATGCTTAATTTAATTAATCAGAACCTTAAAAGGGGATTGAACTAGTTTATGAATTATTGGAGAAGTCCCTTGAAGCAGGAAACTGAGGCAGGGGCTGCTTGTGAGGCTTCCTAGAGGCCATGAGGGCTTTTTTGGGAGGTGGGCTGCCCTCTGATGTAGAAGTTTTTGGTCAAACCTGTGGGAGCAGGAAGTGCCAACCTGGGGTCAGAGGGGAGTTTATAAAGTTATAATCTAGCTCTAGAAGGTTAGGGTTAACCACTATAATTTGCATATATTTTTCAACAAAATGCAAAATAAGTGTGAGGTTTGTGGTTTTTCCCTGTTTTCTTTAACTTCCCTCCATGCACATACTCCTTCCTTGATAGAAAACAATTCTGCCACTCAGACCACATAGCATTTCTTAGAAACAGTACATAGCATTCATTATTTTATTAGAGAAATGTGTCTGTGGCATTGATGAAACTAGTAGGCTGGGCCCCAGTAAACTTTTACTGTTTTAAAATACTACTGTTATCTGCTCTGCAGTGTTAAACATTTTTGCTTAGTAGCATTTCCAGGAAATTCCTTTACAAACCTGATAAGGAATGTGAGAAAATGGCACATTGTAGTTAGCAGGCTAAGGAATCTCAGGTATGCAGGGGGACATCATGGTCCTGGCTCTCTTGGGCCGGTATGCCAAATTACCCCTTGCAGTATGTGGGGATCTGCAGAGCTTTTGCTGCCTGCGCCACCTTATTCAGGTGGCTGTCAAGGGGCCAAGAAAGAGCAGAGCATTGCTTCCCTCCCACCCTCAATATGCATCTAGCAATATAGCTACACTGGTATATTGAGGAACATATACTGCACTAGCTATAGACTTGTCACAGCATTTTGCTTACCTGGAGCAGAGGCGAGATTGAGAGAGAGAGACTATGATTCTGACTCCTGGGGTGACAATTTCCCTCCCAGGCTGCTCCTGGGCAGTGCAGTAACAAATCTGCTTACACTGGGTTAGATGATAATGTCAAATCTAGGCTAAAAAAATTAATAGAATTCTAATACTGGATTTCCCTAACACTGTTGGAATAAGATATTTTTTTATGGGATTCAACTATTTAAACCCAGTGGAAAAGTTCTTCCTAGTGCTTTATATTCAGTACTCTCTAGCAGATACTCTTAGTTTGAGCTAAGTGCAATCATAAACTATGTAATCCTCTATCACATTATCGAGTATTTTTTGAATTAATGGGACAAAAATAGTTATATAAATATTGCGTATCATTGTTCATGTCAACAGCATCATTCCCACCCAAGGATGCCAAAGTCTTTTACAAACTATTGCAAAACACTTGGCTATTTCAGCAGGTTCTAAGCATAGCTGGTGTGGAAAGTCAGCACTGGCAGTACTCAGTGCCTGCAATGGGTTGCTGCTCGATTTCCCAGAAGTGGAACCTGGTGTTTGGGTAGAAATCCAAAACTTATGAAGAGGGTGTGGCTAGCAAGGATCCACATGGCCATGATTAGAAGGCAAGAGAATTTAGCCAAGCCTGCCCACTAACTGTAAGACTGATCCTGAGGGGCCTCAGTTCCCTTCCACAAGTGGAGCACAAATTCCACCTGGTAGGAGTTGGAAAGTCTTGGGTTCCTGGAATTAGAGGTTTTACTTCTCCCCACTCATTTGTGATGTTCCCCACACATTTGTGATGGCCAGGTAACTATGCTCAGTCTTCCCTAGGCCAAAAGTAGTGACCCCCTGAATTTACCTGACTCCTTCTCCCCTTTCTTATTAAGGGAGCCTGTACCCTCCAACCTCTTAGTCCCAGAGTCCTACTCCAAATTTTCCCACCAACCAGCAGACACAAATTGTATTCTGGAGGATGAGGCTAAAAGGCAGGTACCAAGTGAAACCCTCTTTTCTGGTAATAAAGGATTTCTAAAGGGTAAGGACCTTTGACATTGGTGGGAAAAGCATGGAAATTATATGGGGCGAAGACAGGGGTGTCATCCATCTTACTGTCAAAACCTGCAACTTTCCAAGTTCTCCTAACCCTAGTTATAAACAATGGCTTCAATACCTATTGGTGCTTGGATGTTTTTAAAAAATATATATTTGAGATGAGATCACTGGAGTTTACACAGAGTATTCAGTTTGGGCAACCCCCTTTTCTCCTTTCTGAATCAGCACAGGAACAAAGCTATTCATTGACCCATCAACCTGATCCTTCATTGAACCTTTTCATATGTTAGCTACCAAAGAAATGGCTGGTCTTCAGGTTAGATGACCAGGGTGGCTATTTAATGAGTTGAAAATTGGTGCAACAATGGAATATCTACATTATGCCTGATTTCTCACTGTTTTGTGGGGTTAGGAAGAGATCTATTTTTCTGGTTCATGTACTGTTACTTACAGTAGCAGGTGTAGCCTGACCTGTCTTGAGAAATTTGGACCGTGCTTTGTCTGGAACTTCACCTCAGACCCGTTCACCAAGGATAGTCATACCAGGAGTAGAAGACTCCAGATGACGTAGTTCTGAGGGTCATTGGGACACACACCACAACAAGGTAATGGTGCAAGGAGAGGACAGTACTACCTGTGACTGTTGACCATAGTGGACAGCTATATCTGGCTTCCTCTGAAAAGTCTTTTCTGGTGGAAGCACAAATTTTATGAAGACCTGAGGTCCTTTGTTGCAGAAGTGCCAAAAGCAGATAAAGTCATTATCCTTGGTTACTTCAATGCTAAAGTTGGCGCAGATTGTGAGGCATGGCCAGGTGTGATCAGAAAAAATGGCCTCGGGAAATGCAACAGTAACGGGTTCCTACTGCTGAGGAAATGCACTGAATATGACCTCCTCATCACCAATACAGTCTTCCACCTATCAAACTGTAACAAGACATCTTGGATGAATCCACACTGCAAGCACTGGCATCTTGTGACTATGTCATCATCAGGAGAAGAGAGGGACAGGATGTTAGAGTGACAAAGGCCATGAGAGGGCTGGTCTGGTCATGGGCTTATTGTCTCCAAACTGGATCTTCAGAGACAAGCTAGTAGACAACCACAAGGTTTTAAAAAGACACCCACAAAGCTTAATATTAAAAAAGGAGGCTGTGAAACAGGCTTTTGCTGAAGAACTGTGCAACCAACTTGTAACAACTGATGCAAACTCCAATAATGTCGACGAAAATTGGGCATCCTTTAGAGACTCTGTGTATTAAGCTGCATCCAATACCCTCAGTTCCATCACATGTAACATCAAGACTGGTTTGATGAAAATGATAATGATATAGGGAGACTATTGAATGGGAATCATCGGCTCCATAAGGTCTGTTTAGGAGACAGCACTTCATCTAAAAAGGCAGCCTTCAATTACTTCAAGAGGACTCTCCAACACCAACTTAGAAGATGAAAAACACATGACTGAGCGACAAAGCAGATGAGATTCAGTCCTATGCAGACAGGAATGATATGAACAACTTGTAGGATGCTCTGAGGACAATCTATGGGCCATTGTCATCAGGAACATCTCCAGTACTGAGAGCTGATAGCACCACACTGCTCACTGACAAAGAAAAGATACTGCAAAGGAGTGCAGAACATTTTAACAACATCCTCAATCAACAATCATTTATTAGTGAGGAGGCAATTGATCGACTGCCTCAGATATCAGCATATCTACTTCTGATCCCCCAACGCTAACTGAAATTTCAAAAGCAATTGACCTGCTGTCAAATGGCAAAGCACCTGGAGCAGATCCTATACCACCAGGTGTTTATAAGGCTGAAGATTTGCACAAGGCTTTGAAACTGACTGAATTTTTCCAGTCAATGAGGACTCAAGGAACTATACCCCAAGAGTACAAGGATGTTTACATTATTCATTTGTACAAGTGGAAAGATAACAGATAATCCTGCAACAATTATTGAGACATCTCCTTGTTGTCAACAGCCAGCAAAATTCTCTTCAGAATTCTGCTGAATCACCTTGTGCTATACATTGAACAAGGGTCCTCGCCTGAGAGTCAGTATGGCTTCAGAAAAGGTGGGGGACCATATAGATGGTGTTTGCAACTCATCAACTTCAGGAGAAATGCCTGGAACAGAACTCCAACCAGTACATGACTTTCACTGACCTGACAAAAGCATTTGGTACAGTTAGTCCGGAGGGCCTTTGGAAGACCATGGCAAAATTTGGTTGTTGGAGAAATTCATCTCAGTAGTTTGGCAATTCCATGGTGGCATGCTTGCTCACATTATGGATGACTGTGAGTCATCCAAACAATCTCCAGCCACCAATGAAGTCAAACAAGGCTGTATGCTGGACCCAACCTCTTCAGCACAATATTTTCTGCCATGCTCACACATGCCTTTCGTGACTGTGACACTGGGATTGGCATCAGATATTGGACTGATGGCAAGTTTTTCAGTCTGAGAAGACTACAGGCAAAGACAAAGGTTCAGGAAGTGACTGTTCATGAAGTTCTGTTTGCTTATGACCATTCCCTGAATGTCAGATCTGAATCTGCCATGCAACGGATTATGGACTATTTCTCTTCAGCTTGTGACAATTTTGGTCTCACAATCAACATGAAGAAGACAGAAGTCATGTACCTGCCTGCACCAGGGAAACCTTATGTAAAGCCTACTACCACAATGAATTGCCAAATCTTCCAGGCAGTGGACAAGTTCACTTACCTTGGCAGTACACTGTCACATGCAGTTCATATTGGTGATGAAACCACTTCCAGAATTGCCAAAGCAGGTGTGGTCTTTTGCAGACTACATGCAAATGTGTGGGAGCACTGAGGCATTAGTCAACAAACAAAACTGAAGGTCTACACAACCACTGTGTTGCCAACTTTGATGTATGAATGTGAAATCTGGGCAGTGTACAGATGCCATGTTATGAAGCTGAATCACTTTCATATGGGCTGCCTGAGGAAACTGATGAGAATAAGATGGAAAGACAAGGTTCCAGATCCTGAGGTTCTCATACAGGCAGGTATTCCAAGCATTCATACTCTGTTGATGAAATCACAGATGAGAAGGGCAGGCCATGTCACCAGAATGTCAGATGAGTGACTACCAAAGAAGATCTTTTATGGTGAGCTAAAGGAGGGAAAGCATTCTCAGGGAGGCCAGAAGAAACATTTCAAAGACTCCCTCAAGATATCCTTGAGGCATTTCAACATTGACTCAGAGTTTTGGGAAGATCTCGCTCAGGATTGTTCTACCTGGTGAAGTCTCATCCATACTGGAGCCACAGTCTATGAACAGAGGAGAACTAGTGAGACAGAGCAGACATGCCAGCAGCATAAATCTCATAACAGCAGCGTGTCCATTGTTAATCAAGGAACCCATAACAGCTCTTGTTCAGTCTGCCCCAGACCAGTCAAAGTTCAAATTGGCCTGATCAGCTACTCACGTGTTCACAGAAACCAAACCAATCAGTGATGTCGTGGTCACCTTCGAACTCAAAGGACGAAAAACAACAACATTTTCTGGTCTTTCTAGGATGCTGCTTCTTGACTGAAAGTCAAACATGCCAAAATAGTTTGCTCATTGTTTTAAGCACATATGCTTTGCAAAGTGACTGGTTGGGCAATGAAAACTCATTTACTCACAGGAAAGATTTACAAATAATTGGCACTGCTGGAGTAACAGTGGTGACACAATCAGGCAAATCTTCTCCATTTAACAGCCATCAATGCAACAGCTCAAACAATGGTAATTCATTCCATGAGGCTGAAAGGTCAGTTCAAGACTTTCCTGGGAAAACCAGGGCCACTGGCCATTTTATTTTGGAATGCCAAATAAGAATGCTGGAGGCACATTTAAGCATCTTGTTCTGTACATCATTTGAATTAAGTAAATAATTACTGCTCAGAATTGCTGTTCCAAGGTTACTTTGGAAGATGTTAATCTGAGCAATGACTCCCAGGATGTATCAGCTGCTGACTCTACATTAAGCAGCAAGGCAACATCTGTTGTTAAAGCCTCCTGCACTGTTCATAAAGACATATTAGTTTAACTAATGAAAACACAAGGGTACCATATTCAGTGATCAAATTTAAATGTGATCAATTAATCTCATATTTCTGTCCCACTCTGGCATTTACCTAATAGTGGTGGTTAAACTAATATTAAAGACTGCATCATAATTTTGTAGCAAATCTGTGTGAATATAGGACTTCCTGGTTGTCTTTATATTGTGTTACATTGCCACTTGGAACTTTACAGTGGAAGCAGGACTAGAACTGGGCTCCTTCCCAGAAGCATTAGGTCCTCCCACAATGCAGGATCATTCAATAGTAAACTGCCTATGACACACAGCTAAGCAGATGAGCCCTGTTTCCAATCAATAAGTACTGGGTTCCGTGTACACACATTAGCCAAATGATACTATTTTGCAAGGGATTGCAAGAACATTGTTAGATATGTCTTCTTCTTTTCACAGATCTTTTCAATTTGAGAATTTCAACTTTTACTTTTCCAGTATACATAACAGCCTATTACGTATACAACAAGGATGAGCAAACAAGTTCAGATAGGAGAGAGGCATCCTTTCAACCAAAATGTCAAGTGAAGCTTTTTTAATGTACTGATAAATTCATTTAAAAATCATATTTTTGATGTCTTCTTTGTACCTCCAAGTTCTGGCTGGAATCATACAAGTGGCTGCTTTTGCTGTATTTACAGCCTGATTGGCCTTAGAAAATACCAGAAATCTTACAAGAAAACCTCTTCTTTCATGTTTTCTATTATGAGTTCAAAAGGTGTGCATAAATGAAGTGTCAGATAAAACCCCACCCAACTTTTCATTGTTTCTCAGCTCTGAAGCTTTTGAGGTGTGGTTATCAGTAATCATGCTGCTGTTTAATTACATTTCCTTGACAATATTTGGTGGTGTCTATGTGAAGTTAAAAAACAAAAACCATCCAGACAACTTTCTTTGAATTAAACAGCGTTCTGCAAGTGATATGAACCAAAACCATATTGTTCAATCAGGGAAGCCACTGATGTTTGCAAACTACAATAACCATCTGTATGCAAAGGCAGCATTGACCTTGACACCACCAGTACCCTTTTATTGTTATAGTTAGAAAAACTCCACCCTTATCAGCTAGGCAAAGTCTAAGCTCACAAACTGTGGGACTGCATCTTTGTACATAAGGGAGTGCTCCTCTCAATCAGAGGTCAAAGTCAAGCAAAGAATTCTAAACAGGAAAACGAACAAAATATGAATGTCTTCCTCTGTTAGAGGTCAACCTATAGCAGAATTTTCTCATTAGTAACAGATCTTGGACAAGTAATCCAGAAGGATAAGGCTCTCATCACAGTTGTGTTGGAAAGAATATATTATTTCATGATTGACTAAAACATTGCACTTTTACTTGAGCAATTTGGCCACTATGAATGGCAGCATAAGATTTTAAAGAATAAGGTACAAGATAGGAATTCATGATCAATCATTTAATGCTCATGGTTTGTAGAAAATGAAGCATTTCAATCAGGTTTTTCAACTAGAAATAACCACGTAAATTAAAGGTATTTTGGGGTTTCAAAATAGACTCTCAGGGGCAAGTATCAAAGCTTCATTGGATTGAGACTCTTGGAATGGTGACTGCACATGAGCTGTAGAAGGAGAATGGTTTCCTCAACATATGATGGACACGTGAGGACATGAAATGCTGATAGAGACAGATTGTTTACATCATAATGAATGGAAAGAGACCGTGGCAAAACTATTTATCAGCTAAGGGACTGATGATCCCAGAACTGATGTATACCCTTATTTTATATTGACCCTTAAAGCTAGTTGTATTCTAAAAATTCTTCTCCTTTATATGCAGAATTTATGTTTCACTGTGCAGACTCTTCAGGACACTGAGAGACATTTGGGTCTGTGCACTACTGTGATCCCTATGGAGCTCTCCAGTCACTTCACGTCAGCTGCTAAAGACAGGCTTAGCCTAAGGATTTGGTGATCTGGACAGCTGCCTAAGGAGCAGAAAGTTATTGCATTTAAGATCTTAAGTCTTTGCTCCTGATTTTTTCAAAGGCCTGAATTTTGTGCCCACACATATCTGCTGGCATGCTTTGTATCAATAGAAATCTAAGTATCCGTTTGCACTTGCAAATCACTTAGTTGAATGTCTATGTGCTAACAAACACACCAGCAGATGTGTGCCCACAAAACTGCAAGCATGGGTGCAAAAGTACAGTCACATAATTGGAGGTGTCTTCTGAAACTCATCCCTTTGTATGCAATATAGGAGAGGTACACCAATAGTTGCCGTTTGATTAGCATAGAATCAAGGGTCCAGTTTTCTCTAAATACACAGGCGAAAGGAGTACATAATACCCATTTAGGGTTAAAGGGGGCCCTGAACAGAAGGCAAAATAAACTACCGTAAACTATAACAACCATACACTACTGAATGTAATTTATCAATAGCTTCAAAATTAGAGATTTATTTTAAGCAAAAAAATCATCACCAGATTTTGAGCCAATCTCTTTCCAAAACACTTGAAGCGTCTGTTACAGAACATCCAATCTTATCGTATTTTTAAAAATAAATGTAAATATTACTAAGCATATTACAAACTCTCCACCTTAAAACAATATAATGTTCTCCCTCTAGCATCACCTAAAACATTTTTGGAAAAAAATGGCTGCAAGCTATATTCTAAACTATAACCATCATACAAAAGCATGTAAGAGAAGAGATCTATTAGGCCATCTTCTCCATACCAGGCCTCTGGGAGTAGAATAAATGGAAGAGGGAGTGATGGAATGCTTAAGTGGTAGATCATTTTTTAAGGTTCAGATAATTTAATATATATATTCGACCCTCTTATGCTCTATAGTGTCACCAGACCTTTCCCAGTGAGTTGCAGCTTTGTAGTCAATTCCTTTGTGCTCACACGATATCATATGCAACCATTCATATAGTAAATTTCCACATATGACAGAATATAACATTTGTACAAAGGGACTGATTATTAAAACCATGAGGATTCTGCTTATGCCATACATAGCACCAATTTTTTTAACTTTATTAAAAACCTTTGTCTGAATTAAATCTTTGCTATAAATCCTTTCTCTCCATTATTCTTTTCGTAATGTCCCATCAAAGTAGGTAATAAAGTCATATTTCAAAATTACCTGCATTTACCTAAACACAAATATTACCAGTTTTCTCTCCTTCCTAAAGGTATAATCACATGTACATATACTTCATGGAAATAATACGGCTTAAAGAGCTGTCTCCTCAAAAAAACTAATTTTGTGTTGTAATTCTGACTATCATTTCTATTCTGATAGCACCTAGAGCAGTGGTTCTCAACCTGCAGCCTGCGGGCCACTTGCAGCCCAATCAGTACACAGCAGCAGCCCAAGTGACATCCTCAGGGCCATACAGAGAGTATTGGATGCAGCCCACATAACATATCGTGGGCCACATGTGCGACCCACAATGATAAATAGGTTGAGAATCACTGACCTAGAGGCATGAACTGATATCACGTTGTGCTAGGTCCTTTACAAAAACAAAATACGGGACAGGCCCTGTCCCAAAGAGTTTACAATCTGAACAGACAAGACAGACAGGGTGAAAGGAAAAAAGAGGCACAGAGGAGTAAAGTGATATATGTGCCCAAGGTTACAGAGCAGGCTGGTGGTAGAGTTGGGAATGGATCCCATGCTCCAGAACTCCTTGTTCATTGCCCTATCTACTGAAGTATGCTGCCTCTCTCTCAGCTCAAAGGTTAATCCACTTTTTAAAGTGTGGGTAAGGGGGGATGTTCATAAAACTGAAGCAATTTAAAGATATCTTGCTGGCTAGTCCAATGTAAAAGATATAATGAAACATGATATTTTTTATGGCCAACGCTATTCTAAAAAAGCATTGATATTCATATAAAACAAGCACTGAGGGTGTGGGAAAAAAATTAAAATGCAGACCTCAGTTTTACTGTATATTCACTCACAGGAAAAAGATCAGTCCATTCTCATAAATATACTAATGTAAACTGAATGCACTTGTTGCTCCCAGAACTACATGACATTTCAACAAGTATGCAAACTGGTGAAAAATGTGTTATTCTGCTCAGCAGTTTGCAAAATTTCCAATGGATTTGATACACTTTGCTGCATATCAAGGTTAGAAGAGAAAGTCCTCTGTTCCTGATGAGGGATGTTCCTTGTGACATGCACATCAAACAATTGCCTGTCTTATCAAAGCAAAAAAAAATTTTTTTTTTTGAACATATGGACCTCCAATGTACCAGGAAAGAAAGTCTTTCTTCAGGTGTGTGAATCTTCATCAGTGTAACAGAAAAGGTTTTGGAACATCTGAAAATAAAAAATCTTATCCTTTGGAAAACCACCTTTCTAACCTTCAGTTTTCAGATAACCAGGTTCCTTTTTGCAAAAAGATTATTAAAAATAATCATGATGGACAAATTGCACATCTCATTAGAACTAGATGAAACCTACTGCCCTCCACTTTATTAAGGAGAACTCTAGAAATTTTAGTAATAATCAGATCAGCTCTGTTTATCTTGATGGTCATCTGAGGGCTCAGTCTCAAAGTCTAATATTAACAAGAGGACAAATAGAAGTTTGAGTGTTTAAACTATTAGCTCAGACAGATCAGTAGTCAGCAAACCTATCTATTTTTTCTCTCTCCCAAATGATTAATCAAGACTATTTTTTACTTTAGAGATTGTGAAAGGAACGGGCATTTATTTCAATCAATGTTTCATCAAACCCAGAATATTCTCTAGATAGCAGGTCCATTGGGTTGAGAGACATTCTCAGATCTTTCAATTTAGCTCACCTTCCCTCCACAGTTACTAATAACTGGAATTCAAGTTCAGGATGGATTTCTTAGCCCCTCTGTTCTGTGTAGTAAAAGTAAATTGTAGCAATTTACATTGCTTATGAACCATACTCAACAGTTGCATTTAAATGACCTATCTTTGGGTTTGCTTCTGTATCTTGAGTGCCCTCCAAGTAAATTAGCAAAGTTGCCCGCTAGACTTCATGAAATTCTAGTTTTTCTTTTCAGGTGATTCAAATTCCGTGTGAGGTAGCTTTGCTTTTTTTTTTTTTTTTGTGGAGGAAGGGGAAGGAGAGAGGAGTTGGCTATGTGGTGAATGTCATCCAGGATATGGTGGGGAAATATTTTTCAACAAGCAAGGTTTTGCAACATTTTCTAATGGTGGTGGTCAGATTCTAGCTTCATCTATTTTCATTAGAAATTCATTCTCAACTGATGGGATCCACCTGTAGAATGTGTTGTTTGCAGTTCTCAAACATTTTCTCTCAGAGGACTGCAACTGTCTTTCTGTTTCATAGATGGAAACATGGTCTCTAATAGGACTTGATACATTGATTACTTTAAAGAGTAGGACCAAGTAGCATGAACTGGCAATTCAAGATGAATGGGAGCCAGTGGAGGGACGAAGGGATAGGAGCACAGGGCAGATGTGCTCACAGCAGCCTCCACCACAGAGGAGGCAGGCAGTCACACATTGCACCAGCTGGAGCCTTTTCACATTCAAATTCAGATACAATGATTTATAATCTGGAAGTGACAACTTCATGGAAAACTAGGGTCAGATCTCATCAAGGAGAAAGGGCCATAGAGTCCTAGCAAACTGAAAGAGAGTGGCATTTTAGTCACTGCTGTATTGGTCATTGAAGTTCACTGATAAGTCTGCCTGGACCCAGATTTGTCACACCAGTTTGGCAATGGGGGTTATATGCCTTTAGTGGAAGGAGAAGTGTGAGGGTCTAGTTTTTTAAAGACCAGCATCACTGTGGTCTTGCCTGCAGTGAGTTTGAGCCATCTGCTCTTCATCCAGGAGCTGATCTCACATTACATTCTGATATCTCAGTGTAGGTGGTTTCCCTCAGTGGAGAATGAGCTATAGAATGGAGAATGGTCATCACTAGGGCATTGTTGGGAGTGGAGCACAAGACATCTCTCCTCTCCCTTTCTTCCCCTCTCCTCCCACAGTGGTCTCGTATGGAAGAGAGAACTTTCTTCTTATTTTTTTAAATGGAGGAAAAGTGGATATAAACAAACGTGAGAACGTGACTGGGGTCTGACCAATAATCCAGCTAGCCCAATACCCTGTCTCTGACAGTAGCCAGTGCCAGATGCTGCAGAAGGAAGGAACAGAACAGGGAAATTATTGAATGATCCATTCCCTGTCATCCAGTCCTAGGTTCTGGTAGTTGGAGGTTTAGGGACACCCAGAGCATGGGTCTGCATCCCTGACTATACTGGCTAATAGCTGTTGATGGACCTAGGCCCCATGAATTTATCTAATTCTCTTTTGAACTGAGGTATACTTTTAGCCTTTACAAAATCCCATGGCAATAAGTGCCACAGATTGATGGCACTGTGTGAAGAAGTACTTCCTTTTGGTTTTTTTTTAAAACCTGCTGCTTATTAATTATGTTGGCTCTTACGTTATATGAAGGGAGAAATAACACCTCCCTATTCACTTTGCCCACACTATTCATGATTGTATAGACCACTGTCGTATCCCCCTTCATCATCTCTTTTCTAAGCTGAACAATCCCAGTCTTTTAAACTTCTCCTTATACAGCAGCTGTTCCATGCCACTAATCAATTTTGTTTCCCTTCTCTGCACCTTTTCCATTTCTAACATATCTCTTTTTAGAGTATTCAAGGTGTGGGAGTACCATGGATTTATAAAGTGGAATTGTTACATTCTCTGTCTCCCAAGGGATTGGGAACCATTGGAGTAGAGAGTGTGGTGTGTATATGCGCAGAACTCAGATGTTTCTTTACTCACCTAAGAAGTTTACGTAGCTATTTATACTCCTGGTAGTGGATGATATGTAGCATACGTATTCTGCCTGCTGTTGAAAGGAGTGTATAGTGTAGACATACCAAAACTAGTGGTTTCTTTCTAAAGAGTTAATTCAGCTAATTACATGGTGAGAAGAATACACATAAAATGAAATAGCTCCTCAAATAGGCATGTTTATTTGCCTGCAAACTGAAGAGTCACATACCTGCTGATTCCCTCCTTAGAAAACCACATCTGCCCTGTCCTTAAGCAGCCTTCACAAGTGCACACAGACAAATAATTGCAAAGAAGCTGTTGCAGTCACAGCTTGGGAAAATGCATAGATCAAAGAAAACTGCCACTGGCATTCAATTGATCTATCCACTGAGTCCTATGAGCAGCAGTGCTTCTGAGAAGTGCAGCTTTCCCCCACACAATTAATGAGTTATTTGTAAAAGTGAAAATTTCATTTGTTTTAGTAATGAAACAAAATATTTTGCAATCAACACCTCAGGATTTTATGTGTAGAAATGGTGTAATATGCAGAGGTTCTGGTAAGAAACTGATCTTAATTTTGATGCCTCTGTCACCTTGCATACATCAGAGTTATTTTGACACTGGCAGACCAGGTGCCAACTCATGCCAAGGTCCCCATGTCTCAGTGAGCCCTGACAATGACATAGCTGGAATCAGTGTGGCTCATCCGAGTGTTAGTATCTTTAAAATAGGTTTAATAGTTATAAGAATATGTTTAGTGTTTAGATGTTATTGAATGCTTGTGAGTAGCTGCATGCAATAATCTCATTTAGAACATCTGTATCCCATATTGTAAGGTAGTATTTGAGTGGTTATATTGTAAGCCTCAGTGACTGTGTTGGTCACCAGACAGAAGAGAGACATTAACTAGTGTGAAGAGATGATCTCCAATGGAAGGTGTTACTTTCTGCCCCATCCAGAAAGATCTATTGATACCACATGGACTATTGTGGGATGATAAAGAGGACAAAAGATGCTTGTTGTTTTGGCATTCCCCTCACAAACCCATGAAGAGAAGTCATGCAAGTGAATGTCTCCTGTCAGCTGAGCTGGTAGCTCAGAGCGCAAAGGAGGGGGATAAAAACCCCTAACAAGAAAGAATTGTATCTCCATGTTGCTTGGACTCTGGGGAGCAAGGTTAACTAGGCATAAGCAAGAAGTCCCCAGTGCTTGACCTGGGTTAGCCCCAAAGGACATACAGAAGTTGCTTGAGAAAGAAGCTTCTTTTTTTTTTAAACTTTAGATTTTTCCTCTTTTGTGTATATACACTTTTACCTGCTTTAACCTTATAAGTAACTCTTGTTTCCTTTTCCTACATAGTAAATCTTTAGATAGTGTATTATAAGATTGTCTACAAGTGTTGTCTTTGGTGTAACATCTATGAGGCAATTGATCTAGGATAAGTGACTGGTCCTTTTGAGATTGGGAGTAATTTGACTGTTGCTGCAATCTGTGGTATAAGAAATCATCAATCACAAATGTATGTTCACCTAGGAGGTGAGATAGATTTTGTGAATGGGTGATATTAATAGTTCTATTTGGTTGGCACCCAAAGGGGTTGTCTGTGATTCACGGTTGAGGCTGCTACAGTGCCAGAAGAGTTTACACTTGATAACTGGATGGTGAAATCAAAATACAGAACTCTCAACCAATTTGGGGTTTGTACCTTGCTTCCTAACAGTTTCCACTGAGGTTGATACTCATGCTCTTATAACTGTCAAGCTGCCTGCAGTGACTCAAAAGATTAATACCCTCCTGTCACATGGGCTATTGTGTTATCTTCTCTTTTGGAACTCAAATTCGATGGAAAAATAATACCAAACAAATACAGCTATTAATACCACCCATTAATAAAACAAGCAGATGGCGTCATCTAAGATAGAAGTCAAGGTGGCCAACCTGTATATAGTGCTTCTTATGTTTTTCATTGTCTGATTGGGCAGATATGTTACTTCTTACAACATGCTTTCCCAACAAGACAGTACCACTCTGGATGTCTCAAGAAATAGAGACCCAGTGCTTTCCTTATTTTTGTTTTAGATGTTTTACATTCCTGTTGTGGGAATGTCACATGTGATTGTGAACGAAGTTGGAGAGAAAATGTGTTCATTTTTTATTAAAAAAAGTTTTGATTAAAAGAAAAATTTTCATGAGCAAAAATATTTAGTTTGTTTAATTTTTGACAAATCCCAAATTTTGACCAAAAAACAAAAACTATTTTACACTTTTTAAATTCTATTGTTTTAAAATTGTGAGGGGACAATACATTTTTTTCATTTTTTATATTTTTCCACTACTCATAGAGGAAGGTATAAAAAATGAAAGAAAGTGGAGAAAAGCTAACTTTCACATTATGTTAAAAGGTTTAAATGGTCGTCATCTAGCATGTCTTTGATCCTCAGATCAATCACATACCTGGTTAAAATCAATTGATGTACTAACTACCTTTCATTTAGGCTAAATAGAAGAAGCAATTAAGTTTCTTTATTGAGTAAAATATCTTGATACACTGGAAGCCACTGCCCAAGGCTCTAGGCCACATACAAGGCCAATCAGAAACTAAGCTAAGACTGAGGGTTTTCCCTGAGACTGATTGTAAATTCAGGTGGGAGGGATTTGATTGTTTGTAGATGGGTGTGGGGGGGAGGGTACGTCAGAGGCAGAAAGGAAGCAGAAATGAAGAAAAGCCATAGAAGCAATGTTGGGCTGAGTTGAATGTCAGAGGTTCTTGTGGGCACAAGGCTCATTAGAAAGGCAGACAAGGATTTCTGGATAAGAAAACTGTCTGCAATTGTTTATTCCTACTGTTTTTAGGTAAGCAGGACTTTGTGGATATTCATTGTAAATAAACAGGTTGGCACCAAAGAAATATTTGACTAGTATTATCAATTTCTTCTCCAAATGGAAACCACCTGTCAAGGCCCCAAACTTTGACTAATGGCTCAGAACAAAGGGACAAAGTATTTTTACCTTTTTCTACCCTCTTCCAGTGGATAAAAGAGGAAAAATAAAGAAGTGGTATTATTCCCACCAAGATCAAATGTAAATTTCTTTTTTAATAAAAAATAGGTAAAATGTTATATATACAGACACAGATGTGTTGTGTGTGAGAAACACATTTTTTTTAACTAGTTTGGTAATGACATGATTGTGGTGAAGATGGCATAGATGTTATTTTGTCAGTTTGCTGGATATTTGTCTTTTTGGAATCTAACATTCTCTTGTACTAGCAATAGCAAGATAACTTTTGGCATTTTGGTTTTAGTACTCCTTTTGATCCAGTTTCCTGCTGTATTTTGTGTATACTTTAAGATTTATTGTCTTTGGCTCAAGCGGATTGTTTGATGTTGGCAATAAAACTTTTCCCCTTTGTCCCCACAATTCTCTCCATGGTACACTTACTCACATTATCAAACAATATGTGGTGGTTTTCTGTGTGGTGGCTCTCTCATGCCCACCTCTCAATGTTGTTTACTATTTAGGCCTTTAGTTCAGTACTACATAGATACACTAAATATGTCTTCAATATCTGCAATACATAGAGGTGAACTCTCAAAGTCTTTTTTATCAGGCCAATCATGAATGCATGTCACACAAACTGTTGTTGTCCAGATCGATCACTGATCATAACAGGTACCAGTTCAGCAAAGCACTTAAGCCAAAAGTTAGTCACATTCTTAAATACCTTGCTGAACTGGGGCTATAATGAAAAGACTTTATTATCAAGTTACAATAAGGTCTTAACTTTGAATTTCCTGATGTTTATACAACTAAAGACGACCCTTAACCTTTCACTAACAGGGATTGGTCATTTAATACCCTCTGGGGTTAAAAGACAGATATGCCTATGAGAAGAAGAGATGCACAAATGCTTTGTGAATTGACAGCTCCCACACTGGAATGTGGTTGACAGAAAAATGCTCCCACATGTTGAAGAAAGGCTTCATATCTGCTTTTATTTCTTTTAATAGGTTCCAGACAACAAAACACAACACATGCCTCCTACCACTGTGGCAGTTTAAGTAGCCATGCAACCACTGATATTTTTGGACATAATGTAGTGCTGTCTCCTACCCATTACCTTATCTCAACCACCACCAAGCAAGAAATGTGAGCCCTATTAGCCTTCCCTGCTGATTTTATTATTGCGATTCACCACATGTGAATAGACTCTATTCTAGTATTCATTTCCAGTCCTGTCATGAACTTCAATTAGCCTCCAGCATCCACACAGCATAGAAAATCTCTGCTGGCAAAAACACACTCTGGTTCAGACCAATAAGGCTATTTAAATCTTCAGAGCTGATGGAGTGTATACCATTAAATATTATATGCTAAACTTCAGAAGTTCAATGTTAAAAATTAAACACAACATTACAGTCAGTTATCTAAAGCCAGATAAACTTTAAAACTTACTTTAAGATTTGTACATTAGTCAAGACCGAATTATGAAAATGCTTGAGATTTAAATAAATTATGTTTTTACAACAAGAAAATTTGTAAGGCATGGGACAGACTATTATTCCGAAAGAAAAACAGCCTTTATTACATTGGGTTCAGTTAACATCAAGACTGAAGTTTAGTGACTGAATAATTATACATATAAAATATGTGGCCATCAAGTGGAGCTCAGCTGAACTGTTGGGAACATTCCCCATTTCCACCAGCAAACAGAAAATGAAAAGACAACGAGAATCCTGTAGCACGCACTTTAAAGACTAACTAATTTAATTTCTGCAGGCATAAGCTTTTGTGGGCTGCAACCCACTTCATCAGATGCAAGGAATAGAAATCATATAGGGGGTATATATATACATCCAAGGGCAAGGAACAACAATGGGGAGGGTAGGTATTAGCAAAGTCCATTCAGTTAGAGTAGCTGAGGCCTATTCACAACTGTTGATTAGAAGGTGAAAATGTGTGAATAGTGACAAGTACTTCTTGTAGTGAGATAACCATCCCAAGTCCCTATTCAGAAGCTTCATGGACTTTGCTAATACCTACCCTCCCCATTATTGTTCCTTGCTCTTATATATATACCCCCTAGCTGATTTCTATTCCTTGCATCTGATGAAGTGGGTTGCAGCCAACGAAAGCTTATGCCTGCAGAAATTAAATTTGTTAATCTTTAAAGTGCTACAGGACTCTTGTTGTTTTTGCTGTATCCAGTTTAACACGGCTACCCCTCTGGAACTTTTCACCCTGGAAGGCTCAGAAAATGAAAAGGTTTCTTCTGAGCTCTGACAACTGAGTGAAGAGATTGTGTCCTAATAAATATTTGATGGCCCACAGGTAAGGGTTGTTTTGGGGGGCGTTAATGTGAACATACTCATATTTCCATCCAGAAACATGAAGGGCCTAATTCTCCACTCACTTACTTTGCTTTTGCACCACTGTAAGTCCATTGACTTCAAATCACTCTTCATCTTGGAGAAAGGATGGCCTTGTAGTTAAAACACCAGACAGTGATATCTGGGTTCCAGGTTCTCAGCACTGCTATGGCCTTCTTATGTGACTTTGGGCAAGTTACTTAATTTCTCTGTGCCTCAGCTTCCCTTCTGTAAAATGGGGATACTACTTCTCTAACTCACAAGTGTTGAGTTTAAAAATGAAATAATAATATTGTGAAGTCAGGTGCCCAGTTCTGCTATTTTGTAGCTAACCATGAATATATCTGAGTTCTGCTGAAAAGTGTGGAGTGAGTCAAGAATTGTTTAGCTGTTCAATATTTTCCCTACTGAAGTAATAAGATATGTACCAGTTTAATCCTATGTTAGATGGGTGTAGTATAGGACACCTTTTCAAAAGCCAAAGGATAGCCAGGAGGACCATATACTTCTTTCATATTATTGTTATTCAAGAAAGTCTCTGCATATTCATACTTTTGGGACCCACTGAATTTCAAGAATTGCACAGTTCCCAATCTTTAATTGAATGGGAAAAAATGTAGGTAAGCATTTAGTGTATATATCTATCACAATAGAGGCTGATACCTACAATACCATACATTCACTAGTGCTCTCTCCATAGTGATCAGTCCAGTGGGAAATGACACAACCAATAAGTATTATTATTTTTATTTCAGTGGCTTCTAGAGGCCCCAGTCAGAGATCAAGGTCCCATACTAGAAATAGTATGCACATGTAATAACAGACTGTTCCTGTCTCCAAAAGCTTACCGTTGCTCTTTGCCAGAAGCTGGACATGGGTGACGGGATGGATAACTTGCTGATTACCTGTTCTGTTCATTCTCTGTGAAGCACTTGGCATTTGCCACTGTTGGAAGACGGGATATTGGTCTAGATGGACCATTGCTCTGACCTAGTATGGACTTTCTTAGGTTCTTATGCACAGCTAAAGCATATATATGAAGAGAGAGACATTGGGTAGATATGACAAAAAAGGGAGAAGTGTAAAGGATAAGATACCAATAAAAAGGATAGTGATGCTTCTCTTGGGAGACCATTTCATGGATTAAGATCTGGCCCTTAGAAAGTTTATCCTGATTGTTCTGTTTTTTATTTTGTTTTTCTATTTTCAGTTTTTCTTTACTTATATTAATTCCAGTGCTCCTAGTTAGGACACAGAGCAGCCCCAAGATGCCACCATAGAAAGGGAAGGGCTCTTGGCAGGGATGGGGAAGTCAGAGCCACCACTGTTGGGGGTAGATGGAGAAAAAGAAAGCAAACAAGTTCTACTGCGGGTGGAAAGAGGTCAAGATACAAGGGATTCTGCAGATCCTGTGTACTATGGTCCTGTGCTCCACTGGACTCCATCTACAACAGTGAGAAGTCTTATTTAGGGAAGATATGGCTATGATGTTTCCCTGGTGCAATCTAGACTGGTGAATTGCTCTGTCACCCCAGTCCCCCACTCTTGGAGCCCATCTTACTCTGTTCTGCCATGAAAACCCCTACTCCTGGGCTGTTCAGGCACAATCTCCAGCATGTAAGATGATCCCAACTAAGTGAGTGAGCGAGTTCTAGCCAGCTACTCTTTGGTTTATACAACAGAATGACCCCAGTTACTACCCCTAGTCCCAGATGCAATCCTAGGAACCTCCGTTTTATAGTGTTCAGTTATGCCCACTGAACAATGTAAGCTCATGTAAGTTCATCAATTTTAAAAAGAAATTGACACGCACCAGCCTTGTTGTTCCAAGTGGAGTCCCCAGTACTCTTCAAACCAGACACACTGCTTTAGCTAAAACAAACAAAACAAATTTATGAACTACAGAAGGAATTTATGTCAATGCATAACAAATGAGATTTGGTCAAAAGAAATAAAAGCAAAACACTTTCTAAACCAAGCTTAACACCTTCAGCAACCTTACAAATTTAGGTGACTCTCACCACAGGCTAGGTTGCTTCCCTTCAGCCAGGCTCTCCCCCTGGTTAGCATTTCAGTTGCTTGGTGGTATGTGTAGATGGAAGTGGAAGAGAGAGAGAGCATGGCAAATGTCTCCCCTTTTTATAATGTTCCTTCTCCCCTCTGGGGCTTTACTCTCCCCTTCTTCCCCCCCCCAGGGTCAGGTGACAAACTGTCCTTATATGGACTCATACATGTCCTGAGTCAGTGAACATTACCTCCTCAGGGTTCCAAGCTGACCAAGGGAAGGGAGGTGACTCACCTGAGGGTCCAACTGATCCTCTGTTGATACCCAGGCTGGTCCTTTGTTCCTGGGAGGCTGAGCTGGGTTTGTCCTATACACATCTTGATGAGGTGTGAACTGCCCCACTGTTTCTGGAGAACTTTGCCTGGACATGTTTCAAGCCATGAGGACACATCTTTGGGAATATTACATGGTGAACCCTCATACCCATACCCAATAACGATCAGTATGTCTTGAGCATACCAACGGCATCTTACATAACATAATTTGCATTAAACAATACACAGTTATACTGCATGGCTGAACATGGGGGTGGAGAGTGTCACAACTGCTATTGATTCAGTGGTGGGAGACCAACTAAGGCCTTTAGGCAGATTGTGAAATAGACGGTGAACCCCAAAAGCTCTCTGGTGATTTTTAAGCTGTCACTTTCTTAGAGCAAAAACACTGATCTGACAAAGTGTTCCAGTTTTGTGTATTTTAATAAATAAACTCAGAACAATTAATCTTCACACAAAAACTATAAAAAAGTGTCATTACAAAAATTACTCCTAAATTAATGATGCAAATCAAATGACAAAAATACGTTAATGTCAAATTAACCCAATTAACAGGTTAAAATCAAATGGATTAATAATAAAAACAACACATTTTATTTAACAGTTTAAGGAGGCAGCAATCTGTTCAGCCAAATAATAGGGCATCATCAGTGCCAATTGAACCTATGTTTATGTATCAGCCAAAAGCCTTGACAAAAAGAAAACTAATAAATCCCAAAATAAATTCAGTTGTAGATTACAGTTCAAATACCAGTGGCTGCCCAAATGGTAGAGGCTGCTGGCCCAAATTTTAGTGAGTAAATAACCATTATTTCTCATTTTCTAATATATAGTCACATGAGCTGTAACAATAATAAATTTAATTTAAAAATCATCCCAGTTTGCTACATTTTACTAACGAAGATCTTCAGGTGAAATTATTATTTTGAGGAACCTGACAGGAGCTCCCTCTAATCCTGCATTTCACTGAGACATTATGTCAGACCATTTTAAAGCATAATTCTATTTTAAAACTGAATCTAAAATTCAAAATTGACAAAAAATTGGAATGGATTTAATCCTTATTCTAGACACTTACTCTGTCAGGTAAACACAACCGTTCAGAGATTTACTTCCAGATGAAACAGATGTTGTTTCTTATAAATAGTTTAAATGTCCCTTTATTTCCCATTGATGCTAACAAGAAGCAAAACACTGTCACTTTAAATTAAAAGGTTTTTACCTTAAAAAAATTGGGCATCTTGATAAAATGTAAGCCTTTTCAGCACCTCATACTATGATAACAGAATACTGCACCCAGTTCTGGTGTGCCCATTTTTAAAAAGACATTGAAAAACTTCAGAGGATACACAGAAGAGCCTCAAAAATGATTAAAGGGCTGGAAATGCTTTATGGTGGTATACTAAAGGAGCTTGATTTGATTAGTTTATCAAAAAGAAGATCAAGAGGTAATTTGATTAGGGTGTCTAAGTATATGCATCAGAAGCAAATACCAGCTGCTAAAGTGCTCTTATTCTAATGGGAAAATACATAACAAGAACAAATGGCATGCAGCTAAAGCCAAACAAATTAAAAATTAGAAATAAGGTGCAAACTTTTAACCATGACCATGATGGAGTCTCCATTTCCTGATGTCTTCACGTCAAGATTAGGTGCCTTTCTGGAAAATATGCTTTAGCCAAACACAAGTTACTGAGCTCAACAGAGAAGTAACTGGATGAAATTCTATGGTCTGCCATATAGAGGAGGTCATACTAGATAATCTAATTGTCCCATCTGGCCTTAAAAATCTATCAATCTATGAGCCAATAAAGCAGTCTCATACATATCCTTTGATCAACATTCCCATATCCCAAACATGGGCATATAGGATACCAAAGCTAGTGGTTTTATTGCTACTTCATGGCCTGGAGATAATTTGGATGGGTTTGAACGTTTCACGTAAGATCTAAGCCTTTAGTGGTTCTCCCACCACTACTGTAACATTGTACTGAGCTCATCAAACATTTGGAAAGTTGGGGAAAAAATAAATGAAGAGGTCATAATTACCATCTTCTTTGCAGGAGACTATATCATTAACATAACAAGAACTATATTATTGCTATTCATAAAGGCGGCTCCAAGCTGTGATGATAATATGTTCAGTATTTAGTGACACAGATAAGCTCAAAAAACCTTTCAGTTCTATTCTAATTTGATTGAATTAAATTATTATGATGTTTTAATGTAAAATGTCATAAAGCATTTATCAGGTATTATTATCTTAATTAGAGATATTTTGCATTTTGTTCACAATTACAAGTAATTTTGTCTGCATAAATTTCACACCTATTTCAGTAAGATTTATAGGAGTGATTATTACTCTGGCTGTTAATAACTACAGCAACAATGCTAAGAGTGATCATAACCCCTATAAGTAGGGGCTGTTGGATTTAAAACAAAATCAGTCTGGACTGTGTACTGTAGGGTTCTTTGCTGAAGTTTATAGTACAAGTAGATCATTTTCTGCCAACTGCCAAGAGCTTTTATGTTGACAAGATGAAAGCCAACATTTATCAGGTGAAAAGCAAACCTTAACACACCTTGAAAATAAATACGTCATGTCAGTTCTGGGTTGGACGATAATGAAAAAGTTTTCTGAGTTCAGCCTTTATTACATTCATTAAGAAAAGTCCTCCATTTTATAAAATTAAATGCACTATGTGACTAGCTCATAAGGAGATTGATTTACTTTTAGAATTAATAGATGAAATTTATACTTGGTGTAGGATTTACTCCGAGTGAGAATTTAGCCAAACATCTTTTTAACTTACTGATATCATGATGTTTAATTAAGACACAACAACTGACATGAGCTGAATGTGTAGTCTTCCCCCCTTATATACTATTTATTATTATTTTTATTATTACTATTTGTATTACCATAATGCACAGGAGCCCTAGTCCTGATCCTAGGCCCCATTGTGGTATGTGCTGTACAGACAGAACAAAGCCTGTAGTTGGTAAGTAGTCAGTGCTTATGCACAGCAATGTTTTTAACTTACACAGTGCATGATGTTACCACATAATGCTTTGCAATGACACAGAGCATTGCTGAATGACAAAGGAATATTTTGTATTTTCTGTTTTGTAAGGGAATCTATTCTGTGGGTAGGTAAATGTCCAGTTAATTTTCTTTTTGTAATTTGTGTCAGGGATGCCAACAGTTCCAGAGAGTAGCCTTTTTTATAATTGTAGAAATTTATAGAAATAAATACATTTCAGGACCACAGGCTTCTCGACAGGTGTTTGGGGCCTGCTCGAATGCCCATTGGAGACAATATTATTATTTCCATTGACAGTGGATTTTGGACTAAGCTCTAAGTACATTCTTTTGGTTCAAAGACTATAATTAATTCTAAGAATTTAATACAAGTTGTACATAGAGACAACACTTAAAAATACAAACACCATGCAATGCTCCTGAGTAGACTTTATCCCAGCTATGAAGAGTTGCTCCTCTCTCCTTCAAACAGTTTCTGTATCAGTTCTTCCTATTTCTCCTGTTACAGCCTTTCCAAAATAAATTTCATATCCTATTTGACTTTGTGGCTTTTTAGATCTTTTGTTCCAAAATGAATAAAAATGGATCACCCATGCAGAGATGAAAAGTTTCTAGCTTCATAAGTGTTTTATTCTATACTAAGCATGTACTAGCCTTAATGTGCAACTTGTGCTAATGGTAAAATCCTGCCCTTGGTAGCACTGGAGTACAAATACGGCTAGAGTGGAAAAGATGGAGCAAGGAACAACTTCCTTCCACCACAAAAAAGAGAAGCGGGGAGGGGGCAGAATGTCTACACTGTGCTCAAAAGAGCCCAAGGAATTGGGCCCTCTTACTATGACATTTAGCAGCCTGCAAAACATTTTCTCAAGGGCAGCTTATGAGTCTGAAACAAAACCTGTGATGCAAACCTCACTTCTGTTTGCACTTGTGCCTGTGTTTATAATACCCCCCAACTTTGAAAAAGTTCAGATTCAGATCTGAATTTTAAACCCCAACCTTTGGGTACGTTTGGATCGTGGAGTCTGCCTTACATCCATCACAGGTATAACTATTTGTATCTGGGATTTGTTTGGAATAGTCTCTGGGTTTAGGAGAACATGTAGGACTCCTGCTGGCTAGTGCACATGCTGTCTGCAGCAGCTTGCGCCAGCCAACAATAGCAGCATTAGGCAAACTAACAAATTATAGAGGTAATAAATAATGTCCAGTACCACATTGTGGTGCCCCACTTTGTGCCAGCTTGAGCGACAATGGCAGATGCCTGGCCTCCTACTAGCTTCATCCTCTACACAGCTGTCACAGATAAAGGCAGAATTTTGCTCTTGCTGGGCCAATTAGTGTCACCAGTTAAACCTGTACAACCTCACAGGAGCCAATCAAGTTGCATGAGTTTAATTGACAGCAAAATCAAAACTGCTATGCACAGTAACACTTTCTAATATGACGGTGGGACGACTAAGAAAACAAATAACCCAAGCCAAAACAATTGTAAGTGTTTAGCATGGCTCACAAGTTAGTGTTGTGTAACAGGCTGTTCTGGCCCTTTAAGACAAGCTACAGGTCCAGTACAGCCTGCTTGCTAGTTTCTGCCAAGGACAGGTGGAATTCTGAGAGTTGAGGTTACATGGGCTACTGGGAGGAGTAGGTCTTTCATCAACGCTTACTGAGGAAAGGGTCAGGGATATAAGATCCATTTTGTTCGGTGCAAGAAATCCTGAAGAGATATAAAAAAAGACAGCCAGATTGCTGGGTAAAATAATGTGAGGGTGAGGTGTTGTTTTTGCTAAGACAGTTAGATGGAGCAAAATCCCAGGTGGGAAATTCAGCGACAGTGGCAGAGCACATGAGAGAAAAGAAGAGCAGAAAGAAGGCTAGAATAGTTGGAAAGTACATGGTTAGACCTGATGTCACTTCATTGTACAGGCTCTCAAATCTGGAATTTGCAAAAGAGGGAGGGTGCAAAAGTCCCAGTACAGTTAGTGAACTTGTACTGGAATAACTAGCACAAACAGTTAAAGGCAGAGTTTAACCTTTCCTATTTGATGTGGTTTTAAGTCAGAGTCTTTAACCTAGTAGTTTATAATTATACCTTCAAGCCACCAAATACCTCAGCCTATGTCCAATCCCAACATTTATTTGTCTGATAAAATGGGAATTATGACAGCCTTAAATAGCCTTATTGGTTTGAACCTCAGTGTGTTTTTGCCAGTGGAGATTTTGTATGTTGTGTGGATGCTGGAGGCTAATTGAAGTTCATGACAGGACTGGAAATAAATACTAGAACAGAGTCTATTCACATGTGGTGAATCGCAATAATAAAATCAGCAGGGAAGAGTAATAGGTCTCGCATTTCTTGCTTGCAGGAGGTTGTGTTAGGGTAATGAGCAGAAGGAGGCACTACAGTATGTCCAAAATATATCAGTGGTTGCATGGCTACTTAAACTGCCACTCTAGTAGGAGGCACGTCTTATTTCTCTACAGCTAACATGATACAACTAATATGATTTTTTGTGGTAGAGACTGGAATGAAAATATACTTCAATGATTAAAATAAAGAATTGATGTCTCTGGTCCAAAGTCAGTCATTCAGGAGGATTTAAAGACTATAAGCCTAATGCTGGCATCAAACAGTGGCCACCATTCACCATTAGATAATTCTATTACAGTAATGTTCCAGTGTTACTAGACCCTCTCCACATGATGCACTGACACACCTTTGCATGCAACATCCTGACAACTGAAGTCTGCTCTCAGGGGGGATAATGTATGAAACCTCCCTTGCACTGATAAACTTTTGTATCTCTGTGTGTTCTTTTATCTACTGCCTCCACTTGAGCACATACCAACACCTGGTCCTGGCAGGGGACTGGAGCAGAAATGATCAAAGCAGCCATGTATGATTAGTGCTGAGAACAAACAGCTTGATAATTGATACACTCTTATTTTACTTTTCAGGTTCAGAGTGTGAATTGCGGAAGACAGGATAAATCATCATAAGTTGGGGGGGTGAAGGGGGAAAGAACCTAAAGATGATAAATCTTATGTGTCTCTCCTTTTGTGCCATGAAAGTACAAATAGGGAGCAGATATGTGAGGCTGTCACTCCACCATGCTCATCAGTTCTTATTTAATAGATATTGGATAAAGGTGAATATAATGGTAAATATCATTTAGCCTCAGGCTAATGAAAAATACACTCACACTCTTCTCAGAGGAAGTCAGGATCTCTTTGGATGAGCCCTCTAAGGCACAATTGCTTTGGTTTATCCTTTACCCAGTTCTTGACCCTAGAATATTCAATTGTTCATGTGGATGTTCTTGCTCACTGTCGCACAAGCATACTTCTTTCAAAACTTCTCTTATGCTTTTCTGCCTTCTGACTGCCAGTTGATTTAGTTACAAGGCCTAGGTGTGCATGTCTTTCCCACTTATATATCCTTGGAGGGTATTTTTGAATGATTAATTGCCTTTTTATGTTTCATATGTCTCCCTAGACTCTTAAATTCCACACCGTGCCTTGCTGCAATGCAGATGCTTCTTGTTGCTAATTCATTTCCGCATGGATGAACAGCAAATGGCAGTTGGTGGGTATATTATCACTGAATTCTGAGTTTGTAGTGAATTTTTCACTGAGGCTGTTGTGCAAGTTATAAAATAAGTACTATACTCTGTCCTTACTCCATGCACAAAAACCCTATTGGCCAAGCAGAAATGGTTAGGCCCATCTACCATTGGAAGACAACATTATAACACACCCAGACCTGATTGTCTAGTACACTTTAGGTAAAAAAAAAAATCACAAAACAACCATATTTCCCTTATATATACAGTGCAGGGTTGAGGGGACAATCTTTTGCTCTGTTGCTCTTTTCTCTAAGACTTTAGTGGGTTCTTCAAATGTGTCCTGTCACTGAGGTAAACTTTCAGCATACACATATAGATGTAGGGGCACAACTCCCCTTAACAGTGATTTAAGTTCTTTAATTCCCCTGCAAGCTGTGCTGAAAATGAACTCTATTATGTCATTCCACATCAGTTATGATGATACGGTGTGTGACCTGAGGCAATAGGTCTAATGCAAGAACTCAGTGTGAGGCTGTTTCACTTTGTAAAACACATAGAGACTGGAAAAAGATTTTAAAGCAGTTTTATTTAAAAGGACACCTTCACATTTTCTTCTTAAAATTTTATATCTGCTATTCTTAAATGTAACTCCTAGGGTTATTGTAACTGAACTATTTAAGGAAACAATATTTCTATTATATTTCACTTTGTTTACTTTTTGCATATGATAATGCTTTGTGTCATTATGTGTCTTGTGCCCAGTCTTTCCAAAGCTTTGCCAAGAGGGAGGATGTCCGTCAGAAACAGCAGCAAGGTGGAATCTGAAAATGAAAATGCAGGAGGGTGCAAAATGAGAGAAGACAATTGGGCCAGTTCCTGTTTGGTATGGTTGCTCTGATGCCCAACCACAAAAGCCTCTTATAGGAACAAAAAACTTAAAAGATCTTTTTAAAAATCCTGCATATACTGGTCTTACAGAAAAATTATTTTTTTTAAATTGTTTGTTTAGAGGCACTTCAGGTTGACAGTATGTTCTGCTAATTGACAGGGTTGGCAGAAAGAACACAGACACCAGTAGAAAGAACAAGGTTGCTTTACTATCTCCTTTTAAATATTACAGAAAATGAAATGATATATATACATAAGCAATAGAAAGAATAAGTAAGGTAATACACCTGATTATTACTACATAAAATTAACTATAGTGATTAAGAAAGATACATTACCAATTGCCCTATTAATACATTACCATTATTTAGATTTACAGTTGCTGGGGAGCCCCGGTTGCAGCGAGGATTTGGAGAGCCTGTCCCGGCAATTGGGAAGCCCTACGCGGTGCGTCCACCTGTAGGTGAGGTCTCCAAATTCGCTACAAGTGGGTCCAGCTTTTATAGAGTGGAACAAACAAGTATACACGACTGTGTGCAGATCACCTTGATGGATATCTGGTTCTCATGCAGGGGGCTGTGATGGGAACCTGGCTAAGGCTCCCATCCCAGACCCTGCACGTTCCTTTCTTATCTTTTTAGGGCTTCAATAGCAAATAGAAACTCCTTACAAAGGGAAAGATAGAAACTCCTTACTTTAGCAACAAAGGGAAAGACCCCTTTCATGTGTTAAAACACTCTCACTCTGCCAGCAGAGGGAGAGGCTCCTTTCAGGTGTTATACATAGTAACTTATTATTATAAATTGATACATTTGGAGTGAACAAGCATATACAATAGTAACATTTATATACAAAGATTCACTGGCATAAACAAATATGACTCCCACCGCGCAGAGGCCGATTCAACTAGATACAGATAATCCTTTTATATCAAAATATTTTTAAATAACTTGCAGCCCTCCCTTCCTCTAAGCCCCCAGAAGATAACCCTCTTGCACAGCCAGAGCCAGTACATTTTTGCACACAAAAAATCCCATGGCAACAATATGTCTTGATTTCCAAAAAGTCTATATATTTCCTTCTGTTTCCTCTGCTTTTGTCCTCATAAGAGTGCGTTTCAGGTGTTCTGTTAACAAGATAGTAGAAAAAGCAAAATTTCGCACTCAGCTTCATCCTCTGATTTGGCTTTTCTTCCATCCCAGGAAAGGCCAAAAGGTGGATGTATTTGATGGATCCAATTTTGTTTCCACAATAAAAAACTAAAGTATAATAGTTTTGACTGCATTGTCATTTTCCATATGACATGCTTAGGGAAGTTATTTCTGTGCATATGTATCAAAGGACCTTCCCCAACTGCCTGCTTGATAACTATCAGATTAGAGGGCTGCACAGTTTTGCCCAACCATTTGGCATTTTACTAGCATTCATATGAAGCGATGATAAAGACAGAACCAAATAGTGCCATAGGCTTGCAGATGGAACTTTGTATTAGCATTGTATACTTCCCTGCAGGAAGCCTAATAATGAGAAACATTAATATTCTAACCTAGCACATGAAATGTTAAAGGGTTTATTATATGGGTCGTTTTTATTAGCTGCAGGTGCATGTGAATGATCCATCAATTAGCTTTTCATGCTTGCATACCAGAGTCCAGCAAAAATCCACACATTTCAGGAAAGTTTGGTTCTGGATCACATCCTTCTTTGCTTTATACTAGCCCCTTCTACCTGATGTCTGATTTATCAAATTTCATTAAATCTGTGGATATGAATGAAGGAAACTAATACTTCCAGGAAGGTTTGTTTGTTATGAAATTGGCACACTTCTTAGTGTGCGCGCAACGTGCCTCAGGAGGCAGCTGACCAGGATTCATCACAGAATTTGATCCGCTGGTTGGATCATTAGCTTCCCCGGCTTGGGCTGGATATTGACAAGAAGTGCAACACGAACACTGTCCATGCCCCTTCCTTCCCCCCAATGGCACATTTTTTGTCTTGATTCTTGGATGGCAAGAAATAGTAGTTAAAAATGAACAAACACAGACCATCAAAGACCTTGTAACCAAAAATGTCAAATCATTCTTTTCAAGGGAACTACATGAGATGAGGAATGCAGAACAGACAATCAAGTAAACTCAATACTTTGAGAAAAAGAAAAGCCCAGCGAGCCAAGCAGTGACATAACTTAGTACTCTAAACAGACCAAATGGTCATACATGCTTAAAAAAGCTGCAAATCAACCCAAATTAAATCTAATCAAGTAATAAAAAAACAGACACATGAAAATATTGGCTTCTTTCCCTTTCTTCTTTTGGCTATCAAATAATAGTCAATGACATTAAGCATCCAGCTATCACTGATTTTAATCACAGATTAGTGAAACTCCTTTAGTATTCAGGTAGATGTGTCATAGATTTCCAGAAATGTTGCACTGTAGTTTATTAAATCTCTAATGCTCACTGGGAATAGAGTGCTGCCTATCAGCTTCTGATTGACACATGCCATATCATGCCAAAAATGCTTGTGGGAGTATATTTTGCAGTGGTGTACCATGGGTCTCCAGATCCTGGGGGTCAATACTTACATTTGCACCCTCCACCCCGTTGGCAGCAGTGGTGGCAGCAACCTGCAGGGGAAGATGGTCTGTGGGCCCATTTGCCACTCTCCTCCACTCCCCTCTGTGATGTGGGGGCGGCAGGGAGTGGGAGAGCAGGAAATGGGCCTGCAGAAACCCTCCTCCCCCTCACCGGTGGGGTGCTGCTGTGACTGCCAACAACGACGATGGAGAGGCAGTGCAAATATAAGTATGAGGGGGCTGCCTGCTGGTGGGAGTGTGGGGAGATGTGATGGGGTCTGCCACAGAGCCCTGCCTTTGGCTGCCTGGCCTTTGCATGGCCAGGGTTTCCACGGCTCCCTCCTTGTTCCCAGCACAGGGGCGGAGGACACTTGCTTCCCCCACAGCGGGACCCCTCAGCCACCGGCAGGCCTGAGCTGTAGTCAGCAAAGCCACTGGGGATGTTAAAGCCCGCCAGCCTCTGGCCTCACTCACTCAGGGAATTCAGATGTACATATTATGTGAGCAGAGTGGATGCTGTTGTGTATTGCACTGATCACACCTAAATGGTTCCCCTTTTTAAGTTTAAACTCTTCATACCAGGAAGTCTCTTGATAGACTCGCTGTGCTGTACGTTGACTGAGCAAGAATGTGACTACTAAAATACATGAATATTGGTGAAGCCCAAATTATTTTAGTTGCAGATGCTCTGTCTACATTAATGAAAAATAAAGGTTTAGTTATCAAACTAGGAGACAAGGGATAACAATGGATGTTCTGAGTTATGAATAAATAACAGTGGAAGCTTCTGAGAATGCTTGGAATTTTTTTTATGAACCAACTGATCATTGTTATGAATGGGTGGAACCATTTCCAAAAAGTTCTGCTTCCAAGTAATTTGGGTATCCTCTAATCTGTTAGCTTGCAAATACTTTATGTCAGATATTGCTAGGTGCTTTAACAGCTGTATCCTCATGATATTCAGGTGTTTTTAAGCAGTCCATAAAGTTTCTTAATTTAGCATCATGTTGTTCATAAATAGTTCTGAAATCATCCCTTCTAAGTAAATAAGGTTCTTGAAGTGTGCAGTATGGACTGCATAGCTTTTCTTGGTGGTTCTCACAATAAAACCACTAACTGTTTTGTGGTATTGACCGGACAGGTGGTCCAAGAGAGAGCTCTCTCTTACACAGTAATTCACAGAATTAAAAAGTTGGGAAACACCTGAGTGAAAACTGTTCATACCTGGAGGTAATGTTAGTCACAACCTAGGGTCCCATTCTGCTATACACTGCCTGGGTAAGAAATCCACTGATTACTGTCTCATGAACTTCCTGTATCCTAGTACCACCAGTAACACATTTTTTAGTTACACTATGAGATAAGCAAAATTTCTCCTGTTAAAGCAATTCTGGTAGGAAATCTTATAGCTATATCAGACTTTAGGGAAGGTAGCAATACATTTAAAAAATATATTAAAGAACCAGATTTTTACTGAGAAGAGAAAGTAAGGTTCTACAGCGGGTGCACTTAAAAAGTTCATTATGGTTTTAAACATACTAAAGGTTTCGGAAATATTCCTGTATTTAAACTGGAAAACACTGTTAGCATGAGTAATATTTCTAGAATTATAATTTCTAAATGCACCAACTATATATGGAGAAAGTCAAAGTTTCTGACTGTAGTGAATCAGTCTTTCTATCTAGGAAAAAGGAAAGGCAAATATAAAAGATTAAAGTATTTAACATATTTCAATTTATAATTGAGTTGGCTTTCTCCCCTCAACTCTCCCCTTTTTTGAGACTTCTGAACTTAATGAGGGTTTTCTGGTTATGGCTGAGGTTCATCGTTGTGTGTGTGGAATGGAAGGGTGCATAAGAACAGAGCAGGAATCATAAAGCACAGTTTGTACAATCACTGGGTAGTGGGTATGGATTTTTTATTTCATACATCATTCACAAATTGCTGCTCACATCCCACAAAGAAAGAACAAAAAATACATCCTTTATGCTATTGTTGTTTTGAAAAAAGCACATTGGAAACAGCTGCAATCATTTACATTTTCCTTCCATAACCTCACCAGTCTCATTGATAGCAAAGCTGAATATTTACAAAGTAAAAATAAAAAAGGAATCCTATTACCTCAGTAACGAGCTACGCAAACATAATATTTTCATTGATTTGGCCTCTGTTTATTGGTTGTTTGTTCTGTTCTGTTTTGTTTTGTTCTACAGCATATCTCTGTGGCATTTAATCTTTGACCATAAACTACTAGTCTGTTACAAATCTAGGTCTCCATCTCAAACAATATGAGAGAAGGAAATTTTTTAAAGAGAAAGCCAATGACCACAGTGATACCATGGATCTCACTCTGACTGGAACTTCATGTTCTTCTGGTTCATCAAGCAACCAAATTACTGGGGCATACTACCACCCTGGCGCTGAGGCTGCTGCTATCGCCATGCTATTGTTCAAAATATTAAAAAGTCACCCCCGCCTTCCCACCCAAATGGCTGTCAGCGTAAGGTACAGTCAAATACCAAGTCCTGGTTTTTAAAAATATGACATATTTCATTTTACAGAGCATTCCTTTGCCTCCACTGAACAAATTCTAGGCATACCAAGGATGAGTGTTTTAATGAAATGTAAAAAAATGTGGAGGTGACTTAAGTGCTACACCATATGTATTCTGAATATATCAGTGAGGTCTTGTGTCCTTCATGGAGAATAGGTCTATCAATGGCTATTAGCCAAGATGGTCATGGATACAACCCCATGCTCTAGGTGTCCCTCTGACTTCCAAAAGCTGGGACTGGACAAAAGGACAACTGGACAACCCAATAATTGCCCTGCTCTGTTCATTTCCTGTGAAGCATCTTGCAACTGCCGCTGTTGAACGACAAGATATTGGGCTGCACGGACCATTTGTCTGACCCAATACAGTCATCCTTACGTTCTAGTGGGTAGAGGACAGGACTGTGATTCGGGAGGCCTGGGTTCTACTCCCATTTCATTCACTGACTGACTCTGTGGCCTTGAGAAAGTCATTGCCTTAGGTCTCTGTGAAACAGGGCTAAAGATAATGCCAATCTTTGCCAAACCACTCAGAGAAGGCTACTGAGCCTTCAAAAGAGGAAGTATGCTGATTTTGTAAAAGACAATGTGCATGTAATTAAAGGACCAAGTTTTCATCATCTCCACTATCAAATGTACAGTAAAGAAGATTTTCTAGCTCTGACAGCATATATGATAAGATAGAGGCTTTGGGGAAGGGCTAGATGAGAGAGATCACAGGCCTTTGGAAGCCAGGCCAACAGGCAGCACTCAGGCTATGACTACCACTCAGCAGCTCACCTGAATAATTAAGTAAGGGTAGCTCACAGAGGCCCCACCCCCAAATCTCCTGATTGGGTGGAACATCCAGCTTCTCCTTTCCCCCGCCCCCATTGGCTAAGGTGTATTATATATAAACCAGGAAGTAACCACAGGAGGTTGTCTGAGCAACAAGAGGGTTCCTTAGCTAACTACTAGTATGGAGCTCTCTTGCTTACCTGAGTCCTTAGCCCTGCATTCTTGCCTGTTCCTGGTTTCCTGATTCCCTGCCTGCTCCTGCTTCCTGTCCTCCCATCCCAGACTCTTGCCTACTCCCTATCCTGCCCTACTCCAGGCCATTGCTTTTCTGCCTTACCCTTGATACTATCTTCGGCTCTGACCCTTGGCCTGGCATCTGACATTGTCTCTGGTCATTGCAGCAGTGAGGTTTTGCTTAATGAGTTGTGGTAAGATGAGTGGAACTATGCAAATAACTTTCTCAAATGCCACACACTACAAGCTATGCCCAGGCTCATATGTAGCATTCCTGAGGTCATCGTTGATATACCTATTACGTCATCATGGCTTCAAGGCATAGTTTCACTCACAGAAATCCCTAGACTCATCTTGTGGAAAATTATTTGTGTTGAAATGCTCCTAACACTGAGCTTCCAATAGGATGAACACCCATATCCTCACATACATATCCTCGACATAGTGCTATCTCAAGGAAAAATATGACACTTTAGTTTTATTGTGAGATAAAGAAGGTGAAGTCAATCCCAGGTGAGTGCTGACCTCACCTTGTATACTGCACAATAAAACTAACTTGCCTCGACTTCACTATGTTTTTACCCTAGGATAGTTCACATGCATTAATTAGTTTCCTTGAGGTAAAAATACACTTTTTTATTTTATTTTTTTGAACACTGAAGACAAGGCCTTAGACAAACCATTATATTATCAGTCTGGAGAGCAGTCCATAAATTTCTCAAGAATATAGTGAGGAGAGACTGGCCTCATTAAACCAAAACACAAATGTAAATTAGACTTAATTGTTAAGTAAGAATTGTTGTGATGCAATCAAATGCCCTAAATCTGCCATTAGAGTCCCATGAGCAAACCCTTGCATGCAGACAGAATCCTGACTTCAAGCATATACCTTCAAGTCAATGGAACTCCACACAGCTCAGGTCTGATTGCAAAAATGGAGCCATAGGGTTTGAGTCTCATTTACGTTAAGACCACTTTCCACAACTCTGGCATTGGAAGCACCATCAAATGGGCATAAATTATATTTACACTCACTTTAAGGCTACTTTACATTTCCAGAATAGTATAGAATGGTTGCAGTGTAAATTAGAATCAGGCTCATAGTTACTATTGAGTACAATAGTTCTATGATTGTAACCAGATATAATATCTGTACACTTCTATACTCAGGTGGAGGAAAGGATATATTATCAATGATTTATTTTCTTTCTGATCTTAAAATCTTACTTCATAAGTACAGATCAGGACCGAGGAATGTATGTGCTGCTTTTATTGTACTGTTTAACTGCACATTATAGCTTTGTAGCAGTAGGGATTTAAAAACTCAGAAAAGGTTTTGTATGGCTCTGATGTGTCAGGCAAGGAGGTACATCATTTTGGTAGCAGTTCTTACAACATAGTGTACAAAGGACAGAGCAAAGGAGTATATGTGTCTGTGGCTTATGGAAGACTCTCAGGTTGAGAGGTCCTGAAGAGCCTTCTAAATTTATCACATCTCCATTATCTAAATTACTGTTTAATTTAAAATTGTAAGGCTGTCTCTGAGCTGTGAAAGGTTCTACGTTCAGAGCACTGGATAATGAAGTCCTCCATAATATAGAAACAGAATGGGACACAACTGCAAGTATGTAGTACCCCTCTTCGGGAAAGGTTCCTTCTCAAAAGGCAGACAATAGTTCATTCTCCATGCCCTTTCAAACAGCCTCCAGTGTTGAGCTTGTCAATAAATATCCAATTAATTTTGTCTGTGGCGATGATACATGGGATAAGGAGCACATTTAATGGACCCCTACTCATTTCACATAGGCCACTGAAGAATCATTGAATGGTAACAACTTTCAGTTTTTGATAACCTGCTTCTGCATCAAAACAAAAGACAAAAGGCTCTGTAGCTCATGACCAATCCTCCTAGGACACCCAATCCCTAAAATTGCATTGATTTAAGCATAGGTCTATTGTCAAGTCGTATTTATCCATGGTGAATGACATATCCAGCACCATAAGATGTAAAGACTGGCCCATTATTTTAATATTCCCACTTTGTTGAACTTTGTTCCTTATGCAAACAGATTCAGTGCTACGTTATACCTTTTGGGAGGCTGAGAAAAGGCAGAGTCAATTCAAAATGGACTCTGCCATCCATAGTAAAATCAACTGGAAGTTTTATATCCCAACATCTACCATAGAAAAGAAGGTTGTAGCTGTTGGATTACATGCCTGCTACTCCACTTATAGAAGCAGATTGCAAATAATTTTGAAATGGTACATCTCCAGTTAAAGCATAAGATTCTGGTCAATGTCAGTGTTACTTCTTACATTCAATGTCATATGGATAGATATAATCCTTAAAGAGCAGAAAGCAAAATCTCTGAATCAAAGTAACACATGACAGGAAGTGACAATTGCTTCTTTATCCCCTGCAGCAGTGCATGTCAGTGACACCTAACAATTCTATTTATTTAAATTACAAAGAAAACTCTACCACATTTCATGTTGCATCAAATCAAGAGTGCATTTAGCCTTTTGCGCAACCTAGTCTATAAATAAAATGTAAAGATATTTATATTGATTTGTTTCCATAGTGATATAAAAGCCTCTCGGGTTTCCAAGGCAATGTGCTGCAGAGTAGCAAATCAAGAAAGTACAGGAGATGTTGGGCAAGTAATAGGTTTACAAAACACCACTGTAATCCAAACAGAAATATACCATTTATATCCAGCAACCTGAAATATTGCAGGCTGTAAATTAAAATAATAATTCTCCACTGAGTTTAAATTCCTTTTGTCATTAAATGTATTTGTGAGGAACAGCATCAGAAATAGACTTTTGTTCATTACACTGAATCAACAATTCTCTGTTTAGTGGGACAGCAGGGGGTGCTGTTCAATTTTAGATTTAAAAAAAATGTGGCAATGGCTAGAGTGATTTGTAAGGCCTGATACAAAGTCCACTGAAGTCAATGGGACTTAAGGGGCTTGATAAAACTCCCAGAATATCAGATAAAGACAATCATTATTTTGTGAACTGGATAATTTTTTTTCATTTTATTTTTTTTGTCACTCTAAAAGAACACGTGGAGTGATTTTGAAAAGCCAGTCAGAACTTCGGTCCATTCCTGACCAAAACGTTTTGGAGTATTTTGAGGTTTCTATCTTATCTACCAAGCTAGTGGAGAGACCTAAAATGAGGGAACACCCTCTGACCTTATAGGAAGACAGGGAGAGAGAATGTTATCTTCATCATTGCACTATGCTTCCTGTATTTGGGCTTGCGGCAGCCTCATCTCAGGTCTTAGTCTGAATAACCAGAGGTTAATGGCCCAGCTGATGGGCTGCACTCAGCAGAGCCCTGAGTGGGGAAAAGGTATGGTAGAGCTGGCCAAAAATTGCTCCAGTGTCTGACATAAAGTAATGCAGTCTTGGCAGATGACACAAGCTGGAACTAAGCCTTAGTTTGGTCCTGGTAAGCATCAAAACTTTATCTTCATCAATTTGTTGTCCACATTCAGCTGGAAATCTCACCTAATCAAATTTTCTTGCAAGATTTTGGTGGGGCCAAAAATACAACAGTAAGAGCCTCTTTGTTGTGGAATATTAGTACTGGCAAGGAAGAAACTTTAAGCAAGCACTTTATTTTTGGAGATAATTAATTTGTAAAGCCTAAAAAAAGATTTGGTTGACATTGGAATTTGGGAGACAGTGTTGATGGTTCTTATGTTGTCTGAACCTGATAAATCTGGAGTCTCCTGTGGATTGCCACAGCCCTTTTGCTTCTGCACTGGGAAAGCAACTGTGGCCTCTGGAATCAGGTAAACCATCATTTATTTATAAAAATCTAGATTAGAGAGCCAGTGCACACCCTTAGGAATTGGATATTCAGGATTATGTTCATTTTCCTGTATTCTGACTTCACTTTCATGCAATCTCTACTTTGGGTTAGATATGTAAGTCCTCCTTTGAAATATGCAGGCTGCAATATCGGTTAGAGTATTTGGTGCTTCTCATCTGTACACTGAGTACTCCAGAACTCAGGATTTGAAAGAAATGTGTTGTTGAATTACCTGATCAAATTATTTATCAGTTGCAGTTGCAATATCTAAGCAAAAGCATTTAAACATATACCTAAATGTTTGCATAAAATGTGTGTGTGTAAAGAAATGACAAATTTTTGAGTGCAAGAGAACATCACATTTCAGTGACCTGAGATATGTCTCATTATTCTGAAAATGCATTATTTGCTTATACACAGAATGTGTTTTTAATTTGACAAACAAGAAAAATACTCTATCATCTTGGGAAGATATATACCTACTTATGTTAATTAATGAAAACAGAGTCTCATCTAGTGATTTCCACTACAAACTGATTGAGAATCCGCTCAAAGTTGCAGTAAGATTGAAAGGGTTTGTCAATGAATATGTATATGTTTTCCAAACAGCTGGGGATCCATAAGTTAGTACAGGAGATAGTGGGAACTGATAACTTTCCTAGGCAGAAACCTTGATTTATGTATGCTCATAGGCAAAGTCTTTTGATTATTGGGATATGGAAGAATTATAGAAAACTATGTAATGATCTAGGTCTTATAGGTATATGGGTTGTGTACAACCATATTTTCATTCAATTCTATATAAATTATATTACAAGAAAAATGGGGGGTGGGGTTTTTCACAAAAGTCAATTATTAGATGGCGTTCTGTTAGCTTATGACATAAATAAATATTAAGATCAATCTTTTTCCATTTTGGTAGAGATTGGGAATGTCCTACCAAAGCTAAACTCAATCCTGGACCGATTTCATGTAACCCTACTTAACTCTGAGCAGAATATGGTCTCTTTTCTGTTCAGTTAGGTCTAGTGTTTTTGCTTATTCTCTGTTCATTAATTCCCTGTCTTATTTGAGAATAATTTCACTTCCGACTACCACTGAAAAATGGTAGACACACTTGGCTCTAGCTACCACTTGTATAAGAAGCCTTATTAAGTGATATACTGTTATATACTGTCATCGGTTTGACTTTGTCCACAGTAAAAACTGTTTCTTTATGACTATATTTCATTTCAGATTAAAGATTCCATTGTGGCTTTTAACTACTGGTGCACACTGCCCTAAGGAGCATTCCAGAAGGGATAGCGTCTTAGGATGGTGCAGCAAGTATCTTCCCAGTTCAGGACCAACTGGTTCAAAGGTGGGTTGAGACTATGGCCCTAGCTCCTCTCCATTTCTTTTGGGTGGCTTGAAACATCAGCTGCTTAGTCATTTCATAGCTGCTTGGTCATTGCATGAGGGATGTAAAGGAGGATGTCTTCTTGTTCCTTACTACCTCCACCTGTGCACTTGTTTAAGAAACCAAGAGTTTTTGGGTCCAGTTCAGCAAAGCACTTAAGTACATGCTTAACTTCAAGTATAAGATTAAGTTCCATTAACATCAATGGGACTACTCAGGTACTTAAAGTCATCTCTTAAGTGCTTTGCTGAATCCAGCTGGAGTTAAACATATGCACAGAGCTATGCATGTGTTGCATGTTTGGTTGGCTTGGGGCTCTAAAATAGTAAATATAGTAATGGCAAGCAGCTGAAATCCTCCATGGAACAACCACTTAGCAACACACAAGACAAGTGGGTTTTCATCTCCACGGTTAACATGGAGCACTTCAACTGGAAGCAATCCTTGGGAGCGACATAAATCTGGATTGGCCAGTTTTGTTGCTTCTATGAGTCAAGTATATTTCAATCTAATGAAAATATTCCATAGTTACACTGAAGATTTTGCTCTGAATGATGGGTGGATCCTTTCCATATAGTCACAATATCCTTCAAGCTAAGCTTATTTTTATTTCAGTAATCAGGGTAACTAAAAGGCACTTTGAGGATAACCATTCACAAAATGAAATTGGATAAGAGTCAGGTAATTATAATCTCTAAATTGTTAAGAATAAATTCTAATGGACCAATCTCCTTTTGAAAATGGATTCAATATTTTACTTATTGGGGAAAAAACTGGGAAGTGCTCAATAAAATCACATATTCTTATTATGTAAACTTGATGCAAAGGAATGATACAGTTTCATTTCAAACTGGTCAAGTGGCAAGGCACTGGAGTAGAAACCAGATGACCTGTGTTCTAATTCCAGTTCTTCCTCTCAACAGCTGTTGACATAAGGCAACCTTTTAGTCCTTGTTTCTCCTCTTACTTATCATCCATCTTGTCTATTTGTATTGTGAATTCTTTGACAGGGTCTGTTGTTCACCCTGTGTCTGTACAGTGCCTAGCCCTATGGGGGTCAGATCTTGGTTGAAGCCTCTAAGCACTGTTGCATTCAAAGAACATTTCCTCCAATACAGTCTTTAACCTCTTGAACAACATGCACAAGCACATTAAAAACAAATGTTTTCATGTGCTGTCTGCTCATGGGTGATGTCATTTCTTTGGCACAATTGGACTTTTTGCACACTGTATGATCATCTAAAGGTTCATAGAAATGCTACTTCCTTTGAATAATGACTGAAGAGCTGTAGGAAATGGAAATCATCACACTGATATAAAACTTTATGGCCTTTCTCTCCTTTGAAAAGCTGAGGGAACAGATAAAACGGAGTCTCTTCTGTTTAATTGGATGGAATTTTTCTTCCAAAACAAAACTTCTGTGCCACCAATTGGCTGTATAAACACAAATACCTGGAAAGCAGTTGTCAAATCTAGTGCAAATAGGTCTCTGTTGAGTTCATGGAATTCTGTTTAAAAAGATAATACACATAAGAATTAGATGATTTAGGATAGCTAGTAAACATGCAGTATTGTCAATAGATACCTTTACAGTAAGCGTATCTAATTTTTGCCAATATATTAGAAACTCTCAAGAAGTATACTGAAATTTAGTGATCTATTCATACTTTGACAAATCATTGGCTTGGCTACTGTGGGTCCCTCACTTTTCTTTTTCGTGGAAGGTCAGGATGCCCCATGTGGCCCCTATTTCCAAGCATTGGCCAGCCCTGTAATGCCCTGTGGGGCAAGTGGGGAGGACGAGAAGGAGGGACCCAGACTCACCCATTTCACCGGGTCTTAGCCCAGGGTCCTAATAGTAACGGATATGTATTGCCACCAGTGCTTCTGGCTGCTACTTTCTCCTAGGCTATTTCCCCCCCATCCTTTCAGCTTCTGGGGTTCAGCAGGCAAGCCACCCTCCCAGCATTCTCCTTCACCTGGTTCTCTTGTATTTCTCACAGTCACCACACTCCTCCAACTCTCTGACCAGCTCTCCTTCCTCTCACCAGCTACTTGTCTGGAGCATGGATTTTTAAGGCCCCTGGCTGGGTCTTAACTGGCCTCAGGTGCTCCTAATTAACCTCCCCTCAGTTCACAGGGAACAAGACCTGGATCATCCTAGAGCTTATATATCTCCCTTCTATTACTCTCTGGTTGCCCCATAGTTCTGCTGTCTCACATATCCTTCCCTTTCTCTCCCACTCAACACCGTAGGGTTGGGCTATGTGAAATGAGAGGCAATGCTGTCACGATAGGCCGTCGGCATTGCCATGTTGGCTTCCGGCCCTATGCTGCACTCAGAAATGGAAAGGTTCCAGGGACAACATCCACCTGGTCACTTTAGCATTCTTTTCTTTATTTCTGTGCATTCACTGAAGTGGGACATGGTCTGTCACAAGGGTAAACTTCCTCTCCAGCAGATACTAATGGAGAGTTTCCATGGCCCATTTAACCCCTAGACACTCCTTTTGGACCATGGCATACTTTTGCTCCCTGAGGAGGAGTTTCCATTCAGATACAGAATCAGGGGCTCTTCCTCTCCCACAATCTGCAAAAGGATGGCCATTAGCCCTACCTCCAAGGCATCTGTTTGTAGGATGAAATCTTTCCCAAAGTCTGAGGCTATGAGTACTGGATGGCTGCAAAGGGTGGTCCTTAGATCTCTGAATGTTTCTTCCACTGTAACAGTTCCCTTTACTATATCTGGGCCCTGAGCTTTTATTGGGTCCATCAATGGCCATGCTCTAGTGGCGAGGTGAAGAATAAATCTCCAATAATACTCCACTCTTCCTAGGAATGCTCTCACCTATTTTTTGCAAAGCAGTCAGGGCCAATTCTGTATTGCCTCTACCTTATTTCCTTGGGGTTTCACCAAGCCTCTCCCTACCACATACCTGAAGTACCTGGCCTCGGCTAGCCCTATCGCACACTTGGAAAGGTTTGCAGTGAGACCAGACTTTCTGAGGGCATCTAACACCACCTCCACTTTCCTTAAGTACATCTCCCAATCAGGGCTATGGACAACTATGTCATCTGAGTAGGCAGCGACATACTTGGCATGGGGTCTTAGTAATTTGTCCATTAGTTATTGAAACATTGCCAGGGCTCAATGTAGTCCAAAAGAGAGGATAGTGTATTGAAAAAGGCCATCAGATGTAGAGAAGGCGGTATTCTCCTTCGCATCTTCGGCTAGTGGAATTTGCCAGTAGCCTTTGGTCAAGTCCGGGGTGGTCAAATATCAGGCCTTGCCTAACCAATCAACTAGTTCTTCGATAGTATTGGTCAGGCATCAAATTTGGATATTTTATTTAATTTCTGGAAGTCATTGGAAAACCTCAGAGTGCCGTCAGGCTTGAAAATAAGGACAATAAGGCTAGATCATTGGCTGTGGGATTCTTTGATAACCACAAGTTCCAGCTTCCTTCTTTCTTCCAACTTAATTTCTTCCCTTTTAACCTCTTGTATTCGGTAGGGTTTTATCATCACCTGTGTTCCAGGATTGCTGATGATGTGGTGCTGGACTGGTGATGTACTACCTGGCTGTGTGGAAAACGCGGCTTGGTTCCGCTGGATCATATTGATGACCTCCGCTCGCTGTACTGGTGTTAATTTGAGGGATATTCTCACATTCACCTATGGGGCATCTGCCTGGGAGGAGCTTCCCAGGTGACCAGATACATCTGCCAGTCGCACCAGGGTTTCAACAAATTCATGTGATAGATTTATTCCATCTTTCAACGGGCTGGTTGATTCACCTTATAATTCACCTCCCCAACAGCTTCCACTATCTCATATGGCCCCTACCAGCTGGCCAGTAGCTTGCTCTTTGTTGTCGGCTCCAGCGCCATTACTCGTTCTCCTGAATGAAATCTCCAAGCTTTCACCTGGCAGCTGTAATATGTCTGCTAAGCCGCTTGTGCTTTTTCCAGATGCTCTCTCACTGTGGGGGTCACTATGGCTATTCGCTCTCACATCTGCATCTCATTGATGTTCTTTCCTCGGTTGGGTTGTTCCTCCCACTCCTCCTTGGTGATATCTAATATGCCACAAGAATGTCGTACATATAGTAACTCAAAGGGGGAGAATCTCATGGACACCTGGGGGACCTTTTGTATCACAAACATCAGGTTCACCTTCTGGATCATACCTCTGAGGGTGCGACTGAACCGTTCAACTAGGCCATCTGTTTGAGGGTGGTAGACCGAATTCATTAGGGTCTGGACATGAAGTAGGGTGCACAGGTCTTTCATTAATTTCAACATAAAGGGAGTTTCTTGGTCATTTAGGATCTCCTTTGGAATGTCCACCCCAGGAAAAACTTGAAGTAGTTCCTTTGCTATTGCCTTGGATGTGTGGCTTCTTCAGGGAATGGGTTCTGGGTATGTTGTGTCATAGTCAAGGATAATGAGTGTGCTTCAATAGCCCCATGCCGACCTTTGTAGTGGACCTCCCAGGTCCATTGCTATTCTTCCAAAAGGGCCATCAATAACAGGTAGAGGCACCAATGGGACTCGTAAGTGAGTTCGGGGACTATGTAACTGACACTCTGAGCAGGAGGTGCAGTAGCGTTGGATCTCCACCCAAATCCTTGGCCAAAATAAAAACCTCCTTAGGATTCTATCTAGGGTCTTCTCTTCTCCCAGATGTCCTCCAAATAGATGGCTATGGGCTCGCTCTGACATGGCCCTTGTGTGCTTCCGCGGCACCAAGAATTGTTGCATTTCTTCCTCCCGTATTTGTGCTACCCTGTACAGTAGATTATGTTTGAGCACATAATAAAGCCCTGGGCCTTTGGCCTTCCCTTCTACGCACACCCCATTTACCTCCACTACATCCTCCTTCACATGTGCATACAGCAGGTCATTGATTTGGTCTAGCCTGAAATTTTCATGTGCAGGGCCGATCTGGTTAAGCCCCAGAGGGCCGACCTCAACATCACCAACCTGGGTCACTCCCACTGGTGCTGGGAAACACCTCAAGGTTCTCACTACTCTGAGCTGCCTCCTGGTCTCCTCAACAGGTTCATCTACCAACCAGGACAGCTTTCTGGTTCCCAGCCAAAATCCTGGTACCTAATCTCTTAACTGCCTCCTTTCTTGCCTGGATTTCCAGGGTTTTCTGGGGTATGAAAACAGTCCTGAGGCAAATTCAGCAAAGACTGGGACAGGGCTATCTGCGGTTGCCTGGGTCTCAGACCAGAGGTTGTATGCCCCCCAGGCTCTATTGCAGGGCATAGGCTCTTGAACCCTGGGATTAAGGCTGGCTAGGGGAGTTTGGAGACCACCCCTACTGTCACCCACGTAGTGTTCCCCTGAATCTCAATCCACACTGGGATTGGACACATGTTATCACTGTGCATCCGGCCTGGGTCAGTTGGTCTTGCCCCAGTAATTTCCCCGAGACCAATGTGACAGCACTCCCGGAATATATCAGCACTACGGTTTCAATGCCATTCATTTTCATCAGACTTGTGTACCCATGAAGGGTTGTTGTGACCCCTGCCAGGCCGATTAAACTACATTTCCTGTGATCCCCCAGATTACATTGGATGGAATCCTCACCGTTGGGGCACTGGGCTGCTATGTGTCCTAATTCCCCACATTTATAGCTTCAGTACTTCACCCCAAACACTGCCCTCTGCCTTGGGCTACTCAGTCTACCCTCCCTCCCCAGCCTTCTCTCCCCAGTTCCTCAGGTCCTTTCATGGCCTCGGGCCATTTCTTGACATCCTTCCTCTCGGTTCCAGTCCTTTAGGGGTCCTGATAGTCCAGGATTTGGGGTGGGGTCTGGCTTCTGGGCCTGCCATGTCTTCCCCCAGGGGACTGGAACAGTTCACAGGCTGCCAGCTGTCTTGCTACAAGGGCAACCAACTTGTCATAGGTGTAGGGGTCATTCTGACCGACCCAGGCTCGGCGGTTTAGTGGTAACCCCCTCATGTACCAGTTTAGCACCAGGAACTCCATCATTTTCTCAGAACTGAGGGTCTCAGGGCATAACCACTTCCTGGTTAGCTGTATCAGGTCAAACAATTGTGACCATGGTGCCTTGTCCTCACTATATCACCACTCCAGACCTGGCCAGGATCAGCTGGGGGTAGTCTGCTGCAGCTTCTGCAGCCATATCATAGTAGGCCTTCTGGGCCTCCCTGCACAAGAATGGGGTGTGGATGCCAGTCCATAGATCTCAGGCCTCCCGTAGGGCTGTCTTTTCAAAGGCCAGAGGTATGCCTCCACATCATCCTCCCACGTCTTTTTTGTGGAGGGTCAGGGTGTGCTGCGTGGCCTCTATTTCCAGGTGATGGCCAGCCCTGTAATGCCCTGTGCGACAAGAGGGGAGGGGGAAGGGACCCGGGCCCACCCACTTTTCTGTGTCCCAGCCTAGGGGCCCTAATAGTAGCAGTTATGCATTGCCACAAGTGCTTCTGGCTGCTACTTTCCCCTGGGCTACATTCCTCCCCTGTCCTTTCAGCTTCTGGAATTCAGCAGGCCAGCCTCCTTCCCAGCGTTCTTCTTCACCTGGTTCTCTTGTATTTCTCATCAGTCACCACACTCCTCCAACTCTCTGACCAGCTCTCCTTCCTCTCACCAGCTGCCTGATAATATCTCCCTTCTATTACTCTCTGGCTGCCCCCCTAGCTCTGCTGCCTCACAACACATACAGCATAATACCCAGAAATCTTGAATTGTTCCAAAGTATGTCACATGGTTATTTGTTTCTAGATATTTTAAAGTCAGAAAATGCATCATTTGAACTCTATAAAAATATACCACTTTCTTCAATCTAATACCTATTTTGGTAAAAATATTACAGAATCCTTTTAAATCCATAGATGGTAAAACCTAGGTAAACTGCAGTTCATTACTTTACACGCATTATCTTTTGGACACAACAAAATGTTAGTCTCTTCCCTTCTCAATAAAGATTTAGAAGCAGAGTTCGGTACTGAGGTATCACTGCTTCTATGATGTGCAATGTTCTAAGAAACTATTCTTGTCAAAATAAATGAACCAAGTGTATTTTGTGACATATTATCTTTGCTTTTTTAATTGTTTGTTTTCTTACTAATTTGCAAAATTCAATAATCTGCAGTGAATGCCCCAGACATTAGTGCTAATTAGTAATGCATTAGTACTACTGTATCAGCAGATACGGCTCCTGGAGAGACTATGAGCAAAGCTTCATTTTAATTCCCCAATATATGAATTTTATCTCAATATTTGGAAACACTTCTAAAAACAGTTGGACTGTAACCAAGATAAGGCAGAGTAAAGCTATCAATTGATCACTGCAATGAGGCCCTATAATAACTTTGGTGCATGGAAAAATGTATTTTGGTCTGTTCAACTGGATGTATATTGGCCCTTTAAGGATATCCATATGCCAGCTATGGACCCAAACCCAGTGCAGCCCAGAACAAAGGTATTCTGGGGGATGTAGCCTAAAGAGATAGATGGGAGGTATAATGCAGGGAACATGTTGTGACTGAAATCTGATGAGTGCAGGACTATATAATGAAATTGCTTTGATCTGTTTGGGAGAGACTAAGGACAAGGTAAACCTGGATTAGGGGCTCTTGACTGAGACAGCTTGGTAAACATGGGTGGTTGGGGAGTGGAATGGAACAGGAAAAAGCCCTTGAAGACACCTGGCAGGAGGCATAAAGAAGAAAGGCAGAAAAGGAGAGAGAAGAACTCTAGGGAGGACTAAAACACATGGAAAAGAAAAGGCCTGGGGCAATACAGTAATGGTATATACATATATTCTTTGGTCACGATTTTTCTCACTTCTTTTTCCGTTTAAAGGAGGTATTAATATCTCTCTCTCTTCATTGTGAATATAGCTGATGACAACAGTCTCCAGATTGAAAGGTCTTTTGGAAAGAATTACATTTTCCAGTCACCTTCCATGTATTTTCTCATATTTTTGTTTGGGAGAAAGTTCCAATCGGAAATATTAAATATTCTGATTGAATTATTCTCAGCTGAGTCAGGATGGTCATCCTAGTGAATGCAATTTATTACATAAAAAAAAAATCTCAAATCTATTAAACGACAAGCTTAAAATGGAAATAACAACCTAATAGGCGAAGTGTGACAGTTAATTTGTTCACATTTCTGAACTGCCTAACATCTTCTCCGTTGACAACAGTACTGAAGAAAAATTTTACATTCATTTTCTTTTTTTTAAACGCAATGTTAAATTTAATTTTCTCAGCTAATTGGATGATGGAATCTCTTCTATGGACTAAAATCTAAATGGGTATTTCTGACACTTTCAAGTTTAAACACTGAATTTGCAGAACCCTTGAAAACAAGAAAAATATTTAATAGGAACATTAGCACAAGTATTATAAAAGCAGGTCCATTTTCATGCTTTCCCTACAATGTCTCCCCAAATAACTAGATCACTAATGAGATTCAATTAGCACTTGTATTGGTGCTAAGGGCATAATAATTTTAATCAGCTGTTAATTATAGCCTGCCCTATTGCCCTGTAACCCCAAGTAATCCAGTTTTGCTCCCACACAGAAAAGCATTGATTTTTAAGTTTCCAAAAAGCTCCCAGGGCATAGGGAATATTCTGACTAGTTACTCTCAGAATCGCATACTGTATGTTGCTGTGTATAAAAGAACAGGCAAAGAAACGCATAAGCAAATCATGAATCAGAAGGGGTTTCATCACAGTAGCAGCATAAAATTATGAGAAAAGTCAGTGGACCATGTTCCCTGTCCAACCTTTGCAAAATAACAATCATGGAATATACAACAGCAATGCATTAGTAAGGGACTAATCCAACCCACTGCGTCTGTCCAGTGGTTGTATGGAAATGTAAAGAGGGTGGTTGGTGAAGAATCCTATCCCCACATCCTAAGTCAGGGAGTGATTCCCCAGTCACTCAGCAGAAGCTCTGGTAGCCCGATGGCTGGAGTAGTCAGCATGGGGCTAGATGTTCATCTTAACTAATTCTGAATCTGAGGCTTCATTCAGTTGCACACAGTTTTTCTTCCTTTACACTGTGATTTGCAAAGCCTGAATTAGGTGCCTAGGCTCCCTAGAGAATGAATGGAGAGAATGAGATCCACAAAATCAGTCTGCTACGCAAGGAGCTGCCTAAGCTAGGCAATGGGACATGCTGAGAAGAGGGGGGTGTTCTAAGCCCTGCCCCCTCATAGAGACAGGTACAGAAGCCTGGGCTGCTGGCAGGCACCTCTTTCTGCTTTGTGCTCCACAACCAGGAACCCATCTCCTGGAGTCAGCCATCTTAAGAGCCTAAGCAGTTTCTTGGCAGAATGAGTTAGGCACCTGCTACACACACAAATGGGAGGAGAAGGAGGCGGTGCCTAATTTTAAACTAGTAGTCCAGTGGCTAGAGCACTCATCTGGGATATGCAAGACCCAGCTTCAGTTCTCCCCAATGCTAGAGGGAGAGAGAGGATTTGAATACAGGACTCCCACCTGTGACTGAATGCACCCTTGTATTCACACACTACAGACCATTGTAATTTGTACAGAATACGCTGTGTGAGGTATCATTTGAAAACTAATAACTCACTGGTCAATAATTATCATGGTGAAACGTATATAGCAAAATTATATGTAAAGTTATAAATGTAAGCTGAAAATATGACTGAAATATGTTTACCAGACAAGTATAGGGAGAGGGTAAACCGCCTAATGGACAAGCTGACAACTTCTAGCCAGGTGTCATCAAAGTTGATAGGCAATTAGTGGTCGAATGACCATTCTTCAGCAGTGAAGCAGGGCAGGAACAGATCAATTTGCATTTTAGAAAACAACATGAACGTCTTTCACCATGAGACTCCATGTCTCCATCATCATAGCTGAAAGGAACTTTAAGCGTAATCCTCAGGATAATGCATTTCAAAGGATGACTGGACTATAAAAGTGAGGGGCATGAACAGCTTTGATATTCTGTCTCTCTCTCTTGTTCTTTCACCTAAGACGACAAAGAAACCAGCCCATTGAACTGTGAGGGAAGATCCTGACTTGAGAATTTGGACCCCAGAGTCTGGTGTCAAAGTCTCAGACAAAGAAACTGAAAGCCTTCTTGTTAAAGTACAGAGCAAAGGTCTAGTCCTGGGGTTTCTTACTTCCCCTGGTGTTCCTGGAGGGGATCCAGACACTCCACAGATATCTGCCAGCCAAAGTTCAAAACAAATGAGGTGGTGTCTCCCTATATCTAGGAGAGGCTATCTGTAGCTACAGCTCACTCCACAGTTTCTCTTGTTACGAGGGAGAGAGCTGCTTATTTCCTAACCAGTGTATCTTGGGGCCTAAGGAGGCCTATGAACTGCACCAACTGTGTGGCTACATTTCCTGTTTTCTTCTGGTTGAGAAAAGAAGGGAGCTTTGACTGGCCAGCCCATATGTCAAGGGTCCAAACATTGGCCCTAGCCAGTCAGCAGGATGGGTTCCTCTCCCAAACCACAGACTTCCATCTGCCCTGTCCCTCAGAAGTGGTTTCCTTTGCCCCACAGGGCTGTGTGTTTAATAAAACCCCTGGAATTAAGCTGTATGGACACATGGACTTCCTGCTATGTCTTAGAGGTCTATCATGCCCTGGGTAAGTGTGCACAGTTGTGCACACCTAACATTGAAAATTCAACCTAAAAAAATTATAAATTTTTCAAGGCGATATTATTTTGCTAATTAATTAAATTATATCCTTTTTCAAGGATGCATTCAGGTCAGTTAGTTGATAGGTAACAGGAATTGATAACTGAGATCTCTCAGAGAGGAAAATAAAGAGAAAATATAACTTATTTTTTCAGATAAGATGACAAGCATTGTAGAATGTAAGTACACGGGACTCACTCAGCTTCTTTTCTGATAATGAAATTGTAGGATTTGATCTCAATGCACCTTTGAATGAAGTTGATTGTTGTGCCCAAGCATTAAGTTCATTACTTAAAAAGTGATCTGCATGGGAAATGGCAGTCTTCTTTTAAGAAATTTAACTCAGTAAGTGATTTGTCTTAGAGAAACGTTCAGCAAGACAAAGAATCTTTAAATCTCAGAAAAGCTTACCTCACTGAATGTAAGCCAAGCCACTGCTTGCTTTGTTGATTTATTTGACCTGCAATGCATGATTCATGAGTAAGGTGTCTCTGTTCAACATAAAGCCTAAATTAATGCATCTTCACTGGATATCAAAAAAACAATTGGTCATAAAATATTGAATGAAAAATTAAAGTGGATTGTCATTGTGAGCCTGTGAGGACAAGGTGACTCTCTCCACTGCTAGAATGGGTGTACATTCAGAGATCTTGCAGCAGTGCTGTTCTGAATCTGAGGGTCAATATTTTCATATCAGGTCTATCAGCCAAATCCCATTCACATATGTCACATTATACATCAGATTTGGCTGACAACTGGCAGCTCGCATATGACCCATAAAAATACTTTTCCACTGACAACAGCAAAAAGCTCCTCCACTGACCACTGGAATCCCACTCCCCCCAAAAAGATTTCCTTTTTCTTTTCACAGTATATTAAGAAAATAAAGCAACGCTTGAATACATAACGTATCTTTCACTAAAATAAACTGAAATGGTGAAGAGATATTTTACATGTAACATGCTAATTGCATAGAATTGCATCACCTCATATCAAACTATATTGCTGGCCCTTCTGGACCCAAGCAGCTAGTCAAAGTTCAGGGGTCTGGGGATGTTCCAGCCAGAAGTAGAAATTGATGGAGTCTGGTATTTTCTTTGGCGCCATCTTGTTTATTTACAGAGAATCTACAAAGTCCTGCTTCTCTGAATGCAGGAGAAACCAAAAACAAAAGGAGCAGTTTCTTAGCTTACAGCTCCAAACCTCTTCAGTCAAGAGACCCAAAAGCTCTTTCTCTAGCTTTTTCCAGGATTGCAATATGCTCACTGGCTACTACTTGACTTCCTTGCTTTTTTGCTTCTCTCTCTCAATAATCAGCCAACGTTCCAATTAACTCATCCTGGCTGTCGTGTTAATTGAAGGATACATTCACACCTAATCTCAAAGAGATCGCTGATCGATGCAGTCACCAGTACCACTCAACAGTATTTTATATAGACTTCAGTGAGAGTTATGGCTGTATACATCCCATAAGAATACAGTGTGTGTTGATTTTAAATGCCACACATCAGTTTCCTTTAATACACCTACCTCTGGAGAGATGCAGAGAGTCAGTTTCCCATCCTATTAGATCTTTAAATGCAGCAAAATCTGAACTAAATATAGGTATAAAAAAAGCAGGCAGAGGAAAATGTAATTCTTATTTTCCGTGCTATGACCAAAAACGGGACTGGCCTTCTGTTGTCCTGTCTAAGTTCTATGAGTAGCTTTGGCAGAATACAAATTTTATTTTTTATAATTTTGATGGATTATATTGATGATTATTTCTAAGCACTTTTTTCAATTTTTATCTATTTAAACTTTTTACAGTTGCACAAACTTATGGGGTTCAAGCATTTTTTCAATTTTTATAGATTTAAATGTTTTTCAGTTGTGGGAAATTACAGGGGTCACACAATGAGGGTCAGACAATTATTTAATTACTGTAGACAATGAGATTCAAAAAGTTAAAGCCTTATTATCTTTAATATACACTGTCACCATTGCATGTCAAAATATACAAAGTAAATATCCTCAGACCAAATGCTAAAAAGTTTTCAAGCAGCATTTTTCTTACTATGCCTATCTGTACATTTCTGTTGTTATCAATGGAAATATTTTTTCATCAGTTTGTGTGTGTATAGTGAAATCAACTTTACTGTCATTTACTGATAAAAATCTAAGCCTTCCAAGCCTATCTTTCGGTGATGTTTTGATTCTGTGACTGATACTTTTGGGTGTACTGTAGTTTTATGTATAAAGATGAAAAATAATAATGTTATTGATGTATTATTATTAATTTAGCTGTACTAGTCATTGCCTACAAGCTCTAGTCATGGATTAAGGCCCCACTGAACTGAGCCCTATATAAACTCCTAACAAAAAGAGCCATTCTCTGCCCCAAAGAGCTTACAATATACTAACAATGTGTTATATGGCATGAGGAAATCCATCCATAGAAACTGCTTTGTGACAGAAAGCCTACAGCCAGTCCTCAGAATAGGGCCAAAACTAGTGAAATAAAACAAGAAAAGAAAGCTATCAGAGAAGGAGAAAGAGGAGGCCAAGGGTCAGGTTGCTCCAGCCCTGCATGTGTGCATACAGGAAACGATGGAAGGAAAGGACCCTGAGATCCTGCATGGGCTAGGTACACTCTCAGTTCTTGCTCTCTTAGGAAGGGCCAGGACTTGTCCAGGCTTGTGACTACAATAGTGATAGCTTTCTCAAAGGTATAAAGAACGGACTGGAGCCCCTCATGGCATGGAGAACATCACCCTTTCAAAGGATGACACAGAAAAGTAGCCTGGAGTACCAGAGACACTGTGACTACCTCAGATACAGTGCATTCACTGTATCTGCCCACTTTCCACTGCCCACTACTGTAGGCTGCACTTAAAGTCACACTGATGGCCCAAGTGTGAAATCCTGGACCCATTTAAGTCAGTATCAAAACTCCCATTGACTTCAGTTCAAAGGGGTCAAGATTTAACTCCAAGCGATGAAATGTTTGAGACATTTACTGACTATTTGCATGTTGTATTTGCGTGGCTAAGACTGCAGATATTAATGTGTATGCATAGTCAAAGTATTCTGAACAAGGTGCTGACGTATTTTTTATTGTATTCCTATTTTTAATATCATTATACACACACTTTAAAAAAAAAAAAGTAGAGGAAATCCAGCATTTCAAATAGCCTTTTCTTGCAAGTGAGAATCCTCAAATCATCAGCTGGTGGTTAGTCGTACTGAACTTCTGAAAAGATGAAAATTCTTCTTACCAAAAAAGATTGTTAAATTATTCTTCTACAGCTTTACTGTCTGTAAGGCTGGCAAAACAAAATCAATCAACAAAGTGTTTGATCCAAGATTTTTGTGTAACGCTTGATGAAAAGTGCTCCAGGTTCTATATTCCCATTGGATACACATTGCCATTCTTGAGAGAAAAATTACATGCAAAAATATATTTTTAAAAAATTATTTTTTCATTCATTTTTACTGATTGGAATCAGATATAGTGTTACTCTATGAAGAAGTGAACACAAGAAAAGCCACACTAGCATTTCTTGGGAAAATGAAACACAGGACTTTTATATCTTCAGAATATTGTAATGATTAAAGATAAAATCTGCATGCATTACTAACTGTGAGTGGACAGATGGATGGCACGCTTCGCTGAGTTGTTTGATGGCCTCTTGCCATTCATTTTGGAATACTGGCTGGTGATTATGCTGCAGAAAATGATGTAGGTCCAGACTGTGTTTTGTCACAAAAAAAAAACTACACAAGGACATATATCATAAATACACTATGGAGGCATATCTATATGGATTTTATAAAAGAGGTGATGTAATGACGTTATTTTCATTGTTATTATAAGACAACATAACCACATCTGTGCACAGTAATGTGGTCACATCTGGTCAATTTGCCACATAAGCAAAATCATATGCCATATCACACCAGCTGAGTAAACAATGCAGTGTATCACTTGCCTGTACTATTTTGCCCAAACACTTCCTACCACGTAACTGCTCCTCAGTGTCACGCTACCAGTAACTGCTCCTTGGTGTCATAATGCTAAATTTCACAATGGTGACACACTGTGTTTCTTTCATTTAATTTTTTAATCAACCATTAATTTTTAAACTACTTTTCCCTTTTAATTATTACAATAACAAAATAGGCAAGCTATCCTGAGTGTTGTGCCAGCTCCTGTTCAGAGCAATAGTTCTCTCTGTGCCATTTGTTATCATCATTGTCCTGGTTTCCTTCACTGATTTTGTTTCCAACTAATGTGGAGTCGTAATAAGATAGTGAACAACAGTGATGACCAACCAGGAAGATTACTGACATTGAACATTTCTGAAGGGTTACATGCAGCGATGCAAAACACGTGCTCTAAAGGGATCACCTGGAAGTAATGGATAAGCTTCTATAGTCAGTTGTCATAAACAACATTTTTTTATAATATCAGCTGATTCTCCTCTTGCTCAATATAACATAAGGTGGTCGTTACCACACACTTTTCTATTGCATATTAAATGCTCATGTCAGCAACATTTATGATGAGGCATATTAGCTGTGTTCCATTTACTATTTACACTCAGCTATGTCCACGCTGGAGGAGCAGCTACAAGAACTACTCAAGCAATAAATAAACTACTAAATCTCAGCTCCATGACTCCTGATGTCTACTAAACACTCAACAACGGTGAGGTAGGTGGTATGCTGCGACTGCTCGTTATCGCATGAATCCTAATCATCTCACAGCTACCTTGAGCTCCCGCAGCTGTTTGTTGTCACCACAAACAGATGGTCTCTTTTCGTCTACCCAGACTGTAAGTTTTTGGGGTAGACACTGCTGTTCTGTTATAGGATTCTACTATGTCTAACACAATGGCAGTGGGTGGGAGACTCGAGAAGTTGCCACAATCCAAACTGTAATACCAACAGCTGGACATGGGTAAAAATGTTCTCTGTGATTTTTTTCAAATCTTTTCTATTGTTGCTTCCAATTTAAAAATTTATCAGAATTTTTGTTTATCAAAATATTTTAAACCAGTTGTAGAGCTGGTCAAAATCTCCCCCAAAATGTCAACCATGTGAGGAGATGGGAAAATAGAGCTAAGCACCATCACTGTTTCACTAGCTCTCTGAGCACTGTCATGGGTGTATATATGGATAAGATGGAGGACGGGTAGCTAATATGCACTCTTGCAGCCCCAATGTCTGAAGTGCTTTTAGAGGTGTTTACTCAGCAATGTTACATCACCTTAACTAAAGTTAGTTCTGCCTCGATTCACAAGAGGGATTTCAGCTGAGTGTTGCAGCACCTAACTGCTAGATGCCCTGCCACCAAGGCCATGTCAGGTGGCATGTCAGGTGCCCAGGGTCCCTACGCAATGCATAGGAAGAAAGAGGTGCCTAAAAGAGGGATTCACAGATGCCAGCATACTGAGCAGGGAGCCACCTAATCTAGCCAGAAGGAAATGCTGAGGAGCAGGGGATGGCCTCAGCCCTGTCGCACAAAGGGAGTTCAGTGCCTAACTCTGGGCAGGATTCTCAGCCATGAATCCTCTCCTGGAGTTGGGCATCAGAGCCAGGACAGTGTGTTTCCTTGAAAAAATGAGGAGGAGGCGGTGGTGGCTATGGTGCCCTCCTTATGCCCAAGACCCCAGTGGCTAAGCACTCACCCAGCATGTGGGAGACCCAGATTCAAATCCCTCCTTGTGCAGATGTGCAGTAGCAACATGAAACAAGGTCTCTCACAGGAGTGCCCTAACCTCTGGATTATGGTAAAGTCTGCTGCAGGGTTCTCTGTCGCTCCGGTTCTAGTTGTTCCACTTTGTATAATACACTTAGACAGTGGAATAGGGACTTGAACTTGGATCTCCTACATCCCGTGCCCTAACCATTGCTCTATAGAGTCTTTCTGGGGCTATGAATATTTATGTGGCACTGAACTACATTTTGCAAGTGTTGCTATCACCGACTCTAAAGTTGCTGTAATGGGTAGCACTGCAGAGAGTATAGCAAATACCCAAGACAGCATGGCAAGCACCCAAGAACCCAATGATTGCTCCCCTGATTCCATGCATGCCAGGGAGGTGGTTTATCAGGACAGCCAAGAAATGTATAATCTGGCAGATGTGGACAACACACACGAACCCCGTGCAAACAGCTGTAAGGAAAATGTTGTTGAAGAGAGCTCTGCCAGCACCCGGCCTGAAACTGCTGCAAAGGGGAGCTGTGCCAGTAAGTATTATGTGCTGTATTACAATACAACTGTATAGGGTGATTTAAACTACTTTTTCCTGGAACACGCTGTCCAGTGACATGTGGGACCTAAGAGTCTCTTTCCACCTGCTGGGCACTTACCCTCCTCCCATGCAGTATGCTGCACGTGGCAGCCATGCCAGAAACTTAAAGCTTTATATTTTTATATCTCTGCAGTATCAAATCCCACACCACCTTCCACTTTTTCTGCATCTAAACACCTCCCTACATCAAGCTGCTTCTCGTTCACTCTCCCTCCTGCTACCAGCCACAATAAACTTCCCCTACCCTGAACACTCTTTGTGCAGTGTGTGTGCACTTTATGCTGATCTGTAGGATTCATAAAAGAGAACTGAAGGCAAAGATGCTGCTCAATTTTGGCACAAATATTTAAAGCAGCTCTCTCAGTGCTCTCCATATAACAAGTTGGCCTTCCACTTGTTCACCAGCTGGGGTAATAGCACATATTTCTTCTCAGTTTGCCCATTGCCTTTTTGAATCATTCCCTTTTCTGTCTTCTGGTGACTCACCTAAGGGTTTTATCCTTTGATTCTATGAGAACTTGCAGAGGACACACGCAATTATCAGTTTGTCCCCTGCTTTCCCTCCTCCATCCCTGCTAGCCCCTCTATAAAGAAAAGAGGCATTGAACCTTCCACCCTACAGCTCCCAAATAAACTATGTTTACAAAAATTTCAATCATCCATAAAGCTTCAGAGGCCCTATAGTATGGAGAATTAAGTTAGAAAATGTGTTACCATCTTGAAGGGAAGTGTTACCATCAGAGTGGAGGAGAAGATGGCATTGACACTCCAAAATTGTGGGGAAAGGTATCATTATCATTTATCATTGTTGGCATGGACACTAAGAGGAGTGGAGCAATAATTAGTTGTGTTTTTTCCGATTTCCCTTAGCACTTGTAGCTGTGCAAAGAGGGGAGTTATTGCTCACAGGGAGGCTGTCAGATCTCGGGGGGGGGGAAACTAGAGAAGATCTATTCTTAGAAATGTTTAATTTATCACTACAGAAGGCCTTGAAGGTGGAGTTGTGGATAACGAGTATTTCCTGGAGGCATTCTCAAAAGATCAGAATGGAATGCATGGCTCTTGGGAGGGAGTCGTCACTAAGGACCCAAAGTTCTGAGATTTTTCTATTTAAGAATTGTCCAAGCATCAAGACCTTTTAGAAACAATAGAACAGAGGCCGAAAAGAATAAAAAAGTCAAGGTCTAACATCTGTATTTCTTCTGTAGTCTGAGGATGCTCAGAGTTGCTGCAGACTTTCACAAGAGTACTGTTGGCACAGCTGCTTTCCCTGTTTGTGAATAAGTAAATGAATTAAAAATAATATTAAATGAATATCAAACACTGACATTATATGTTGTGCCAATACAGTAGTAAAATGGGGGACTTGATGGAATCTAATATTATAATTAAATGTGTATAAAAGGGAAGTCAATTATAAGTGATATAACTGGTGAAAATATTTTAAACATTAATGACTGGGTTTGCCTCATGGGCAATCCTGTTAAGAAAGAAAGGGAGTGAGTTCCTATTGATTTCTTATAGCTCAGTTATAAAGTAAGACTAATGTTTGGAATCAAGCATGCTTATGCTATCAAATTAGTGAAATACACCTGCTCTGAAAGAGGCAGATAAAACAAATTGAAATCATATCATGTGTTTATCGGGACACTCAACCACAGAATAATCAGCAATGTAACTCACCATTTGATTAATAATGCACACTCAGCTCAGAGTCTCAACATAGCAAGGTCCCAACACTGTGGTTAAAACAAGGGGAACAGATATAGAAGATTTATGCAGTTGTTCCAGCTTGCTGGAGAACAATAGTTCTTGAAGTGACTTTGCATTGTATAGTGGAATATTAAAATGAATTTAAAGAATATCAAAGAATATGAAGGCCCATTGTATAAATTATATGAACTTTAAACTGGACATTTCAGTAGCTAACAGAGTGTCGATGGAGAAACTGAAACATGAGCAAGCATAACTGCAAAGCTGGCTAAGAAGTGCACCATATAAGTGAGCCATGGCAAGCAACTTGTGGCAGCAAGTTGCTAACTGGAGCAAATCAGCCATTGTTCAAGATGTCTGTACCTACAGTTATGGCTTAAATAGTGTTACACAAGTTAGTATGAGAGGATGTGTTGCACAAAGACAAAGGAAAATTCTAGTCCCAGTTTCAGGAACTCAAAAGCTGATGTCTCATTCCCCGATTGGATGGTAAGAGAGAACGATTCTCGTTTTGGTTGGATAGTTTGAATCTTCAGAAGAAGTATGGGTCATCATCTGATTGGTCCACACCAGCACCTCCAAAAAGAAGAAACAAGTTGGACCATCCAACAGAAAAAGGATAAAATGGCCTGTTTCCTTCAACTTGTCACTTCCCCTAAAGCCGAAGATACTTGGAAGGGAGAAGACTGATGTCCTGAGCCAACCATATGGCACTTCTACTGGTGACATCAAGTACCTGCCTCAGAAGGCACCTTTAACTGTCTCTTTCTATCTTGCAGCAATTGGGGTTGCCTTTTAGCTCATTGGGAAAAAAAACTATAGTCATGTACATCCTTTGCTCCACCTGTGTTTGCAGCATCAGTTCCTACTGTCAACAATAACTGACCTGAAAGCTGACAGCTGAGCAAAGATCTGGTAATAAAAACACACAGACTTTCTCTGGGTGGTGACCCATATCAGTCAATTGACCACTTCCTGAAACTAGGAATGTATTTAGTAAGGAAGAGTACATCTTTGTGTATGTGTTTTAAAGATTGTCAGAGATACAATGTGTCTTTGTTTTGTAAAAGGTTTCAATCAAGATTGTTGTAAAGTAGCTTTAAAACTAAATAAGTTACTATTGTTAACTAGGATTATAAAACACTGTACATGTGCCTGCCATGGTCAATGGTTTGATCTACAGACTATACAGACTGTAATAAATGTAGGAGTTTATTTTAGGTAGTTAGAAGGGTTAGTCAAATCATGGGGCTAATATAATTCATTGAGAAATAGGGTAAAAGGGTTGACTACTGTAGATGTATTATGAAGGAGACCTTCCTGAGTTGATAACCATTTGGCACAAGACAGGCCCTATTCTGAGGGGCTTTTAGTTAAAAAGCTAAACAAAGTCATTTTCCCAAGATAGTATGTAAGTACAAGGGTTATTTCCCAGTGCAGCTGTGTTTTGATTCTGAATACCTGAATAGTTATACTGACCATTTTCCTAGTTTATAAGCCAAATCATAGGCCAATGCTATTTTCTGCCCTCTTTTATCCTATGCTATTAGTTGTGTTGTTAAGGATAGTTAATAAAACGTAATAAAACTAAATTCAAATCTCATGTCCTTTTCTTTAGTTAAGCAATAAAAATTAAAAAATAAAATCTAAGAAAGGTGGTACGGGTAATTAGTTAAGCAGTTGCTTAACGAAGGTTTGTTTTATATCCTAGCTTTCTCACATGGCCCTGGAGAGGGACATGATACGGATAATGAGACATAGCAGAAGCAAACAGCTGTGTTGGAGCATCTTTTGATGCAAGGGTCAAGCACTGCACTCTAACATTCCATTGTCCTGGATACACCATACTGAGACCACAATTTCAATTGACCTAATTACAGGCTCCTCTGCCTACATTCAGTGCCTCAGGGGCAGGAGAAAGAGAACCTTTTAAGCACCTGATCTACAGAAGTTTGTGAGCACTGCTTAGTGTGGCCATGCCTCAATGCCAGTGTTCTTAAGTTTGCAATACTTTCTTTGTTTAACTATTTTGGTTGATGAGTCATTGTCCCATTAAAAAAACAAACTCAAGAAATGAATTTTCTAAAAACTTGTCTGGAACACAGATACAGCTCAACCCATAAATACCATTATTTAGAACCTACTATGCCATGCTATTATTTTATAACAAAATCAAACCAAAACACATTTCATTGCTCACAAAGCCCTCATTAACCATCTCTACAACTGAGCATCACAATGCTTCCCTGACCTCTTTCCTTTGACCACTTCAGCCATTTTTCAGGGCCTCCCTATCTGGTTGCCCATAATTTTGAGAAAGCCTCTGCAGTTCCTGCTCCCATCCATCCTCCAGGATTTCTCCCTTGCTCTCACAGATGTTGTGCAAGACACAGTAGGCAATTATCACACAAGGCACATAATAATGAGAAGCATCCAGCAGTTTCAGAAGACTTCACCACCTCCCTTTCAGACTTCCAAAAACATGCTCCATTGACAGTCTGCTGCTACTCAGGGTAAAATTAAATGTCTCCAAGCATTTAGTATAAGGCTTGATAAATCTGGGAAGAAAGGGTAAATTGAGTCTTCCAGAATTAGTGGAGGAATTTTAACTCCATTAATGTGTACAACAATGGTTCCCATCCTTTTTGGCTTGAGGGCCACAAATATCATTTTTACAGCCCTGAAGGGCCACCAGTCTATCAACTCAAAAAAATGTATTGATGTATACACCATTAAGGACTACAAATCACTGAATATTTAAAGTAAACATTTAGTGCAAAGCAAATAAGAAATTAAACTGTTAAAAACAGTTGCAAATTTACACCTACAAATTACTCACAATATCTATGATTACACCTCATCACAGGGTGAGCTGTGCACAGATTTCTAGGAAAATAGCCTTTGTCATCCTGAAGTTCTTCTGTGACTGCTGATCTTCCCAATTCTGCATCACTACCCTGTCCTACCAGTTGCTAGTAGTTGGTGAAGCCCAGAAGCAGTGCTCCACAGCGTAAAGCTGCTCCAGATAAATGCTCTACATTCATTTTCCTGCTCCAGCATTAGCTGAACTGTCAAAGCAGCACCAGCTGTAGGAAACTGCAGAGCCAAATCCATCTGCCTGTGCAACTCAAAATGCACGCGCATCATCCTATTTGGATTAATGATAGTCATGATTATTGCGGGCCCTCACAGCTTCCTGACACCTGTTTGAAAATAGCACTGGCAAAATGAATGATTGCCAGAAGAAGAATCATGGGAGTTTGTTATCTTGACTCCAAGTCCCAGAATACCTGTAGTTTCCAGTATTCATCCCAGAATGTAGCACTTCTAAAAAACTTGGAGCACCCTGTGGATCAACAAAACAGTACACCAGGAGATATGGGCCCAGAATGCTGAGGGGTAATTCAGACTAGTGTAGAGGTGTGCAGTGATTAACAATGAAAGTTGCATAACAAAGTGGCATGGACACATTTCAATTCACTACAATTAAATTGCTGTATTCAGAGCGAACAAACTAGATTGATGTAACATAACTGTGTAGATATGGTCTCCCCTCACAACTCACTGTATTCTACCTGATAGGACTGAACAGAGCCAGAACATATAAATTTTTATTTGAGAAAACTATTTAGGCACATGATTAGGCTTAGAAGTATTAGCTTTGTATTGGTAAATGTCAATAAACAGCAATTACACCCTATACACACAAATATTATTATTTCCCTCAATAATTATCGAAATGTACAGATAGTCAGAGTAAGGAAATTGTTGCTTGAGAATTTAGAGTTTGATTTAAGGATATTTACTTTGTATATTTTGATGTGATTCTAACAACTTTAGTTTTAATAGTTGTAAAGCTCTAACTTTTTTAATTTCAGCATCTATTGTAATTAAGTAATTATTGTGTGACACTCTCATGGAATGGCTCTCCACCCTTAATTTCCCACAACCACTAATGTTTACAATGATAAAAATATAAACAAAAGCTTAAAAATAAACATTGATATTATCCACAAAAATTATTTTAAAAAAATCAAATATAGGATGGTTTCACAATAATAAGTTTACAACTTTGTATTTGCCATTACATTCTCTTTCACTGAGACAGTCCTGTCTAAGACATAACTTTTAATTAATGTGTTTATGATTTATAGATCACACTTTGTTTCTCACATTCTTGCATTTGAGTCTCTACTTTGAAAATCCATTGAGTTTGGATGCAAGTTTGCTATTAACTGGCACATGAATGTCCATGAAAAATTGTATTAAAAGATACTTCAGTAAATTATTCTGCCAGTTAAGTTAACCTGTACAACTCAGGGCTGACACTGGGAAGAGCGATTGCAGAAGCTGCTTCCTTTGAAACAGACAGGGAATACTGGGACAAGTATTTGCAAGCATTCCTTAAAATAAAAGTATGCCATTTGCTTTGACAGTGTTCAGGATCCCATTTTCTCACTTTCCATGTCCACTTTTCAAGTCGAAGTGCTAATGTTCACAAGAAAAACTTGGGCTAAAAAAAAGAAGTGTTTGAAATTCTTGTGCAAATAAAAACTTACATGAGTATTTGCAAAGGAAATATTTGCATGGCCATCTTGACAGCTCTTTGTGTGTTTGGGAGTCATCCCATGTGGGAGCAGATCATCAGCATATGATTTACATGATCAAGCACAGTGTACAAGTAGCAAATTCTCAAAGTACCATAGACCAAATTTTCAAGCCTGGCTATCTAAAAATAGGTGGCTCCAAAATCCACATCTATATGTCTAAATAAAAGTGACCTGATTTCAAAGGTGTTGAGCAACCACAGCTTCACTGGGATTTGTGTGTGTTTAAATATAGCATTTCTTGGAATATTTTATATTTTTGTCCCAATCCACTATTTCATTTCTCCTAATCATTTTTGTTGTTTGTCCATTGACTCCCTCTATTTTCCTAATATTTGTAATTTAGTAGTGACGTGCATAGAAACAAACATAATATTCCAGATGTTATTTCTGCAGTCATATAATATTCATGACATGACCTCTCTTTTTGTATATGATCAAAAACTGATTTGTCTTTTTGCTGTCATACTGTATTTCAAACTCATTATCTACTTAGTAGTCTACTATCTACCCATGGTCCATTATTGCTGATTTCCATGTTTTTGCTTTCCTTTGAATAGTTGTATCTTATCATGACTGGTTAGCATGGGCCATTGTGCAAATTGCTATTTAAGAAGGAAAGGAGGTCTATAATTTTTTTTACATTTACTGGGTCTTGCTCTGGCTTTCCAAAAAAGTTACTTCTGGGCTGAGACCAAGCAGAAATTGTTAAGCCTGAAGTTGCACTTTTGAGAAAGTTATAAGAACATCTGGTGAGCAATTCCTATTCAATCAGTCATCAGTGACTTTCACTTCGTCTTCTATTTGTCATTTGTCCATGAAGCAATCATGATTTTCTTAAATGTAGTTATTTTTTCACATCTTTTGCTGACTATATTTTACACATAAATCTTTGCCTCTGGCTTCTTTATGAGCAGTTAATTGTGACTCTTTAAATTTTGCATCAAACCTATTGAATGGTACACAGGCCATGTTGTATGTTTGTTTCCTGACTGATGATCTTAACTCCTACAATCACATCTGATCTGAATATTTTAATTTGTAATATAAAATTTTCTTTCCATTAATATTCTGCAAAATTTACTTTTAAATCACCATTTCAATTAATGTTCCTGCTAGTATATTCATTTGCTAGAACATTATTGGAAAGAAAGCACAACTGGGTTAGGAGCAGAGTCAAAATAAATTAATTTAAAAATCAAAATGAATATTACCAGAACACATTTAGCAGTTTTTCCCCAATTATAGTTATGCATTTCTGAAAACAGGAGATTATTATAGAAGTCCCACACTTAGCATAACTTTAGTATTCACTACTCTGTTAATGCTATATTACTATTAATTATGTGAATAACTGGATAGATAAATATGACCTCCAAACTATCTTATCTGAATTCACATGAGCTTTAACCACAAGGTTTGTAAAAGCTCACTAAAGTAAAATAACATATTTAAGCATATGATAGTGAAGGCTAGTCAGTTCAGTACTGACTCAGATATATTTTTATAGTAACAATAAATTCTAGCAGATGTTTTAAACTATTAGATAGAAGCAAATTAAAGTAGCAATAAAGGACTTAATGATGTTCTATGGTGAAGATTGAAAATAAATCTACCTTTGGGGTACCTGTCTTAATTCAAATACATTTTGAGCCAAGTAATACTGAAAAACTATTATTTCTGTTCTGATCAGAGTGGAATAATACACAGTTTGAGGATGGGTTTTTCAAGGACACATTTGCTATTCATACACTACATAGAAAGCAGTGCCCAAAGTTCAAAGGGGATAGACATCACAAACAGCCATGCCTTTATGTATGGGAGTGGCTTTAAAGGAGGAGCGCTGTGGACAGAAACACGTGAACATTGAAAGTGACCATATCTACACTTTTATACTTTTGATTAAGAATGGTAGAATCAGAGAATCAGAGAATAATGAAATACAAAGCCATCTGAAGTGTACAAAATTTGTTTTGAAATTGTTTTGATTGATAAAAATAGATGAGCTCTTGGATGTAAATGGAGCCATTCATACTAAGCTGACATTTCAAACTACTGTAGCACATCATGGGGATTGCTGATACATTATTAAAAGGAGGTTTTTTGTTCTTTGCCCAAGAACTGAGATTTATGGATTTTTTTTCCCCTGGATTACTTATAAATTTGATATAATTGTATTATGGCAGATTTGAATAGGAGACCCAGTTAGTCCTTCTAGGGTCACCAAAGAAGATGAGACATTTCTTTCTGCTATTAAATACAATTGTAGCAGCAATAGATAGCACAGTTAAACTTCCTTCAAATGAGAATTTTTCATACCACCCTTTGGAAAGACTTAGGAAAATTAAATTGATGACCTATTCACCTCCTAAAATTTGTAATACGGCCACTGTACAATTCCTCATACCTTCTGTATCTCAAAAAGTTCACTGTTATTCAAAGAAACCCCTAATAGGTAAACTTCAGGAGGTTTACTTTGACTAAACTGTCAAAAGTCAGGACTTTAGAGAGACAAGGTGGGTGAGGTAATATCATTTATTGGACCAACTTATTTCTGTAGTATCCTGGGACAAGCATGGCTACAATAACACTGCATGCAAAAATTGGGGTGCTTATTGACAACCTTTGAGGTTTTAGTTCTGCTTCCCCCATTTTGCATACTGGGCCTGATCCAAGGCCATTGGGAGTCTGTCCATTGATTTCAAAGGGGTCTGGATCAGGCCTTCTCACTGATTTTCTTCTTATTTCTCCAGCCAAGCCAACCTGATCCTTCCCCTCCCCCAGCACAGCTTTTCACCTCTAGGTCTCCTAAATTATGTCTCTATTGCCTTGCCACCATAACATGGATCTAGAAATAAATGTTTTCCCATATGGTACTTTTCTTTCCTCCCCGACTTGCTACTCTTGGCAAATCTACTGTGGCATCTACCCAGCCCTGAGAGTCTCTGCTGGACCAGCTGATGTATTAAAAGGTGTGCCCTGGAGTGGCTGCCCTGGTCTGAAAGCACTCAAGTATGCATTTCATACTTTTGGTTCCCAGGAAAGCCAACTAAAAGAATCCCAAGTAGTTTAATGGAAGCCGGATTGGCCATAATTTGTAAAAGATAGGCCAGCAGCTGTTTTCATACCTGGGGGAAGGAACTGGCAGATCAATTGAAACCTCTAATGGAGTATGCATAATATTACCAGAAGTAAAGGGGATCTGTGTGGGGAAAGGAGAGGAAAGAGGTACTGATTCTAGTTTCAGAGGGTTCATGTTGGATCTCATAGTTTAATTTGAGCAATTGATTTTGGATTATCGGCAGATAAGTCTGCTCAATGGTCTGTGGGAATGCTGGATGGGATGGGAACTGAGTTACTGCAGAGAAATCTTTTTTGGGTGCTGGCTGGTGAGTCTTGCCCACATGCTCAGGGTTTAGCTGATCGCCATATTTGGGGTCGGGAAGGAATTTTCCTCCGGGGCGGATTGGCAGGGGCCACGGAGGTTTTTCGCCTTCCTCCGCAGCATGGGGTATGAGTCGCTTGCTGGTGGATTCCCTGCAGCTTGAGGTCTTCAAATCTCACTTTTGAGGATTTCAATAACTCAGTCATGGGTTCGGGGTTGTTATAAATGTGTATGGGTAGGGTTTTGTGGCCTGCCTTGTGCGGGAGGTCAGACTAGATGATCATATTGGTCCCTTCTGACCTATGAGTCTATGAGTCTATGAGTTCCAAAGGGGTAACCATGTTAGTCTGTTTTCAGAGTTCTGTGGCACCTTGAAGACTAACAAATTTATTTGGGCATGAGCTTTTGTGGGCAGAAACTCACTTTGTCAGATTCATTAAGTGGAAAATTCAGTTAGGTAGGTATATATAGTTAATTCAGTCAGGATGGATGAGTCCCATTCACAACAGTTGATGAGAAGATGTGAATGCCAAAAGGGGGAATGTTTTATTTTGTAGTGGGCTAGCCACTCCCAGTCTCTATTCACACCTTCTCATCAACTGTTGTGAAGGGGACTCATGCACCCTTTACTCATTAACACTTCCCCTCCTCACTGTGATGAAACTCAACCATTCTTGCATGTGTATATATACCTACCTAACTGAAGTTTCCACTTCATGCATCTGACAAAGTGGGTTTCTGCCCACAAAAGCTTATGCCCAAATAACTTTGTTAGTCTTTAAGATGCCACAGAACTTTGGTTGTTTTCCTGGCATGGATGGAACTTTGCAATAAAAAGTGTATGTGGTTGGTGAGAGTGATTCAGTTACCAATTGGCCAGTGCTGGAAACCTTTACTCATGTGAGTAGTCTCTTTCACTGCACTTGCACTACTCATGGAAGCACTACTTGTGTGAGTAAGAATTTTCAGGCAGGCATCTTTATTTCTTTAGATTTAACCAATAGTTCCTCTTTTACTACGGCACACCAGTTTTGTTTTCCATAAGCAGTTTGGCTGCCACAGTCAGCTTCATGTACTTGGGTCCTTATTCTATGTCCCCACTGAGATCCTCATTATTGATAATATTTTGCATTACACTATCCTGAACTCCCATGCTCCTTGGATATTTTGTGTAGAGAAGTGAAGTTGTGCCGGGAAACGGAGCAAGGAGAAAACCAGGATCCTCTATCAGGGTATGTCTACTCTGTAGTCATGGGGTCTGATTGCCACTCATGTAGACATATCCCAGCTAGCTTAACCTAGCTAGCTTGGATACTGAAACCAATGATGCTATTGCAGCAAGGGCTTCAGCATGGGCTGTACAACCTCATTCAGAACCCTGAGTAATTACTCAAGTGGCTAACCCGGGCTGGCACTGCTTCACTGCCTGGATCCTGAGCTAGCTAGATTAAAGCTACCTAGAGTATGTCCACCTGAGCTACAATCACACCCTGAGGTAGCAGGCACAATTAAGGCCCTGCTTTGCTTCGGGGGCAGCACAACTGAATGCTGCCCTTTGCACAGAACATATTGCAGAGTTTCCATTCAAGTTCTAGCCACAATCAAATATCGATCACTCCAGTAGCCTTTATTCAAATGAGTAAAAGCTGCAGGCTTAGGCCCATTCATTCCTGGAATGACAGGCTTGTTGTGGGACTTTTTTATGAACACGGGAAAGAAATTGTTTGTAATATTTGATTAAGAAATTCTTGACCATGTGAAGGCCATGTGCTGTAATTCTCTTATGATCTGACCTGCCATTAACCCAATCCAATATTAATGTGACTAATGGCTTGTTAGGGGAACTCAGGAGAAAAAAATAATTGTGATGATGTTTATTTTGTGCTTGTAGGAGATTTTTGAGTCCAGGTAAGGATTCCTAGGATTATCTTTAGTTATCTTTGTGATATAGTAAAAATTCAGTGCTGGCAGGGAGAGTTGAAAATAGCTCCTAATTTATTTGCCTTGTTTAGAAAGTTAATGATTTTTTCAGTGAGTTCGCAAACTGGTTGGTACATCAATTTTTTAGAAAACCAATAGTTCTGGCTAAGTATATATTTTAATGATAGCTAACAAGGTAATCAGATAAGCAGCTCCTAGTTGCTCAGGGTCACTGTTATTCAGATTACATAGTCCTTATAATCACTTTCAGAAATGTTTTATACCAAAGGTTATCTTGTATTTTAGTGCTAATTAATAAAGACTTGGTGGTTACAAACATATTAAGCATTTGTTTTATGTGGAAACAAGCCCATATCAAAACGTTCAAAGTGAAATTATTATAACAAAGGAATCTTATTGTTTTATCTTTAGCATCTATGGAGTGGTTTATAATTATATTTCTCAACTATATATATTTTTTTATTATAAGCCTCAGAACATGGACTGCTGAGAGCTCAGAAGACATAGTATGCTAGCTGCTAGCTCATGTGTCAAATTTCCAAGGAAGAGATACCAGTATGATAATCTGTACAGAAAAGCCAGAGCCCATGATGATTTTAGCACCATTTTGCTGTTTCCTCCTAGTTATCTTTGCAGTTTAATTTAAAAATTAAATGTTAGAACTCCCCACTCAACATCACACCACTCCACAGTGCTACTCTTGGAGACTTTGTTTCTATGGCAACTGCTGAAAATGTCTTCACAACCTGATGTCGCCCACATACCCAATTTAATTACAATACATATGAACCATCAAACCATTTATTTTTTCATGATATTAGCAGTAATTCCAGGGCAAGGTATTAATTGGAGTTGCTGGTTACTTTAGCAGCCTGTTTTTCTATTTAAAAAAACCCCTCAAACCTTATTAAAACACAATAGGGGGTGGAAGGAGAACACATTTTCTGGCTGTCACCATGGCAAACGATTCATTCTACTTTGGAATCCTCTGCGCTGTGACAAATATCACTTCAGTAGACATGTGCCAAACTTTTCTAGTGGTTCAGAAAGCAGCTGAGCAGCATGCGGTCTGCCCATCCGCACACAGTCTCGTGCTTGCTTGCTATGAACATGGGGCAAATTCTGCCACCTCTTCACGTGTAGTGCCCTAAGGCATAGTGGAGCAGTTGCAGTTCTGCTGGAGGAAAGTGCACAAGGGTCCATACTACTTATCCCACATTGCAGAACTCTGCCAGGGGCTCCTATGCACAGCTGTGCAGGGAGGCAGGCTTGGAGCTGGAGCCAGTGGATCCATGACTATGCTGCTCCACTGCCATTCCTCTCCACAATGTAAGAGGAGCGCAAGTGAGAAGACACGAATGTGCCCTAAAGCTGTAGCAGCAACTGCAGAATTGTACTGTTTATCACTCCTCAGCCTGTGGGGAGGTTACTATGGGGAATTCCAGGCACTGCTTAGATTTAGCACAGGGAGCAGGACTTGCCCCTAAATGATTATTAGAACCACGTTATCATATCACACTCCCCCCACCACAGGTTTCTGAATAACAAGTGTGCACCATTAGAAACACACTGTAAACGAAAAAAGGGAAATAAGGGTCCCAAAGGAAAATATATACAGTGGTTAATAGAGGCACTAGCTCTAGCCACTCTTCTTAGCAGTCTCTAGAAATGAAGTTAGTAGGAGAAATGTGCACGTCAGCAGCCATCACGCCCTATAGCTGGATAACAGACCTCAGGTGGCTGACACTCCCCCATTTTACACACAGGCACGGGCAGATCCAGGCATGGTAGATTTCCTGGTTCAGGCCACAGCAAAATCATGTTCTGTCTAGAGAGGGAGAATTTGGCAGCTAAATTATCAACAGGACCTATAAGAAATATGGCTTTTTTTTCAAAATCCGTCTTTAAACATTAACTATGGCTTCTTAGACTCCCCTCTATAATTTTTTGGAAACTACTATGTAAATGTTGGAAGGCTCAGACACTGTAAGGATGTTTTCAGCTTCTAAAAAGAATGCAATAATTGTAAAACACTAGAGAGTTTGTGACAAGTTTGACCAAATTTAGCTCAGTCGTTATGAACACCTGGAAGGATTTTTATTTACTTCCTTTCTCTTTTTAAAAAAAATCTTCTCCCTGATTTACCTCTTGGCATTTCTTTGCTGAAATCCTTTAGCTTTGCTGAGTAGACAAAAGGTACTGATATGTAGGAACCTGAATGGATTTTGGAGGGAGGAGCACAAGTTGAAGGAGGAAAGAAACTGGAGGAGGCACCAGCAAGTTAATCTATAGACACATGGCTAAAATGCTACCTGCATTTGCAGCATCTCTGTAAAACATTCTATTAACCAGAGGAGGCTCAAGACAATCTGGCCCCCTTCTTCAATCCCTCCAGAAAACGTTCTTAACCAGGGGAGGGGACTTTCGGTGTGCCAGGGTGCACAGTGAGCTTTCTGATGGTTCAGTGCTTATGGTGGAAGGGTGGAGGGAAGCCAAACAACGGGTCACAAAGCCACTCATTCAGGTTTGGCTCAGCCACCCCTCCATCAAGACAGAAAGGTGGTCAGGCCAAATTCGAAAGGTTTGGCCCAGCCACCCCTGCTGCCCTAGGAAACTGCCTAGTTTGCCTTTATTAAGAGCTTTGCTTTCTTAATACAGAACCGGATTAATTCAGAAACCTGGAGTCCTCTCACGTTTTTACCCAGCACATTATACTTGAAACAATATATTTATAGTAGGCAGTTGTGTGAACAACAAAAGAAGAGTTCTCTGAGAACACTCAAAATTGTGAACCAACTCTGGTCACAGTGACGTTGGAGTAAATCTAGAGTAATGCCACAGAAGTCATTGCAGTTACTCCGGATTTACACTGGTGTTACAGAGTTCATGCTGCATGAAGTTGGCTGCTGATGTAAATCAGTTTTCATTATCATCATTTCCATCAGCAGAGAGTCTGGCCCAGAGCTCTTAGAAAGAATGTTTTCCTCACAAAAAAATTGCATTGCATGTATAGATTCACCCTAACCAGCGTTGCAGTTAGTACAGTGCAGTTCACTGAAACAGTCTGAAACGTTCATTGTATTTCAGATAACCATGGAGTAAAATTAACACTCACATCAGTAGAGTTACATGAGTGTAACTGAGATCAGATATTGGCATGCCAGGTAACTTATGCCAATATTTAGAATATCCCAGAATCTGGACCAGTTACATGATGACTGAATTGCAACAGCTAGGAAGGTACTTACAGCCCCAGAATATCGGATTCTATTTTCATTCACGCTGGCTTTCTATTGACACAACTTCACTGACTTACATAGTCACAAATGAGACTATTTAAGTGAGAGTGGAATCAGACCCATTGTGCTCACATCCACACAGATTGAAAGTGTGGAATGGAGCTGTTGCCGAAGTGATTCACAGTTTGTATATATTTGTTTTCATGTCATGGGTCTCTGTGCATTTTCTGCCTTCGATTAAGCATAATTAACAGATGAATTCATGTATGACAATATGATCATTTTAGCTCTGAAGAGCAAGATTTTATGAGCACCCTGTGTATAATTTTAGGTTCTCTATATAGTATGTTGGTAATGATTAGGAATGATTTCTTTTGTTTGCAGATGCCTGACTTTGTTGAGCATTTGTTTTTGTCTTAATGTGGGGCTGGAAGAAATCCAAGTTGTTCCTTGCAAATTGCAATGTTAATTTGTTTAAAGTTAGCATCAGTCTTCTTTCTTAGGGTTATTTCTTTCATGCATCAGACTAACTAAAATATTTCCTTCACTGTCCATCAGATGTAATTTTCTCAAGTGTCTCTGTAACAACCTGTCTACACTGAGGATAAACCTGTGTTAATGGATCCATTTTTAAACAAGATTTAAATATAGTCTGACTGGCTATTATGGACCAAACAACATTTAAAATTGTTTAAGATCTATTTTCAAGACTAGGTCATAAGGGAATATTCCTAGCTTTCAATATTATTTACAAGATTTCCCTTTTCTTCAGGTTTGCAGCTGAAATGAGGTTTCTCCTATTGCTTTGGAACCCCTTTGGATTTATTCTGCCTTTGGAAGAGCTAGGATCCCATTGCTAATTAGTAATGTGAGAACCTCAAAAGGTTCAGTAGTTTGGATAAGCAGCCAGAAGTTTGGATGCTTATCTGAAGTTATTCTATTGGTTTGGAAATCATGAGACCAAGATTTTGTGTAATATGCTAAAAATTCCTGGTGTCCAGTAAGATGGAAGTATGGAAAGAATAACTTTGGTGATAGTAACAGAAGTATTTTCAGAGGCTGTAAGTGCTAGAAATTGGGGAATGTTTCAATAGTAAGTCTATTTTTTTTTCCAATTAAATTGCTGGGGAGAATACAGTATTGCTGCTTTCTGGCTTTGATATTCTATCTATCTATCTAACTAACTATTATACCCATTACCATAGTGTCTGACTACAATTCTGTTTCCTTTTTTACTTTATTTCACCAGGTTTTTAGCTTTATCCTCTATTTTTAAATTCAAGGACAATAGATAAATTGTACCCTCTGGAGCTATTGAGAATAGAATTTGGCCCAATGAGACAGTCTATTTTTTTAATAAGTTGAGCAGGTTTGGGAAAGAGGATCGTCCCCCTATTTCCTTTGCATTCAGTTATAACATAGCATGCTGCCAAAGAATGCACCTTCCTTCCCAAATCATCATGGTTCATCTTCTGTTAGAAGTGTGAAAAAATATCTAGATTATCCAAGTAAAATGAAATCCCAGTGATGCTCTTGTCTAAAGTTCAGCTGGTTGAATATGACGGGAGGCGGGGAAAGTTACAATGAACATTCCATGATACTGTCCCTTTTCTCTTTGCTGGTTGCAAATATTAGTGTGAATATGGTTTTCTTCGCACAAATGTTGTAGACTGGGTGCTCTTTATCTGTCTTTATCTGTCCATATTCACAAATGAAGACTATTCATTATTTTGCTGTTACTCATCACTTTTAAATCTTTTAAAAAGGTTTCGGCCATCTAGTCAGGAAGCAGAAATGACATCATGTGACTGAAGTGCCAAATCACACAGCATAAATAACAAAGCAAAAATTGTCTGAGCGTGAAATTCATTCTACTCACAGACCCTGAGTATTTGGATTCCTTGCAGGTGGAAAGTGGAGTGGTGAAATATATCAGGTAATTTATTCAATAATGCTCAGCAGGTGATATAACCTTTTATAAGAAATAGAAACTAAAAAGTTAAGTTGCCATTTTCAATATATATCTTTTTTTTCTATTAACATTTCATTGAATGCAAAAACTTGAATTCTCACAGGTGGAAAGATCAAGAAAGAAAGGGTTACAGAGTTCTACCCAATTGGTCCAATGTTCCAAAATGAACTTTACACTCTTTGGTCCCATCCTACTGTAACTCTTCTTTTTACTTTATTAAAATACAGAAGCCAAAATTATCCTATGAACTATAATATTATTCAGACAGTGGTTTTCGATTATTGTTGTGGTTCTTTTTGTTATTACCAGAAATAACCAGCTGTTCTTTTCAAGGAAGACAGATCTTTGTATTTACATTTTCTTTTCCCATTCCTTCATGGCCAAAGTGAGACGATTTCATGGAATATGGACAGACCTAAGGGGCTTTGACAGGCTGATTTCTGTGTTTATTTCACAGTTGGTAAGTAGGGCCAAAGTCTGCTCTTAGTTGCACTCTACAGTGGGGTTCCATGGGAATAACTCATGACAGAACTCAGCCTATATACAGAACTTTGCACAGATTTAAACCAAGATCAAAGTCTGTTCCTAAGTATTCTGATGGGGGAAAGAATTGGTAAGGGTGAGAGAAGGGGGTATAAGTAGGACTGATGAAATTAAATTAAGCAAAAGAAGATTTATTTTGGATTGTATGGAAATCCCAGTTGGCTTCATTGTAGGGGTTGAAGTCTGACACACACATTTGAGGCTGAGGGCCAGACTGTGACTGAATCCTACATAAGCACACATGAATGGGAGCACACAAAGAGTGCCAGCTTTGTGCATCTTACAGGGGTAGCAACAGCTATAATGTTTGAAATCTCCTGAGTTTAAGGGGATACCACAACCCCAGAGGGACAGGAAGGCAGTAGGACCATAGCTTACCCCTGCACTAGCCAATAGAACTGGTCAGCCATCAGTGAAGAGAAGCATATGCTGCACTCCCTCAAAGACAGACTTCCCCTGTGCTCCTGGCAGCTCTGGGGGGTACCCAGGCCCCTTATTAAGGCACAGTGCAATGAGCCCCTGATGGGTGAGTGACCTCTGCCCCAGCCCCATGTAGACTCAGGAGTATAAGGCAATCTTGATTACTGAATAAATGCTAGCAGTATGTTCAAATCAATATTTATACCGAAAATATGTGTAGATTTACACAACTTTGGCTGCCTTTTTGTAATTCTATTTCAGATTTCTGTTCACAATGTTTAGAGAAAGGGAATAGCTGAGCGGGTAACAAAGGGCTGAGAGCTATATGTGGGTACGTCATGTACATCGACTGTATATCTGTGCCAGAGATCCAAAGAATGAAGGAGTGGATCAAAAGAATGACACCGAAGACTTACACATATTGCATGAGGCACTGTCTGGAGCCAGATTTCAATGTCAGAAAAATTCTATATCAAAGAAAGGATTGGTTTTTTTCTAAATCACATTCATTTCATATCACTTAGTGAGCTGCTTTTAGCTACATAATCTATTTTTAGGGCAATGCTTTCATAATTGAAACTCACATCATTCCCTGTAATTTTTTTTAAATGACTACGTCTATTGCAGTGATTGAGACATAATGGTATGTGTTCAGTTTTTATAGTGCAATAATGCTAGATTTCATTAATAAAAAGAATTATGTTATTGGAAATAACTTCTGCAGTTAAAATGAAAAGGCGGGTAATGAGATGCTGAAAGATTTAAATCATCAACTATATAACAGTTGCTGCCATTTATTAGGAGAGCTGCATGGAGAGGGAGAAATAGCTGGCATGATCTAAAAGATACCTAGATCTCATCGTGCTCTAAAAGGTAACTAGTTTGTGTTAACATAGTGGACTACATTAATGTGAACTAGGTACCTTTTAGAGTGTACCAGCTGGGTCTACACAGGACAGTTAGAGTGCAGCACATTAGAGCACTTTACAAATCACACACCTCTACAGCACTTTGCTGAGCCATGTAGACAAGCCTGGAATTTATTTTCCACTCACCACACACAGTACGGTGCCAAAACCCTTTCTGCTCCAGGTTGGAGCCCAGGCTGTCCCAGGAGCAAGTGGACTTGACTAAAAGGGAGTTCCACTTCATGATCCAGCTGGGCTCACATCCCTCTGAAAAGTGCCCCCTGCCTGTGCCAACAAAAAGTTGTTTGTGTGAGAACTCACTGCAAATGTGCCTGTGATCAGCTGATAGGACACCTCTTTCCACTGTCCAAGAATGGCTGCAAGCATTCACACCACTGGAGACATAGCAATGTGATTAGAAAGGGTGGCACCACTCCTCAGCCAGAACATTAGTTTATTTAAAAAAATCTGTGGCTGTTAGTTACAGATTTGTACTGAGTTCTATATATAGAATATACAGAATAATGTATATAATACAGAAAAGTATTTTATTAGTAGTCTAGTAGCTTGAGCACAGGTCTCAGTGTTGAGACACCAAATAAAGACACAGTCCTTCTCCTTCTCCCAAGAATCAAATACATTTAAATCATCATGGTGCTCATGAAATCAAGGGAATAAAAGCAATGGAGAGAGCCCAACTTTTCTATAGACAGACCACTGTATAAGTGTTCCCAGAGAGCGCTGCAATTGAATTTCAAGGCTGTCCTGAAACACCCTGGTACGCCCAGTCTCGGGCCTCACTTATGCAAAAGCCACCTTTTGCAACACGTATGCATCTCAGAAGTTAGAATCAGCATATGTTCTGTGAGATGTGCCGCCAGGCTACTTGGATAATGGCTCCATTTTTCACTAGCAGACTCAGGATAAAATAAGACTAATTTGTTGAGACATAATTTGATGCTATTTCAAAGGCAGCTTTAATTTACCCCACCTCATTTCATTGCCATTTTGGTATACGGTTTTCCTTGGCGAATGCACGTATATTACACTTCAGGGATTATTTATGGATTTATGTAATATAGATTACACATTAGATACTGTTTGCACTGCTAGTGCAAGTCTCTGAGGCTTTTAGTGCATGGCTGAATGCTTAATCAAGGTGAAGGGGGTTAAAGTGCTACTGACTCTGGGTACAATTACCCTCTTCCACCACAAAAACATTGTGCTTGCCTGATACACAAAATAAAATGAGGCTAATTTGTACTGTGCATGATCTACAGTCTGCCAATATCCGTAGTATTGCTAAACCAATGTATTCAAAAACCATGAGGCAAGTCACCAAAAAACAGGAGATTATAAACAATAGTACATTCTGAGTTCTTTTGATTGGCTCATTGCTATGTGAACCTTTAGGGTTTGCATTTTGAAGCTTTCCTTCACAATGATGTGGGCTAGTACCTTACTTTAAAAAACAAAAAAACAAGAAAGCTGAAAGCTGAGGTGCTCATGTAATCACAACACTTCAGGAGACAGGGCTTTAAGAAAAACACCATATATTACAAGACTCACAGAAAAATTACAAAGTTGGCAATGCAGCGATCTATATGTCTAGAACTAACAATAACAAACAGAGATGGCCTGACCGAGAACATCAAATTTGAACCGCGTCGTATTTTAGGGAAGCTCAAACCTGCATCCAGATCTGGCTCTGAATCTGAACTTCAGAGGTAATGCCTATTTATGGTCATTCACACAAATGTATTTTTGTTCACCTAAATGTCTGGGGAAGGCTAAATTCACTCCTGTGCCAACAGCCTGCATATAACTTATCCATCTCTTAAGCACCCACTTTAGCTTTGGCCTTATAGTGCATAGGTCACTTGCAGGTTTCTATCCCGCAACAAATTGCCCTCTGTGCATTTCACTATTAGTCACTTATTTTTCCACCAGCCCATCAGTAAGCAAAAATAGTACCATGTGACTTATGTGTCAAATCACACACCATGATTAACAAATAGTAAAACAGCCACAGTGAAGAGCTCATGAACACCACATAGGGTGAAATGTTTTCATAAAAGCTCTTTGGTGAATACTTGCAAATAAGAAATATATAGGAATCAGGGTTGATTTGTTAATGGTGCACCAACAAAAAAAAATCCTCAGATAATTTATTTGCAATGAATAACTCAAACAGCTCCACTTTTTGGTAGAGATTATTTAACAGGCACCAGCATTCACAATTCTCTCTGTGTGTGCACTCCACAGCACTATCAACAGTTAGTGTGTGAGATTAACGTTAGCAAATGTATTTTCTTCCTTTAGTTGCTCATTACACTTTAGGTTCTACCACAGAATACATTATTTTATTTTTAACTCAATTTTAGATTCTGGAACACTTCTGTCTGCCACCTTGACGGTCTCTCAAATGTAGTTAACAATCCCATCCAATAAATCTCCCTAATGTCATGTAAGATGGTGCTTCAGGTCAAATTTTAAAAGGTATTTAGGCCCCTAGAGGGATTTTCAAAAGTGCCTAAGCACCTAATTCCTTTCAATTTCCATGGTAGCTAGGTGCCTAGGCTCTTTTGAAAACCCCACTAGGCACCTATTTGCATCTTTAGGCACCTAAATTTGGCCTTTCATTCAAGTCTCCAACCTGGACAAGCAGCAGTTTCTACTTTTACTGGGGGGGGATGTTCTTCAACATAACTCCAGTACCAATGACTGCCAAATGTCTTCGCTGAAAGCAATCCAGAGTCATGCTTCCTTGCAATGAATGAGCTGAAAGGTCAAGAGAAGGAGAGGAAGAGAGAATCAGACTTACCTCATGATATCATCATTACAGACAATATAGGTGCATTCATCCAGACCCCCAATTTTGCATTTGTGCACATGCTTCTCTAAAGTAACATAGTTAAGTGTTGTTGATTTGAGTGGGATTTAATAATGAGAGTAAAATTAAGCATGTGCCTAAATACATTGCTGATTAGGAATGGACTTCACTATGTTCTTAAATGGTTTGCTGAATGGGGCCTCAGTGTTTCTTCCCATATATTTCAGTTACTCATCACTCAGAGAGTTTCAGTATCCATTTTAGCCTATAGTTTTATCTCTAGACAGATACTGTTGTGTTTAATAATTATTTGTGATCAGTTATGACTAAACATGTTAATCTGTTCATTTTCCATACAGGGCTTAGTTGTGACTTTGACTACATGCCTGTGTGAGAAATAAAGGGGTAAGTGGACAGTGCCGTGGCCATGAGAGCGGAGGGGTAGATAGTGGCAGGAAATGGGCAGAACCTTGGCTCTGCTCCCAGTGTGCCACCTAGAGCAGCTGAGCCATCACAAAGGGGGCTAATAATGTGCTACTGATACAATACAGTAGAAAAATACTGGCTCTTGGAGTCAGGGGGGAATGTGGAAGAACTTTTCCTCTGATGCTCCTGGTGACGTACACTAATGCACCGCCCCTTTATGAGCTGTGATCAGAGGCATTCTAGACCTTACCTGCAACATGCATTTATAATTACATAATTTCACTTGTTTTCAAAAAAGGGGGGAGGTTCACCATCCACCCCCCCTTACTCTTTCAGTGGTCCTGTCCTTTCTTGTGATATGAAAGCCACAAAGACTGAACATGGATTGTATTAATTCACCATATGTCTTGTGCACAAATTCAAGATAGAAACTGTTCTTTTAAACGATCAGCTGTGTGCACGGAGGCTGCCAGTCATCCATTCTGAGAAGAAAACCCTAACATCATGAGCTGCAATGTATTTGACTACTTTGTGCAGAACTTTGAAAGCAAACTTCAAAGTGACATTTGGTAACGCTCGGTGTTTCTGAGCTGCTTTTTCTGAGGGGGTTTCTGTTCTCTCAAATGCTTGTGGACACCAATTATTGTAATAATAAAGAAGATTCATTGGCTGTCATTGAGCAAAATTTTTTTTATTAAACCCCTGGTGTCAGCTCAACTGGCTTCATTTTTACCATAAGCATGTGTCATGATATTTGCCCTTCTTTTCCTTTCAACACTGCTGCCCTTATTTACATGATTAATCTCAACGTTTGAAATATTTAATATTTTGGGGAAATTTACATTCTCCCCCACATTAATTTCCTTCATTGCATTAGCTTTTTTAAGGAGAAACTGTGGAGGCCATAGGCCTAGACTACCAGTGCAGTTACCAGGGCCCCCCTGCTATATACATCAAATCTTCCAGCCTCACCACCAATAAAAACACCAATGGTGCAACTACAGGACATGGAATACCTAGTCATCTGTGAATAGGGAGATGGAAGAAGCTTCTACAAAACTTAATGCAGGCCCTGAAGAGAGAGCATGTTTTAGCTGCTTTGTTTTGACCACAGTGTTACTAACTCTTGCAATGTTGTCATGACTCTTGTGACTGTAGGTATTTTTCTAAAACCCTAGTTTCTGGAGACATGTGATTACATGAGAATCTCTCCTTTCATTTTTTTTTTTTAAATGAGTTTCTAATCCTCCTGTTTTCAGAGAAATGCTTCAGATCAAGAACTCTCAAAGGCTCAAAATTCAGAAGGAAAATAAAAAGACCTTCAAATATATTGTGTTTAATATTCCATGATTTTAAAGCCAATCTGATGATTTTTGGGACCTGAATCGTGATTTTTGTTCACAATATTGTAATAATGTAATTGTGATTCTTCTGAGTAGAGACAGGTGAACCATTTCAGATAATTTAAGTACCAAACTGAACCTCAGTCCAAAATCTGAACTGAAGTTCAACTCTAATATTTTTCCTAGTTCCCTAAATGTTGATCTGACTTTTCTTTCCAGAACCTTTCATTTTAGCATTTGTTGATGGGCTGTGTAAACCCCACACATGGGTTAATAGGCACCTGAAGCCAGTTAGGCCACTGAGTGGCAGCTGGAAGCAAGTTAGTCATAACTGGTAATCAAACCTAGCTGACAAGGAGCTGGGTCTTTGTAAAGAAATAAGCACAGGGCAGTGGGGAAAAGAGATCAGGGAGGAGACCCAGGAGATAAATAGCTGGGAGTTTCTGCTCATGGGCTAAAGGAAGAGAGAAGCCTGGGAGAACAGAAGCCAGAACCAGAAGGTCCTGAGCCAGGAGGAAGTGAAGCCAAAGCTTACGGGGTGTTTGGACTGAAGTTTGAGGGGCTGCAGGGAGAGAGGGAAGAACTCTCAAGTTGCTCTCTTGGTAGAAGAGAGTGGAGAGACCAGTGGGGAACAGGAAGACTCCTGTAAAGACTGGAGGAATTCCATGGGGAGATGATATCTGGAAGACACAGGATCGGAGCAAGACTCTCTGGCTGACCCTGACGCACAGGCAGGAACTGGGTATCTCGGAGTGCAGAGAAACCCTAGAAGGTGTTGAGCATTTGAAAAGAGAAGAGGAAGAGGAAAAGACCTGAAGAAAGGCTAATGGTAAGATGGAGTCCAGGGAGATAGCCTCAAAGGCTGCTCATGCTAGGGTCTGTGGACTGGAAACAGTGTAGAGGCTGGTCCTATCAGTGTGAGGCCCCCTGCCATAAGGATGATTTAAAACCCTGAGAGAAGGCTGTGAGGATCAGGGGGACTGAGAGGTGACTCCAAAAACCAGGTATAAGGATTGGGACTATTATTATCTGTTACCCCAGAAGGGGTGGAACTAACATATGACTTGGGTGGAGGGCCAAGTTGGGAGAAGAGGCAGATCCCAGAAGCTACCTTTGGAAGGGAGCGCTAGAGAGGAAAGAACTACTATGCCATGCCAAGCCAGCAGTAAGTCCACTCTTCTCCAGTATCTCTTGCATTTCAGAGCCTGACAGCAGAACGAAATAATAGCTCTCTGGGGGCCGAACTTCTCCATTCATCTTAAGTGAATGTTTAATTTTAAAGCCACATGATGACAGTTTAAGGTTGATATGGTTAATTGTTTTACTGCTTATTGTAGCAGAAATGTTATGGTTGAACCAAAGAGATTAGTCTCACTTGGGAGCAAATATCGCAGGCATAAGGTAGCACACTTTAAATGTTATGGTGCAGAATACATATGGCTAACAGGGACGCAGAGTTGCCTAAGCCGTAGCCTCCACTGATGTTACTATCATTGATGCTGTAACTGTGGAGATGCGGAGAGTTCGGCTATGTAAAAAATGAGTAAGAAGCTCAGGATTTGGCTCCAGTTTATTAGTGCTTGCAGAATCCATTTTTTGTTTTGTGTGACCTTTTAAAAAACGTACACACTTTCCAAACATCACTGCAGAAATCAGGGTGGAAGAGGACGAGTTTGGTGAAATTTCATGCAGATTTCTAGAGGCCTTCCTTATAATAATCCGATGCTGATATTTATAACAAATCACAGCTACAACACAGATAGGGGGTTGCATGGCATCTTCACATGATAGACCTTTTTCATGGTCACTATTTAAGTTACATAAATAGAAAATGGTTTAGTGCATGAATCTTTACCTCTTACAGGATGGTTTTTGATGCACTCCCAGCATTCCAAAACCCAGGATCAGATCCCTGTTCATGGTTGTAATCCATAGTCATTTAAGTATAGTGGCTCCACTCACATGAGAAAGGGTATGTTTACATTTCAAACTAGGGGGGTGATTCCCAGCTCGAGGAGACAGACTCGTGCTAGCTCTCACCAAACTAGCACACTAAGAATAGAGTGTAGCTGTGGCAGCACAAGAGGCGGGATGGGTTAGCCTCCACAAGCACATGCATAGGGTCTGTGAGGTGCATACTGGCGGCAGGGGAATAGCCTACACCATAACTCATGTTGTCACACTACATTATTTTCTTAGAATACGAGCATGTTGCCTGGAGCTGGGAATCACGAACTGTAGACACATGCTAAGACTCTTGCAGGATCTGAACCTGAAGTATCATATAGACTTGTGATGGGGTATACGAACCCCACACTGAGAAACCAGGGGTTAAAAGGGCTTAAGGAATTGCTTTGGGCTCAGCCAGCCCTGGCACACCTGTAGGAAATGCTCTAAGTGGAGGAGGAGTTGAAAGTCTGGGGAGCAGCTCATTTCATGGCAGACCAGGGAAGAGAGCAGACCTGCAACTGGCTGCTGCAGCAGAGGACAGATGAGGAAAAGGTAGAATCTCTCCCCTGACAACTGCCCAAAGGCCCATCCCTGAGGGAAGGGAATATGTGCCACAGAGACAGCCAGAGACAACCCAGTCCAGAGTTAATGTTCTTCATACATAAGGTTAAGATTTCGTCACAGTTTTGTTTTGTAAAAGTCAAGGACAGATCGTGGGCACTAAACAAAAAGTCATGGATGCCCATGACCCATCTGGGACTTTTAGTAAAAATGGAAGGGGAAGGCTAACGGAGGGATGTCTGAAGTCTGGAGGTAGGTCTGAGCCCCGCTTCAATGGGAGAGGGGCTCCAGCACTTGCCACGGGAGTGGCTCAGAGCTCACGGCCCCTGCCACCAATGGCAGCTGACAGCTCCCGGGTCCCCAGGGAAGTTCAGAGCTCCAGGTACCCCCCAGCAGCTGGGAGCTCCAGCCCCACTGCCCCAGGACTGAATAAGAAAATGTCACAGAGGTCTCTGAAAGTCACGGAATCCATGACCTCCATGACATATTCTTATCCTGATTTATAATTCATTCATTGCTCAACATCAACCAAAAGAGAAGAAGGGCCTGTGACAGTTTGATTGTGCCCACTGCTGCTCAGCTCTACAATAAGGAAATCTATTATAAACTGGAAACAGTATCCCAGAATTAGCTTGTAACTAACATCATCTGTGATCTTCACATTACAACTCAACAAGGTGATAGCCAGAAGCACACATTATCTGTGTTTTAACTCAATCAGCTGCTCAAAGTCATTTCCTCTAGGCATCGGACAGATGTTTGGCCTCTAGATAGATCCCTTGGTTCTGATTTCTGTATCCTCAAATGTCAAACTTTGCAATATAGATTCAAGTCATTTCTTTTCTTTTGGGTGGCAATAGTTATTCTACCCCAACTGTTGTAACAATCATGGTGTGAGGTAGTGTAAATTGCATTGATAGCTGGCACAAGTTAGAGAAACCCTTAAGCTGTTCTAGTTTGCCTTGGGAACTTGACTGGCACCCAGGTTCAGGGGAGTGCAAAGATGGCTTTGCACCCTTTACACTCTTCCTGAGTTGTGCTGAACACTCCTTGGCTGCAACTTCGGGTCTTAAAGTATGTCTTTCTCCTCGAGTAGCAGATACAGTAAATAAATCACATCCCAGCATTAATGGCGGGTTGCCATGGATACTAAAAAATTTGTCAGCTCAGCATGTGTTAAGTGCTTTGCTGGACTGGAGTCACGGTTATCAGCAACCTGAAGGATTGAGCTCTAAATATTCAATGTCCATTGCTTTTCCAGGATTACTTGTTTGATGCCAAAGAAATAAAGGGAAAAATAATATGTCTTATCTTGATCAGTATAGACACTGATTGAGCTATTTGTTAGTTAACAAGATTATTGTAGAATACTGCATGAGATCGGCTTTAAAATCATGGAATTTTAAAAGCAATATTTGAAGGTCTTTTTATTTTCCTTCTGAATTTTGAGCCTTTGAGAGTCCTTGATCTAAAGTGTTTCCCACTCCACTAGGTTCTGACCCAGGCCCCTTCAAGGGCTGTCAGTGAACTGACAGGCCTCCCTGGGCTGCCCTCCCTAGGTAGGGTGACCAGATGTCCCAATTTAATAGGGACAGTTGCAATATTTGAGGCTTTGTCTTATATAGGTGCCTATTACCCCCACCCCATCCTGATTGTTAACATTGCTATTTGGTCACCCTATCCCAGGGCCACTGCCTATCACTCCCCTGCGATTGTCCCAAAGATGCCATCTAGGTGTAGGTGCCATAAACAGTGTCTTCTCACCACAAGGCACCTTCTGGAGGCTACATGTTGTGGGATAGTTCTCTTCCTTTTCAGGTGGCAGCTGCTTCCTTCTGAGATACGGTTTACTTTCCTGGAACAAATCAGTCCTCATGCTTTCCCCCGCTGGGGTGGTCCAAACAAAAGAATGGGGAATTAACAAAACTTGGAGTCCATGAGAGAGGGAGAGGGGAATTAGTGACCATCTGGAAGATTATGATACATGATTAAAAGAGGAACTTTAGTAAAAACAAGTTCACCAGTGAGTGGTACTATTTATTTTTAGACTGTTAAGAAAGGATGTGGGTAACAGAGGCCACGAATGTAAAGTCAATAGAGAACACCCCTAAATTTTAATATGGGAAAAGTCAGAACCATTGCAGAAATTAATTAGAATCTGGCAGTCATGTTCAGCAACACTGAGACCTATTCAAATCTCACATGCACTGGGAATTCAAGGGCATATTGTGTTTCCTGAAGTTTAAGAACTGAGAAAGATGGGACTTTCGTGAAATCTCAAATAGATAATGACATCCTTATCTGAAATTGGTATGAATCTTTTCTGGCACAAAACAGCAACAGACAACTAGGATTTGACTATTGCGTCAACATGTTTTCCTAAGACAATAACAAATTTGATCAAGCTGTAGAGCTGCGAAGGAACCAGGATTTCAATTTTGCAGCCAATTCCATGATTTTGAAATTTGTCATTCATAGTGGCAACGCATAGTGATTCATGATGAAAATGAATAGACATTGGACCAGGAAAAGTGTGTGAGAAAGGTTGTCTAGGCACTCACCTAGGCTGTGCGAAACTAAAGTTCAAGTCCCTGCTCTAATAATTCTTTAATTCTTTATGCAAGTAGAACTGCTTCAATGGGGAGGTGGGGGTGAAAGAGAGAGATGCACACACCTACACAGTAAATATCACAGTGGCTAAGTCACTTTCCTACAATGTGGCAAAACCAAGTTCAACTCCTCTCTCCACATCAGGCTGGATTGAGAGAGAGGAAGAGTACAATTCTGATGTTAAGATGAGCAGTTTATTGCTCAGATACTGGATAATTTGAACTATTTGAATAGCAATGGTGTCCAGAGCGTAGGATGGATATTTGTTCAACTGTGGGGCTTCTTTTATCAATCTAAAGAAATAAAATAAATATATCTCACTTTCTCAACAATCTTTACTTTTTAACTCAGCTTGAAGGTAAGGTAAAGGTGTTTCCCTCCATGTGCAATCTCTCTGTGACCTTTTGTTATGTCATCAGAAATTATATTAATGAAGCTGTTAAAGACAACCCAAACAAACTCCTCTGTGTCTCATATCACCACTATCGGCAGTCTGAAGAATTCCTACATAAATTTTCCAAATGGTCTGTACAGCAACAGTACTAAGAAATAGATCCCTAATGCTCAAACATGGATAAAGCTCTCAAAATGGCTTTGTCTTACAATGCAACTCCCACAACTATCTGTCACTCTGGACTGGTAGATCATTTAGATTAGAACCAGAACAACTGGGACAGCAGTTTCATCCACCCATACCTTGGTGCTCATGTGGGACATGTTCCTTAAAAGAACCATGGAGCATATGAATCCTAGTAGAATCACAGCATTGGCATTTCACAGACAAGACCTAAGGTGAAAGTGATGCAAATGCTCTTCAGTGCAATCAACCAGGATGATTTCAACAGGAGCCCTAGGAAACTAAAACCAGACTCTCTCACACAAGATTCTTGAACATCTCCTAAAGTTTTCCCACCAATCAGTTTCTCATCTTGGCTGGGGTGTTAAAAGATCTTCTCGCTCCTCCAGAGAGCCCATTATATCATGGACTGAACATACCACTCCGATAAAGAAACTCCACTGAAAGCGCACTGCTGTGAGGCTAAACTACACTAGAAGCATCATATATTTTCCGTACTTCATGCTTTGTCCAGAGGACAGAGCCCCTTCGCCAACACCTAGAGATGAACATAAACTACTAAAATGATAGGAACTTCCCTCCATGAACAACAGACATCCTAGAGAAAAGATGTAACATCTGGGTAGCTGAATGTAATGCTGAAGAAATTATCCAAATATTCTTTGTTAGAATTAGCATACAGTTTAGATTATCCTTGGCCTATCACATTTTGGGTACCAGACAAAATGAAAGCAATAAAATCGGTCCAACCAAGAATTCTAAAAGCTGTATGATGGATTATAAGGACCAGAAAAATAAAGATTTCATTCACTGGAGAAAATACAATTAAATGGGAATGTGACTTAAATTTTTGAAAAGCTAAAATGGATAGTAAGAGTAATTTTAGATAAGCTACTTCAACTCATGTCAAACCCCAGGACTTGGAGATAGCAGCAGAACCAGGGCTGTAGGCAGAACTCTTTCATGCAGAGCATGACCCTTGCTGTACAACTTAACAATGGCAGTAGCAGTAGCAACTGATACATCCACACTTCAGCTCAAGTACTTTCTTAACAGAGAAGCAGATAAAACTGCTAATTAGGTAACTGGGCCAGACAAAATTATTCCCAAGCCCCCTTCTGCTTTATAATGTTCATATGTTGGTCCTTTTCAGTTCTCCTTACCAAGACTCTATAAAGCAAATCAAATGCCCTGCACGCTCAATCTTTAATGAGCACTTAAAAACCTACTTTCAACCTGCTCTTCTCTTCCGTTCAGCATTCTACAGTGACAACATTCCCTTCCAGTGATGTGGTGATTGATGCTCATACTAATGCACTGATTTATTAAGACATGTCCGTGATGAAAATATATCTATATTGTTGCTGACTGTTGTACCACTTTTCCTAGGGTTGCCACCTTCTTGAAAATGTAAGGCAGGATAGTTAGGTATAACTGGTCACAACTAATGTATACCAAGGCTATATAAAGACAAAGTTATTTACTGAATGAAGGAGTAAATAAAGCATTTACACATGTGCAAATGAAAAGGTTATGGAAAACATTTGATACAATGGATGACGTTTGATGTTTTGGAAGAAATTAATTTTCACATAGGCAGTTGCTTTGACAACAAAGTGATATAACCATCCCTGGAGAACATTGAACTAATTACTGTATCTGCTTGTTTTCTTTCTTTTTGGCAAAATGATAGAGTTTGAAACCATAACTATTGTGAGAAATACGTATGCAAATATAATGACCCTTCAAGCAAGGATGAAGGATGTGACCTGTGAAACTGCCATATATCACATCATGGACTTGGATAAGTACAATTACCAAAGGATTTCTCTGCAGTCAGTACCAATCAGGGTTGAAATGATTATTGTTTTATCATTGTTAAACTGTACTGCTTTAGCTCCTACAGGACCCATTGGGCTAGAAGCTGTCCAAACATATGAGGCACTCCCTCTTCCCTACAATGTAACTGAAAACAGGTCACAAATATGAGAGACAAGCAAAAGGAGCAGAGAGAGAAGGAAGATGAGACTAGAATTGCACAAGTTAATGCAATCCCTCCAAATCATCTTCATTTAATTGTTTTATAAATTAATACCAGTGTAATGCTATGGCCCATCACAGAGTGTGGAGGCTCAGAAGATTAATGTCTGAAAGAGTTAAATAGATTACTTGGTTTAAAACTTAATTGTGAGTCAAGTGGAAGGGGTGAATTGGCCAGAACCTTTTGGGGTGGAGATCAGGAATTGTAAAGCCTGATCCATAAGTGAAAAGTCCACTCTAGTCTGGGAGCTGAGCCCCACAGAAGTTTGTACAGAGTCTCCCCCACACTTTTCCCAGGATTTATTCAGTTTGGGAACTCAGTCTAGCAGAAGCCTATTTCATCCAGGGGAGGATGTGTGTCTTACTCTGGCTTAGAGTTTTAATTTAGCTTGGCGTTTACTTGAGTTTAAGGAGCTCTAATCCAATGTGAAGAGTTTGAATGAAATTTTTTCTCCTTTTCTTGTTTCGTTGTGCTGATGAGTCTATGACCTACCTCTCAGGTGCTGTGAGTGCAGTGTGACAATCAACTATCACTGATTGAAACCATAATGATTAGTTGGCTGACTTCTTGGAGATGTCACAAAAGAGGTGGGTCTGAAGGAGGGATAAAATGTGGAGAGGGTAGTGGCCTTAAGGAATAACCCAGTAGATCATTCTGTTCCAGACATAATGAGCAGTGTAAAGAAAACACAGATTGTTGTACAAAAAGCTTATGAACAATATTTAGAGCCACCTAAATTACTAAAGCAGAGAACTTATTAAACTGAATTTACTTTTCTATCTTAATGAACTTTACTCAGTATGGCTAGTCAGTTGCAATTTTTATTTATAATAATTTCACTTTCCAGTTCTCATGCACTAGCACAATGCTACAATATCTGTGTTGCAAACTGCTGCAATGAAACTGTAATGGGGGTCTGATGTGTAATTGCTCAGCTATGGGTTAACAGGTGCCTGAGCTCATTGAGGAGACTAAGTGACACCTGGAGGTGCATTGGGCATAACTAGTGATCGCACCCAGTTGGGTAGGAGCTGGATCTTCAGGAAGGAAAGAGCACAGGGTAGTGGAAAAAATCCAGGGAGGAGAGACAGGAGAGATGTAACTGGGAGTTTCCTCTCTTGGGCTAAAGGCAGAGAGAAGGCTGAACCAGAGCCAGATGGTCCTGAACCAGGAGGATAAGCAAGGGAACAGTGAAGCCTAGGGCCAGAGGTGGGTGATGAGCAGGATTCCCTGGGAAGCTAATATGAGGGAGAAGATGTCCAAGAGAGCTGGCTATATTTTAAAGAAACTTTATTGAGGGCACAGGAACAAACCATTCCAATGTGCAGAAGGAATAGCAATTATGGCAGGCAACCAGCTTAGCTTAACAAAGAAGTCTTTGGTGAGCTTAAACACAAAAAGGAAGTTCACAAGAAGTAGAAACTTGGTCAGATGACTAGAGAGGAGTATAAAAATACTGCTCTAGCATGCAGGGGTGAAATTAGGAAGGGCAAATCACAATTGGAGTTGCAGCTAGCAAGTGATGTGAAGGGTAACAAGAAAGGTTTCTACAGGTATGTTAGTAACAAGAAGAAGGTCAGGGAAAGAGTGCACTCCTTACAGAATGGGGGAGGCAACCTAATGACAGATGATGTGGAAAAAGCTGAAGTACTCAATACTTCTTTTGCTTCTATCTTCACAGATAAGGTCAGCTCCCAGACTACTGCACTGGGCAGCACAGAATTGGGAGGAGGTAAGCTGAAAGAACAGTGCTGAAAGAACAGGTTCAGATATATTTAGAATGGCTGGACATGCGCAAGTTGATGGGGCTGGATGGATGTTGGGAAAGCGGTGGACGTGATATACCTTGACTTTAGCAAAGCTTTTGATACGGTCTCCCACAGTATTCTTATCAGCAAATTAAAGAAGTATGGGTTAGATGAATGGACTATAAGATAGATAGAAAGCTGGCTAGATCACCGGGATCAATGGGTAGTGATCTACAGCTCCATTTCTAGTTGGCAGCTGGTAACTAGAGGATTAGGGCCAAAAGAAATCTGATGAGGTTCAACAAAGACAAGTTCAGAGTACTGCACTTAGAATAGAAGAATCCCATGCACTTCTACAGACTGGGGACTGACTGGCTAGGCAGCAGTTCTGCAGAAAAGGACCTGAGGGTTACAGTGGACAAGAAGCTGCATATGATTCAACACTGTGTCCTTGTTGCCAAGAAGGCTAACGGCATGTTGGGCTGCATTAGTAGGAGTGTTGCCAGCAGATCGAGGGAAGTGATTATTCCCCTCTATTTAGCTCTGGTGAGACCTCATTTAGAGTACTGTGTGCAGTTTTGGGCCCCCCACTATAGAAAGAATGTGGACAAATTGGAAAGAATCCAGTGGAGAGCAACAAAAATGATTAGGGGGCTGAAGCACATGACTTATGAGAAGAGGCTGAGGGAACTAAGCTTGTTTAGTCTGCAGAAGAGAAGAATGAGGGGGGATTAGATAGCAGCCTTCAACTACCTGAAAGGGTATTCCAGGGAGGATGGAACTAGGCTGTTATCAGTAGTAGTAGATGACAGAACTAGGAGCAATGGTTTCAAGTTGCAGTGGAAGAGGTCTAGGTTGGATATTAGGAAAAACTTTTTCACTGGGAGGGTGCTGAAGCACTGGAATGGATTACCTGCAGAAGTAGTGGAATCTCCATCCTCACAGGTTTTAAAGGTATGGCTTGACAAAGCCCTGGGTGGGACGATAGAGTTGGAGTTGGTTCTCCTTTGAACAGTGGTTTGGACTAGATGACCTCCTGAGGTGCCTTCCAACCCTAATCCTCTTAGATTCCATGATTCATAATAGGCTCGCTGAGCCATTTTTAGTTACTCAAAATCTTAAAAGTTGGACCTAAGCTATCAGACAGTATCCCTTTAAATGTGGTTAACAGTTACAAAGTAAAGATGGTACCTACCTATAGTCCTTTGCAGCAAGAGATCTTTGATCTGTTAAAGACAACCTATTTAGAAGTCCATCAGAGTAACAGTTTCAGCAAGGATCTGATATGCTGCCTGCCTAGCTCAGGCAAACTTGGAAAATCACTGCATGCTAGATTGCAACTTTACAATCTTTCCTGGGTCAAGGGGAGTGCACAGCTGCACTGCTTTAGGAGCAGGCTAGAAAACACACTGTGACTCTGTCACAGTTACTCTTGAGTGCTGCCAAGAGTAAATCACTTAAGCATCTGTCTGCCTCTTTAGGCATTTAAGTCCACCATTTAGGTGCCACTGACATAGTCACTAACTTCTGCCTACCTCCTGAGATACCGAAGTCTCCCTGGGATGCCTAAATTTTTGCCAATCAGCATTTGCAGAAGCTGCTTGAACCCCAGCTAGTGAACAGCTCAGAGCCCTAGGAAGCTGAAGCCCCAGAGGTCCCAAAGTGGAATTCTCAAACTAGGTGGATGAACACCAATCTCACCAGTGGGACTGATCTCCCTCTCCCCCCCCCCAGGTACTCTCAGAGCATGTCTCAGGTGTGATGCCAGTCAGAACTCTGTTACAGAAGGGCCAGAGGCAGGCCACTGAGAGGTGGAGAAGAAGCAAGGCACCCTCACAGAAGATACATGGGGCACAGGGAAATGTAGGGTGAATGTGAGAGAGCTATTGAGTGTGAGAAGGAGACAGAGATGGCTTCCTCTGCTAGCCGCTGACCTGGCTTAGATGCCTAACTCTAGGAGAGGTTTCACAGCAGAGGATCCTGAGTGGAGGGAGGTGTGTACCTCTGGTCTGTCAACCAAGTGCACCAGATCAGCTGCTTAGACCCATAATCCTCTCGCCTCTCCCCTCAACATTTCATCTTGGCTAGCTGAGGCACTCCCCACTCTGCTGGCTGGCAATCCCCACATTCTCTATAGGCAGCCTGGTCACCTAATGCAGATGGCATTGCAACAGTAACAGAATACTTGGAATTCTAAGCTGTCTGTTTTTGTGGGGCGATCAGCCTGCGCATAGCGGCTCTAGGATCAGTAGAGGACGTGTGGTTGAACCTATCTTTCAATCCCCAACTTGCTGATTTCTGCTGTGTGCTACTCAGACACAGCAGACTATTTCTGAAGCCTCAGCTTCAACAGAGGGCTTATCGACACAGAGCCACTAGATTGGTGTGAATTATATAGCGGTCTGAACGTGTTGCAGTCTATCTGCCCAGTATAGACCCTGCTAGCACAAACGAAAAGGTACCTTGTTCATGCTGATATAGTCATGTTGCAAATAGGACTACATTAGTGCAAATTAGATATCTTTCAGTTTGCACTAGCAGGGTCTATGTGGGACAGTTGGAATCCAACACGGAAAAGTGCTCTACAATTCACACCCCTCTAGTTCACACTGCAGCTCTGTGTAGACAAGCCCAAACCATCCAGTGAATGAGAACCCTGCAGAATGTTGAACTAGAGACACTCACCGGCATGATTCTGTACTTCAAAGAACCTCTTCTGATCTCCCACGATGATCTCTCCAGAACATGGTTTGGTCACCTGGACAGTGAGGTATGGGGGAGCCTACACCCTTTTAATCCGAGCCTGTTTTTTAAAAGAAAGAATTCTATATACCGAGTTCTCAATCCTGCACTAATCCATTCTGAATAAAGAGAAATTTCTTTTTTTTAAAGTGATTGATTTCACACTAAAATTGGGCCATGATCTATCATTACTACTTGTTTCTTACAGCACAGATAATTTCATAATCCGTGACAGGCTGAAGATATCCTTTGAAAGTCCTTACAATTTAAAGGTTAGCCTAGACCTCACAATGATTTTTTGTGCAGTAGTAAAAATAAGTTTGAATGTGGTATATAGCAGATTGCCAAAAGACTAGTGAGAATTTTTATTATGACAAGCAGTAAAAGCTGTAAGTGCTCAAGTTTTATTTAAATACCTAAAAATGGATGTAGGTTCCTGGCTTCAAGCATCCAGGTTTGAAAATGGCAGACTATTTTGCTAAGTGAGACAACTTCCCAGCAGTGGCAATTTTTCTTCAATTATTATATTTCATTACTTTCCATATTGACTTTCATATTAGTTTAATAGTAGCATCTAAATTGTTTTCCATGGTGCCTTAACTACTGATAAACAAACACCCAATGGTTGTTGTTATTAGTGTCAAGTAGTAATGCAGATAATAGAGTTTCTCTGCATTCATTCTGAAACTTTACATTTTACTGCTTAATTACTGTCTGAATATAAGCACTACAGGAGACATTTTATTAGGTATAAGTGCCAACATTTTAGAAGGCCTGAAATAATTTTAGCATAAAAAAACCAAACCAGTTATTAACAAAAGCTTACTGTTCAGTTACTGAAAAAAAATGGGAAGTTAAGAGACAAAGAGAGATCTCAAGATTCATTTTCCAGAAAGATGAGCAAAGCTAAGATTCCAGTGTTAGCAACTATTCTAACTTCATTTATTTAAATATTCATTGCCCATTTCTCTGCAATTCACTTAAACCCATATTAATACATATCCCGTTCTACTGCTAGTTGGATTAACTCTTTTTATAAAGCTACTTGCTCTGTTCCAAATATATTCAGATTATTCATAAAGGAACCGGACCAGTCCACTTATCCCTTACTTTAGAGCAGTGGTCCCCAACCTTTTTTGCACCAGGGACCGGCTTCAAGCAAGAGTATTTTTCCATGGCCCGGCAGGGCAGGGTGGGGGTGGGGCAGGGGCGGGGTTTTGGTCATATGGGGGCGGGGTTATGGAGGGGGTTGGAGTTTAGTCACTGAGGCCAGCCCGCCGCCCCGCCCCGGCACGCCCCGCATAATGTTCTCTGCTGGGAGCCGCGTCTACTGAGGCCAGCCCGCTGCCCCACCCCACACAGTGTGCTCTGAGCTGCCGCAGAGCAGAGCACACTGTCAGTGTTTAGTGCTGGTCTGTGGCGGCGCCGCGGACTGGCAAAAAAACCCCAACGGCCTGGTCCTGGTCCGCGGACCGGTGGTTGGGGACCCCTGCTTTAGAGCACTCCCTTTACAAGGAATGTTAACAGCAATTAATAGCTTATACAGGTCTTTAAAATGGTGAATAATACAGTGTTGCCAGAACAACTGGGCTTTGTCAAATATTTCACTGGATGCTGCTGTCATGTCCCTTGTTAGGACTATCTCAGTGATACTCCTTGTTTTAAATTGACGGAGTAAATAATTCCCATTCCAATTTTTATCATTCTAATTAATTCTGTGTCAGAGGGTATTGCTTCTCCTCCCTCACTAGATTATACTGTATGTTTTATAACCAGAGTATATATTTATTCCCAAAGCATTTTAACAATGTATATGCATACAGTACATTTGAGCTCCAGTAACCTTTGCATTGGAAAGGAACAGGCACTTGGGATCAAAATAGTTTAGGCATCCAGATCCACATTGAACCATCTAAATACGAGGAGCCTTACTTCTGTAGGTGCTGGGCCCCCAGAGCTGCTATTCTGGCAGTGGAATCTATTAATTTAAATATGGATTTGGGAGTGAGCTTTACTTTGATTGCCTGGCTGCAGGCCAGCAGATCCTATTAAAGGCTATTTAAGCCAAAAAGTGGCAGACCAAAGCAGTGGGAAAGAAGGCCATCAGAGGGAGAACTTCAAGTGATTTCATGTGTCCATTGTACTGTAGGTGTATGGACATCCTGTGAAGCAGAGCCAGAATTTTTCCCAAGTGGTACCAACAAGGATGGCCTTGCGTGCATCCTGACTCAAGTGTTTAAAGAGTGGAGCTACCCCATCCATCCTTTAGTTCCTTCTTACCATTTGTGGTCAGTGTTTCTGTGCTTTACAGCATTGTTCTTCTGTGAACAAAAGTGTTGATAGTTAATTTAACTAATGGTACTTGTTATGTCTTCTGGATGTTTTTCCTTTCTTTCTCTTTAAAATATGATGAAAATTAAATGAATATTTTCTTGCAGTTCTGGCAGGCCTGTCCAGGCTTTGCCTAATATCAGGGGAGCCTATGACAACATCCTCTGGCTCAAGCCAATGCCTGTTAGTGATCCACCCTCTTGCTGTTTAAAGTGCTTTGGTGAGAGTCACGTTAGAGACAGATGTCCAGTCTGTCAGGGTTTCAAATCAAGAATGAGGAAGCAGAGGAAAAAGCACCTTAGATGAATTCTCATGCGGGCTGCTCTTCACTCAGTATCAGAACTTGCTTGATCAGCTCTTGGAAGCTTGTCAATCACTATAAGTCTTTCCCCAGTCTTGCCAGATAAAGACACCATGGAAGATCCCCTTTACTGGGGCCATCCCATAGGAAGCTTAAGAGTTCAGACCATTCCTGTCACCTGAAGCCTAAGAATCTGACCAGAGAGGTAGGCCACTCTGGTATCAAAAGAAGAGTGTGCCAATTGGTTCACCACTCAGTGGTACCAGCTCACAGTGGCTCTCCCAGTCATTGACTCTGGAGGCCACACTGGGACCATCGAGAATGGCTACTTCATCAGTAATGACAGTTGATCCATTATCTCTGCTTACAGCGGGTCAACTGTTTTTATTTTTTGTTGCCAAAAACACCTGAGGCCTGTGAAGCTGCAAAGGACCTGTTGAGCCTTTCGGTAACACTGTTGTTGTCAACTCAGGGCAAAGTCCCTCTACCAGTGCTATCACATGTGGCAATGTGGTTATTTTACATCTGTATTTGGCACTGGTGTGACTGCTGCTGGAATACTGTGGCCAGTTCTGGTGTCAGTTTAAGAAGGATGGTGATAAATTGGAGAGGGTTCAGAGAAGAGCCATGAAAATGATTAAAGGATTAGAAAACCTGCCTTACATTGACAGACTCAAAGAGTTCAATCTATTTAGCTTAACAAAAAGAAGGATAAAGCATGAACTGGCCACATTCTATAAGTACCCACAGAGGGAAGAAATGTTCTTCAACCTAGTAGCGAAAGGTATAACATCATCCAATGGCTGGAAGGTGAATCTGGATGGGAAATAAGATATACATTTTAACTGCAGAACCAGTGAGAGGTGATTCTCTTACAGCACAACAGCTTTCTAAACAGATTACCAGCTACATTGCTACGTGAGATGCTGCCAAGGGTATCAAGTCCCCTGAGAAGCTGTTAGCGCATTCAATTAGAGTGTACTCGGCCTTCATGGCACTTGTGAGCAATGTCTGTCTTATGGACATGTGCAAGGCAGCCATGACATAACCACTATTAAACAGCTATCCGTTTAAGCTGTAACATAGTTCCAGTGTCATTCTGTGCACCCAGCACAAAGTCAAAGATACAGTGACATCCATAGCTTCCCACACCCACCTCTTATAAATTTTCTTTGCTGGAGGGTTGTGTTTCTCATTAAAGTATAATCATTAGAGAATACTTATAGAGCGCTCCTTGTTTTGTAATCAGTATCTGGACAGAGCCTGGGAGAGAAATGCATTCTTGCTGTGCGGGGGCAGGGGGTGGAAGGTTACCTTTCTAAATTGTTGGCACTGCATCCTGTTGATAGTATATGCACTAAGAACATTGTTACAACAAAACATTTTTATCCAACCCTTTTAATTTTTTGTGCTTGAAGAGAACTGGCAGCAAAATCGGGGAGTTCCATTGCTCATATATCCGAAGCCAGTAAGAGATATGCAGTTTCCTAATGACCTTTTGTAGTTCATTAGGACAAACTAGCCTTGTATCTCACTCCTGAGACTTTTTTTTTCCAGCATATTTGTAGTGCTATTGATTTTCAAGGCAGCTCCTTCCCACTGTAGTTACTTTAAAACTACTTCCCAGCCATTTTATGTTAGCAGCTCTCTGCAGTAACACATGAAGCTATTTTGCTCATACATAAAGGAATTAAAATGTGTTTTCCTTGATTGTCGCATCATTAATTACAAGATAGGGATGAGGTAGCTGAATAATGTAGCCAATATAAGAAGCAGCAAAGAATATTTCTTACACAACAGGAAATGCTGCTTCAAATGATGAAAATATCTGACACCCAAGAGAGGGTGGTGACAGGTTCTGAGGTACCTAGTCACCCACTTCTAAAGAAAGAGTTTCCTTTATTTCTTGTTTCTAAAGGACAAACACTTGGTGAATGTAGTGCTGTTCTCCTCGTAGCTCAATGCAAGGCAAAATGCACACCCATTTTAAAAAATAGCTTATTTTCTCATATACTATGTGTGTTTATATAAACGTGTGCTTGTTTATACACACTGCATTCATTATTAAGTCAATATTAATCAATTTTAATTGAAAATATTACATTAGGTGCATAGTTATTTATTTCAATAACAAACTTAAAACTAAGAGTGGCAGTATATCTACACAAATGTATACAAATCCATAGAGTACTGGTAAGCCTAGATTATTATTTAATTGTGTTACACTGAGTGGCCTCAATTAAGATCAGGGCCCTATCATTTAGGTGCTTTACAAACACAGGGTAAGAGATTTCCTTACCATCTAAACTAACAAAACAGACAAAAGATAGAAGTGAATCTATCTCTAGCTCTGTAGTAACAGAATGACTATCAGCTTTTAACGGCCTCTGTACTTGCTGGCAGTTTGGGATTTTAGAAGCTAATATTCCAAGGAGAATGCATAATTACCATTAAGCACAATCTTTACCTAAGACAAGTATGGGAGACCCAAAACTGTGAAAAGCCTGCTACTATTCTGTCTTTCAGAGGATATAAAGAGTGTCTCAGCGCCTAACTTTTCAGTTTATTCCCCAAGCTGGCTGTCTATAACTGTAACCTAGAAAAGCATTCTGGGTATTTACGTGTAAAGAGCACTACAAGCACTATTAAACACAAAACTCCTTACAGATATTTGTTGGCTAATCCCATAACAGGATTATATGTGGCTGGCAAACTTCCATCACCTTCTCACTGCAAGCAAAAGTGTTGCATGCACCTCGGAAACTCACCTTTAACTCAAGCAGGAATTTGTTCTGATGTTCAGTCATCCCACTATGAAATCAGGGTACTTTTAATTTCAGATATGCTATTGGATTTGCAATGATTTAAACAAAGGGCAAGTCAGACTTGCAACGTGAGGAATACTTAGGTCTGAAATTAAATGAATATATAGGGCCACATTCATCCTTGAGGTAAGATAGTTAAAGTTATACCAGGGATGAACTTGGCCTTTGAATATCATTAGAGATGCAGGTTATATTTGTAATTTTTACTATTTGGTTACTGTATACTCCACAAATCATAAAGACAAATAGGGAAGATGTTTGAAATCCAATTTCACACAGTGATTTTGCTATCCTTAGTAGTTTCCTGGCTAGAAAAGAACACGAAAAGTTGCTGAAATACCCTACTAGTGATACAAAACACTGGACAAGCAATACACCTAATTGTACTTCTAGACATTTTATTTTATCTTATCTGCTCCTTGTTTATGAAGTTAGCTGTTAGGATTAGCGGTATACAATGTAGGTTTGTATATGGCATTAGACCCGTGTATCTGCTTGAGTTGGTATTCTGAGCCTGCTTTTGGGCCTGCTTGCCTGCCTGAGGACTAAGGTCTTCAAGATACACATGGGAACAAAGAACAAAGCTGTTGTGTATTACTCTTGCCTACCCACAACTAGATGGATTTTATTACTCTGAGAAGAGATTAGGTATGTAATTAAAATCCTTCAAGGTGCAGAGGGGGGTTGATATATGAATGCACAAATGAAGGGTAGCTCTGACTCCTCTTCAAGACAGAAGCCAGAGCAAAGTCGAGCAACCAATTGGGAGGTGTGAAAAAGAAACACTAATGGGCCATAAAGTGACTATGGTCAAAATATAACCTCACTCCCTACCACTCCCAGGGATACAAAAGAGGTGATAACAAAGCCCCCGGAGTCAAGACCCTCCAAAATGAAATATGACCATAAATTGGAAGAGGTGGTACCAGGGGCGGGTGCTACAGGTATAATTAAGCCTATCACAAAGAAGGAGGGGAAGAGGAAGCTCTATCAGTATTTGGAGCTATGGTGAAGGGAAGAGGGAGCTCTGTGGGTGTATAGAGCGATGGTTAGGGAGGAAGGAAGCTCTACCGGTGAGTAAAGATACAGTTATGGGAAAGGAAACCTGACTGGTGTGAAGGGCTATGGTTTTATGCTTGCTTGTTTAGCCCCAAGAAACATCACATTGCCTGCACTTTGGACTCTGGCTTGCTGCTTTCTGTCTGATAATATGTCTGGGAATTGAGACTGGGCAGGGGAGCCCTAACATTAGCCATACCTAATTAGGCTCCTAGCAACTGATCCTGGCTCCTGCAGTCTTATGCAGTATATGCTAATGCAAGAGAAAGGGTGGAAACTTTGGCAGTGAAGTTGGCTTAAGTATTTCAAGAATCTGTAATACAATTATTCCCTGAGAATTGTTCTTCCACGTATCAGAGTGTGGTTGTGGGAAGATTTGCTTCTGTTCCTTTGCCATTTTTACTTTTATTTCACAATCATATTTTCTGTTTTTATGCAGATTAATATAAATACTGTGTCAAAGTGATTAAGTTGGTACTGTACACTATGTATCTGTGTTAACTAAAGGCTCTGCCTACAGTAACATTTGCCTGATGCTTTCTATTATGAGACACTCATTTCAGTTGCTTATGTCTTGCCAACTTTAACCATTCAAATTACAGTTTTCCGAGCTGGGTGTCAGCCACAAGCTGACTTTATTTGGAAAATTTCGATAAAAATGGTTCAGCGACGTCTGAGAAGGAGTTTAGGGAAAAATAAATTGTTTTACACGTTTAAAAAAATCCTTACAACTTTTCACTGAGAAACACTAGCACCTCCCTACTTTGGAGCTGGGACTTGAAATTTGACAAAGGAAGTGACCTTTGTCATCCATGTGAGAAGCCACCATAACATGGTCTAGTTATAAGCCTCTGGAAAATCTCAGCTTCCACATGCTAAGTAGAGATTTGTTAGAGTTTGACATCTAAATTCTAGACCTTGTCTAGTGATCATGTTCCAGCTCCTACCCATGGAGGGGACTGCACATTACCCCCACAGAGTGAATGAGCACTAAGCTCATTCATGCTCTAGCCCAGGGGGCAAAAAATGCAGATTTGGCAACTCTGACACATTTCCAAACTTGTGTTGATTTTGCTGAAATGTTCTGGTTGTTTTTTAATTGTCAGTAAATCAAAAAATCCATTATTCACTCAGCTTTATTTTCTATTCTTAATAGTCCTGTGGTTTTAATATCTGATATCTCAGGATGTACCCTTCTCCTAGATCTAGAAGTATGAGTTGTATATCCCATGGGAAGTTTAGGTATCTCCCATTTCCATGGTATAAATCTCCCCATTTCTAGCACTTTTGGGTCACAAGATAGCCTACCTTACACCTAGTATGTATATTGCCTATTTTTGGCCTCAGGCCAGTGCAGTTTTGGGAGGGAAAATCCCACACATATGGGGAAAGAAGAAGATATTGCTCTGACTTGTTTTTAACAAATAAATAGCTATTTGAAGCTGCTCAGAGGTCTGGCACATTACTAGTCCCAGCAGAATAAGCTTTTAATACCACTTTGAAGGCAACAGGATGGAGGAGGAGGACAGGGGAAATATATCCCAACATTTTAAAATGTTGGTTAAGTTTTAAAAGAAATTTTAACTATTAAAAATGGGATTAGACACATTTGGAAAAATGAAGCTAACCCTACAGGTTTGATGGCAATAGTAGGAAATTGTATTGCCCTGGGATGCAGGTGGAAAGGAAGGCATTCCTTCTGTGATTTTCTTCATACCACAGTCTCAGGAACTAGCTTTTGCTTTGGAAAACTATTTTACTGATGTCACCCATTGACTCAATCAATATTTGCATTATGCTCTCAGACAGGTGGAGAAAAGAAAAATTTATTCAATTAATATTAAATAAATAAATATTTATTATTTAATAAAATAAATAATACTTTATTTGATTGTTATTGCAGTTAGTTGTCAAATGTATTATTTGATTAATAATATTTGACCACTTCCAATACACAGACGGTGCATACAGAATACATGCCCACCTAAGCCTAAAACTGTGCACGTTCAAATTATTTTTAAAGTAGCCCATTGAAAGGAAAGGTACGGTGATACGGCTGTAAGGGCTTAAAGTGCTTCACAAAAGAAAAACTAAGCATAACAGGTAATGGTCAATACAAACAATTACCTGTTCTTTTTTGTATCTTAGATAGACAGGGTGGCTGAGATAATATCTTTTATTTGACCAACTTCTGCTGGTGAGAGAGACGTGCTTCGAACCTACACAGAGCTCTTCTTTGGGTCTGGGAAACGTACTCAGTGTGTTCCAGCGCGATGGGGCGCCCACCCCACACAAGGCCCAAAGGGGTTCAGGTGGCTGAGTTAACCACCGATGCCGCACCTAAGGGAGGAGCCAAGGGGCAAAGACTAACTAGAGACGGCACTTAGCTGGACAGGAACAGGAGGGGCTTTTATAAAGCCCCGTTGCTAAGCAGAAGGGGGTTGCAGAGAGAGAAATGGGAGTCACTGTTAGGCTGGGAGTAGGCAAAGCAGCAAGTAGCCCAGGGACACAGCAGTGAGAATAGGACTGTGCAGACCTTGACTGCTTGTTGCAGGGTCCCTGGTCTAGAATGCACTGTCGAGGGTGGGCCTCAGGTCCCCTGCCACTGGGCAGAGGCACCGTTAAGGGGGCAGTGAAAGAGAAACAGCCTGGGACCGTGGTTCCTTTGATGCATGCAATCCCCCAGAAGGGGGCACTACAGTGCCCTGGCTGGAGGGCGGAGCCACGAAGCGAGAGCAGTTGAGTCCTGAAAGAACAAGACAGAGTGACAGAGTGTCCCGGCAGAAAGGGGCATCAGCCAGGCAGAGCTAATCCCGGATGCAGTCAGAAGGAGGTGCTAGAGCACCCTGTGACAGACAGTTAAACACAAGGTGGGACAGATTGTTTAGCCTACAGACACCAGATTTATGGTTTGCAACAACAATCTGTAACCCACTAAAGCCTCCCCCTCTTTTCCTATGACTACAAAGTTGTTAATGGGCCACTTCACCTTGAATGGTCACTTGGAAAATGTGCTAACTAAACAATCTGTAATGTTGTACTTAGCTGTGCCACCCTTAGTACCTTTCCCAGACCTGAAGAGCTCTGCATATCCTGAAAGCTTATCTCTCTCACCAACAGAAGCTGATCCAATAAATAATTGTTATTTCAGCCACCTTGTCTCTCAAATATTTCAAAGGTTCACTCAAGGTGAAATGGCCTATTAACATCCATTCCCCAGTCATGTGGGAGGAAGGGGGAGGGGAAGGGGAAGGAAGGAGGAGGGAAGAAAAATATTTTGTGTATAGCACAACTGTTGCAAACTCAGAGGCATAATTTAACGGATAAGGCAATTTCTTGCTGCTATGTATAGCTGATATTTTTTAGCTATTTCTCAGAGTTCAATTTTGTATTGTTTTTAGGAGAAAAATATCAGTAACTATGAGCTCAATCCTGCAAAGTTTTAAGCACATGTTTAATTTTATACACTGTGAATTGTAGTGCCAATGGGACTACTCATACATTGTAGATTTTAGCACGGGTGTAAAAATGTGCAGGATTGGGCCCTATTACAATAATCCCATAAACTGCTGCGCACTGGGAGACCTGTCCCAGCCTGAGCCCCTCTTCAGTCAGTGAAGTGAGAGTGGGAAATAGTTCTCGCAAGAGGGAGTTTTTTAAATGTCTTTTGAGAAGCCATTTGCTTTTTACTGACATCTATGATATATTTCTGTTTCTGGAGTAGAATGTAGATTTGCAAATAAATCACTGCAGTTCAAATTCTTACAATACAGGAGTTGGTTACCTTCATCTGTAAAATGCATCTTATTGAAAGGACTCCATGGATTTGTTCACAAAGGATCAAAAACAAAAATACTTTATAATCTCACATCCCCACCCCTGCAGAAAAAAAAAAATGTATACTGCCTCAACCAGTTAATACTCTATTCATATACACTCTCATAAGTGTCATCTTCACCCAAGTCTGGTAAAACAGCCGCAGGATTGCCAGCCTCAAGCATTCAAAAACAATGTATCATCAGGCCTGAAAATCATGAATTTGGCTTGAAAATCATGAGATTTCAAAATGTTGTCTTCTTTTTATTGGCCTCTTGGGCTTACAGCCTTTAGCATTTTATTTTTTGAACTAGGAGGGTTAGAAATTTACATTTCTTGAAAATTAAAGCTGAGATTCTCATACATTCTCATGCTTTAAGAAAAACACCAAATAGCACAAGATACATGATAAAACTGAATTGATGTCACTTGAGTCAGGTCTTGACGTGTGTACTGAGAGAATCAATACAGTCTGGCCCTGTCAGACTAAGAGAAGAAATGAGTTTTAGAGCCAACGGCCTATCACTGAGAATTCCCCTTCAGCAGCACTGTTAAATCAGGGGACTGTCCATTTGAGCACATCAGCTGATCATCTGCAGTATTTTATGGGGAGAGAGGGGACTTTTCAGAAACCAGTCAGTGACCACTAAAATTAGGATATTTTCCTTATAACAAGAAGATAAATCTCTAGATCACTGCAGAAAGAGGTCTTCGGGATTCTAAAGAGCCTTTTGCAATATGTGTTCATTTCAATGTAACTTACTATTACTATTATGAAATTATTTATTTCTAGCATGGCAGTATCTAGAAGCACCATTTGGGAATCAAGGCCTCACTGTGCAAGGCACAGTATGAACAATCTGAATGTAATGAAAAGGCAATCCCCATGCCAAAAAAATTTTCAGTCCTATGCCATGTGTTTGCTGAAATAGTCCGCTATACTAAATTTTAATATAAGATTCTAACACACTAACAATAGCTTCTCTTTTATTTAGATTTCTGTCTTATGCTCTTTGTTTAAGAACGTGTCATCTAGTGTGGCAGATGTTTCCTTGTCGCAATGTATTTTGAGTCACAATGGAAGTAAACTTTCCAATCTATTCTCATGCTTTACAAAACAAACCAATCAAAATGTATTTTTCTCTTTGGAACATATCATGCAATTAATTGTACACCCCAGTAGTTCCCCCCTTTCCAACCTTTCCACCTCAAACTTATGCAGAAAATCAGATGTGGGACACTTGAATTTTGCTCTCAGAAAAAAAACTCCAAATGAATTTGCAGTCTGAAGGAGCCAGACATAGTGCAGGAAACATCACTTAGCTGGCTTATGCACCAGCATGTAAATGAGGCCTCCTTTCTAGTCCCTGTTACTAGTAGGACTGAAACATTCAGCTCTTTTATTTGGTTTAGTCCTTTTTTCTGTTGCCATGGCAACCTGAGTGCTATTCAGTCTGCAAAAAAAGCTGCCATTGCGGGTGGTTTGCAGAACCTGGATTACAAAAACAAAAACAAAAACAAACCAAAACCAAAAAAAACCCAGCATACACACAGGACCACATTTTCTTCAGTGATGGCAATAAAAATTCATAATTTTACTTTTATGATACTGGCTTGTGTAATTGATTACTTAGACTTTAGAGAGCGTACTTCACTGTTTTAAAAAATAAGCATGGCTGTATTCTCATCCCTCACAAGTCTTTTGTGTTCACATGCAGTCTTCTTGTAGCAATCAGCTAACATATTGTATCAGTATGAACTGACTGGGCTGAAGTGAATGAATCCTGAGGACCGTGCACAGTGTATCATGCAGGGGGAAAATCCCAGTCTGGCTGCTCTTTGCACCAGGATTCTGTTGTACGATTAATACATTTCAATTAATAGAACCTTGGTCCAAGAAATTAGATTAATAAAAACATTAACAATCAAATACAATTTAATTTTTTCAATACGTTCCTCCAATGATATAAAAATCAAACATACAAGTATGTATTTCTCAAAGTTTAGCTCCCCAGAATCCACATTCTTATTAGATGGAAAGAAATAGAAGGGTTTCATGGGCACACTGTTGTCCCGCTAACCCACCTTATAAAGAGAACTTTGCATAGTTAATATTGCCTAAGGCATTTATAAATACCACCTTAATAAAAGGTATTCAGTTTTTTTTGACAGGTGGGAGTGGTGCAAGATATTCGCCTGCCCCAGCAGTGACATTCCTCCAATTGTGGTTCCCAGAATCCCACCGAGCAATTGTGTAGGTACACAGGGTGGTTGGATCAGTGTTACGGATGGGGTTGTCCCCTTCTATAAAGAAAAGTGTAGATACATAAGTGAAGGATTCTCTCCATATACAGATCTGTGGTGGCAGGGTGGTCTGCCCCCTCGAGTTCCTCTGGTGTTCAAGGGTTTCCATGAAGCAGAGTTGACAAATACAGATTATTCATGCTAGCTAGCTACTTACAAGGCCCCCATCCCCATAATATCTGAGCACCTCATAAATCATTAGTGAATTTTATCTTCACAACAGTTATTCCTATTTTACAGCTGCAGAGCTGAGGCAAAAGTTGGATTAAGTGATTTGCCCCGAAAGTATGTGGCTGAGCCAGAAACTGAACTCTAGTTTCCTGAGGCCCAGTGCAGTGCAGTGCCCTATGTATTAGGTCAGTCTTCCAGCCCCTAGAATAAAAGATTGCTCCTGCCCTAGAGAACTGGGTCTAAATACCCAAGTCAAGCCATGGACGGGAGGGGAAACAGAGGCACAATGAGGAATGAAGTCACATTGTCACAATCAGCCATTTCTTTGCACATAATATTAGTAAAGAAAGTACACTAAAGGAGTCTTCCTCTTCTGCTTTAAGACAAAATGCTATTTCTTCTAAAAAAATATCCATTTTAAAATAACTAAAGTAGATGGACTACTACCCCAATATTAAAAAAATAAATAAACTAACCTTACAGAAGACTTCAGTTAAAAACTATGTCTTTTCTCTTATTCCCTATGGAAGTGAATTATTTCCATTGTACAGCATGCTGGCAGGGGCTGAGTAAAAACTGTCCTTCAGCAAAACTTTTAGACTAGCAACACCATCATTATGCATTACTTCACTTTTGGAGATATTAAGAAGAAGCTGCAACCTCTCGGTCATACACTGCAATTGCTGTTTTTTGTTGTGATGGTGGTTTATTATTTGTGTTGCAGCAGAAGTTAGAGGCCACAGCCCCACCGGGGTATGGTCCATGCCCTGATTTATGTACTTGTTTAACTTTATTCATAATGAGTAGTCAAGTTAAGCCCATGAAGGAGTCTTTGTAGAACTGGGGCCTAAGTAAAAGATCAGAGACAAAAGGTGATAATGTTGCCTGATTCAGCAAGGGGCAGTGGGTCATCAGCTCCCATAGAATTTAGTGGCACTCAGCACCTTGCAAGATCAGGCCCATTGAATATGTGGAACAGTTATCCAGAAAAATGTTTCACCAGTCTTTATTATTATGATTTGTCATCTTTTGTAAGCTAACATATCGCAGAAGAATTTATGAAATCATAGCATTCAATATTTATGAATGGAAAATGAATACAAACCTCTATCATATGCTTCAGTCACTTCTTGGAAACACATTGTAGCTTCTAGCCTCAACAAAGTGCCCTTTAATTCCAGATCCCCAAACTAGAGGGAAAAAAGAAAAAGAAAAAAACCTCCTCCCTGATGGGTTACCACCTAACTGTCTGGAAACCACCCACACTTACCAATGTAAGCAACTCAAATCACAATAGCCAGAAAACACTATCAGCCATTTTGTAATGTTCACTTTTATCATTTTCACTAGAGCTGGCTGAGTAATTTTTCAGCCTGTTATAGAGTATAAAGCACAAGCCAAGGGGTGTTTACAAGAAAAATTAAGGGCAGTGTTGCGTGGAAAAGAAATTATGTTCAATTTAGCTTCTGCTTCTTTACATTTTCAAAAATGGACACTGGGCTTTTTTGGGTGCCTAACTTGGAATATGACCCAGATTTTCAGAAGTGCCAAGTACCCACAATTCTAGCTAAGAAGTTGTGTGTGCTGAATGCCTCTAAAATACTATATTTTTCCTATTCTGCATTATTTTCATTTTCCATATAAAATTAGCCTGAATTAACCAAAATGCTAGATCCAAATATATTAGTGTGCTAAGACACTTACATACCCTTGTGTAAATACTTATATTCCAAATTAATCCTTGGGAAGCTTTGGAAAAGATAGAGGCAGAACAAACAATCAAGGGAAAATTATCTGAGGGCAGATCTACACTGCTGGCAAAATTTGGCGGCAGTCAGCAGGAGTTACGCAAGTTACGCAGAGTAGCTTGCATAACTTCCATCATCTTTGTTACTTCCCTTTAGTGCACCATCTCCACTGTGCTGCACCGATGGGAAATGCGTTCCTGTTGACACGGTGCTATGCTTTTTTTGGAGGTGGTTTTAGTAGATCAACTTCTGGATCGATTGAGCATGTCTTCACTGCCACTGAATCAATCCGGAAAAACCAATCTTATGACAGCGAATTTGCCACCGTCAGTGTGTAGATAGCCTGAGAGAGAGAGAGGTTTCCACCTTGTACTGAGACACGTTGGTAGTGGTCATTTTAGGGGATGAGGGATTCATTCCTGCTTACCTCTGCTTCCCCATAGATATGACATGAAATCTAAGAAATGTCGCTCCAGCAGGGAACTATGTTTGGATGAGGTCTAAGGTGACCAGATGTCCTGATTTTATAGGGACAGTCCCAATATTCAGGGCTTTTTCTTATATAGATGCCCTATTGACCCTCACCCCCATCCTGATTTTTCACACTTGCTATCTGGTCTCTCTGATCAGGACTAAAGTAAGAAGATAGCAGAACCCTGGGTGTGAAATCTATCAACAGCAGCAGCCATTCTGAAAATGCTGACTCTTATGCCCTTGCCGTGGCATGCCAGGAATTGAGGTGATGTCTTGGGATTTTCTTTAACAGGATCTCTCCTTTCTGAATTGTAGATTGGATCAGCAACAGCCGTGAAGAATGATGGTCTTCCCATTTAGATCTAGGTGTTGTAGAGCAGCTCAGTACTGCTGTGGTACGTTTCAGTTTATGTTTAGTGTTACCAGGTTGAACTTTGTTTTTGTATTTTGGTTAATCTTTCATTAGTTCATTGTGTGCACATTATGTTCCGTTTTCTTCTCCTGTTTTGGTAATGTAAGCAAACACCCTGGGCCAAATTCATCTCCTGTCTAAATCCACTTATATCAGGAGAGTAATTCCTGCTTGAAATTTCACCCCATCACTCTTGCTTATTCTAACTCTGGACTATTTTTATTATTACATGTATTCCACACAGGACTAGATGCTTTCCAAACATAGATGAAGACACAGAATGTGATTAGTTTTTTCCAAAAACACCCAAGTGATTTAGGAGCATAAATTCCATTGAAAATCAATCAAAGGCTTTTGAAATTGAAATAAATGGCACCTCATCCACTAGTAAAATGGTGAAGTCAAGCACTAATAGTCTCAGTTAACAGGCAGCACAGACTGATGATGACCACAGTATTGTTCAAGTTACCTACAGGCAAGTATCATATTCACCACCAAGGTGGTTGGGGTATATTTTAATTCGAGACAATATTCAGTTATTAAAGGCTAATGTTTTCTGCAAACAGGCACTGGAAGGTGGTAGAACAGCAAAAGTGAACACAAATAATCTCATTTGCTGTCCCAGGGCAACCTAGTTTTATAACCAACAATGTTTCTAGTGGCCTAGTTGCACCATTTCACTTTTTAATACAAAGAATAATAAAAAAGCGTTAAGTGATTCCAGTATTTCCTCTCACAGCATATGGTGCTCCTTACGGAGTATGAACACCGGTGGTGGCTGATATATAATGAATTGCATAGGCCCTGATCCAAAGGCAATGCATATCATTGCGAGTCTTACTATTTCTTTCAGTGGCTTTTGTATGAGACCCATAAGAAGAGCGTGTATTTGGAAATACTTTTACACAATAAAGCACTAATAGGTACAAGATTTGCTGTCTGTAATTCAAGCGCCATCTGTGCAAAACATGTTACAAACTGAAAACGAGAGGTTGTTTCGAGTCCCCAACTTTCAATAAAAGTGGGGGGGAGGGAGCACAGGATTCCCTCCTCTGCTTTCTCCTGGCTTGGAGAGCCATATGCAGAAGAGCATTTGAACCAGGGAATGCTGGAGATCTGTGTAAAGGAAGTGAGTATGCAGTTCAGGCATTGTGGTTATTCCTGTTGTTTATAACTATATTATGGTGAGGCAGCAGATGATCCAACATGTTTCCTGCCAGTATCTCATAGGCATTACTGAATCTTATAACCCATACACTTTACACAAAACAGTGAGAGGGAAGGAATGGGCAATCCATAAAATGCATAACAAAATAATTAGTTCAGGCAAGGATAGCAGGAGCAGCAGAGTTAGACAAACCCTGCAGCCTGGTCCCCAGCAAGGATGCTTTCTTATTATACTAAAAATGTAGCCAAAGCCTTACTAAATCTGACCTATATTCATGGACAGTGATGTGCTGCACCGAATGCAGGATAAGAGCACATGCAAGTTTAGTGGGACGTTCGCTTGTGTTGGCAGTGGCAACATTTTTTTCTTAATTCATTTGCGAATCCAAAACTGGAATAATAATCTCCTTGTCCCTTTAAATAATGCTTGTTCTGCTTCAACGGCTGCAAGTGGAATAAAAAATAAGAGCTCCGGTATTTTCATGATTCTACACTACAGTCAAGAACACACCATAAACCAGCTTTGTCGTAGCAAAACTAGCTGAAAAAGCACATCATAAATTAGCATCACAAAAACAGAACTGCCCATAAATATAGTGATAGGTGACCCTCGAAAGATTATGCATCAAACCGGGCAATATCCCCTCAAAACTCCTGACAATTACATATATCCAGTCATGGCAGATGGAGAATTCTGCTCCTGGATGATCTTTTAAGTGTAGGTGTGGCAGCACAATCAGGTGTCCCAGACACAAGGCAGCAGGGGCAGCATGGAGCCACTCCCTTCCGTTGACATTGACTCACAAGGAGATAGCACGAACATATGCCTCATAATCCCTTGTGCACGGGCCCAATTGCTAGGAAATTCTAATGCAACCAGCTGAGGTTGGTTTGTTTCTTTTTCGATTGTCTTCTTAGCACGCGCTAAGAAGCCAGTCTCACGGAGAAAACAAGTCAAAATATCTTAGGGAATCCTGCTCTCACACCACTCCAACCATATGGGTTTTGTTCAGCCAACCAGGAATCAATAAGAAAGAGCATACATTTTATGTGACGACTGACACCAAAACCCAGAATCTGAAAAAATAACATGAATGTTTTGTAATCGAGTTTTGCAACCCTTATAGGCACAACAAGAGTGATTACATAAAATATACTGAAAGCTCTCAAAATTTCTCGTTTCATCAGAAGACTCAAACAGGCAACCTTAAACAACAATAAATTCACTATGCAGCTCTAGCTTACAGTCAAGTTCAGAACGACATGGCAGGCAGTGAAAATCTGGGATGGTAATTGCCATTTGTAGTGCCTTATTTGCCTGCATGAATTTCAAATGGTCCAGAGATTTGATTCATTTACACTTCAATGCTTATTTTATCCTCTTAAAATAAAAAAATCTCTGAAGATCAGTTTTTCCTGTGACATTTCTGGTGCCATACTATTTGACTGTGTGCTGTCTCAGAAATACCTTGAGACTAGACTTTTCTGCAGTATTTCAAAATCATAAATATGTGAAAATGGCAACTAAAGCTAATCAATATATTTCAAACCTCAAAGAATGCTTCAATCAGTTCTTATTCTATTCCATCTAGCGGACGTATCCATGTGTACTGCAAAATGGATTATTAAAATACATTTACTCTTTAACACGGGATTATTATTAAATAGTTTGCATTGTATTTGGACATTACACAAATAGTACCAATATATTAGTTAGTACAATTAACTGTGAGCCCTAGACTCTAATGTGGGTGCTGGTCACAAGCAGGTTAGCACACAACGAAACTAATCCAACTGACACTTGAAGAGAGCCCTGCACTGTACATTGGAATTACCTGCTTTAGTGTCACATAATCACTATGAAGACATTTTCTATTATAGAATACTGACAATTCAGTATTTCTACCTCTCGTTAATTATAAATACATCTTGTTGGTTCCCTTTGTATCCAAAGAACAATTTTGTGAAGGAATCTTGGCTTTGTTTTGTCGCTGTGCATCTTAGTTTTGAGTTATTGATGCCTGACTGTGCAAACAAGGTTTGCATTACCAACGCCAAATTCCTAGAAGACCCAAACCTGCAAGCGCTGAGGCCCAGATTTAGACACCTAGCTTCCACTGCTAAATACTCTTGAAGATCTGGGCCTGACTCCCTTCACCTCCCATTACCCAGATCCTGCGAACATTAATTTTGTGTGTAAATCTTCGCAGGACCAGGGCCATTTTCTTCAATGGGAGGCAAAGGTGTTCATCACTTCATAGGATGACCCCCTTTGTTTCTCACTTAGGTGAAAGGTTTGTTTTTCTTCATTTCATCTCCTTCAAGTGGAATCATCACTTTTTCCAGTGACAGAAATTATGCTGACTGTTATGGCAGGCAGCAACAGGTGGTGCTGTCCTATATAGTCTTTAAAGTTCTTTGTCTTGGCATGTGAGCAATATTTGACTTCTGGGAAGATACGCTGGGTTGTTGTTAGTTTGTGTTATGTAAGGTTTTTTTAGGGGCAGCTTTAGCAGAGCAGCTGGAGAGTCTGACCTCTGAAATACTCAGTCTGATTTGTCAACTCTTGAGGCAGAATTACTCCCTAGGAGGTTTTTTTATACATATACATTACCACCATTTATTGAAACTAGTACGTTATTACAATATTTGCAATTGCTTACTCCTGACCATCTGAACTGAGCATAAGCCATGTAACATTTTGCTTTTGTTTTCTTACAAAATACATCCAGAACTCAACTTGGTTTATATTGAACTTTCTCTTTCTGTCAAATATGACAATAATTACAAAAACATTCAAAACACTTCAGTATTACATTTTGTATTATAGCTTAGCTTTGTGGTTCTCCTTTTTGTTCCTGGTGAAAATGTTGTATATTGCACATGTTATAATCTCAGCGATGGCTATCCAATCAACTACATTTATGATTCTTGCTGGGAAGGAGCACATTTCCCTCTATTTCTGTACAGTACTACTGCTGGTGGGGAATGCCTTCCAGGTAATCTGTACCATTAATATGATGATATATAATTGCACATTGAACGCAAAACACAACAAGGAATAGCGGCATTGTGTGGCAAATATCTTGCACAACTAAAGATCTGAAGCAAAATAAGACTCATAGACTCATAGGTCAGAAGGGACCAATATGATCATCTAGTTTGACCTCCTGCACAAGGCAGGCCACAAAACCCTACCCATACACATTTATAACAACCCCGAACCCATGACTGAGTTATTGAAATCCTCAAAAGTGAGATTTGAAGACCTCAAACTGCAGGGAATCCATCAGCAAGCGACCCATGCCCCACGCTGCAGAGGAAGGCGAAAAACCTCCGGGGCCTCTGCCAATCCGCCCCGGAGGAAAATTCCTTCCCGACCCCAAATATGGCGATCAGCTAAACCCCGAGCATGTGGGCAAGACTCACCAGCCAACACCCAAAAAGGAATTCTCTGCAGTAACTCAGTTCCCATCCCATCCAACATTCCCTGGAATGGAAGTGGAAGAGAGAGGTTGAATAGAAGTGTGTAGCTCAGAATTACTCCCTTGGAGTTGGCATGGTAATGGTCTGGGATTCCTGAAAAAAGAGACTGCCTTGCCTGCTGGTGGACCATCTCATTTCAGGAGTGGTGTATATGAAGCAAGTTACAATTAGAATATACCCATACACCACGTCACTGATTTCTTCTCCCTTTGGAAACTGACCTGCATGGATCCAGACTTCAGCGACAGCTCAGGAGAAGGGTGATGCTGATGTCAGAATGCGACACTGGTGTCAGAAGAAGATGCAGCATTATTCATTTAATATTTATACCGCAGCAGCACATTAAGGGTTTAATTTAATCTACTCACATTGAAATATAAGTACACACCTAAGGTTAAAAGTTAGTGCACCTATGCTACCTTTTCCAGATAATTTTCAATAGAAGTTTGCATAGAAAGAAAATATAATACATTTTATTCTACTTTATTCAGATTCATATACAGCCCCCATCACTGTAATATCAGCGCATCTTGCACATGTGCATTGAGCAGCATGGCTAGAATGTGTTTTATGTGTCTCATTCAATTTTTCTTCCTCTCTATGGGGGAATATATTCAGTCTTGTGTTAGCAGCCTAAAGCAGACCTAAAGAGATGCACATGGCAACTGTATGATAGAGACAGTAGCACATAATCCTGCACTTGGAAAGGTAACTAAATGGGGGGGCAGAGTAGTGGAGATTGGAGAAGAATCATAAAGAACATTCCTTAAAGTGTCTTTAATGTTTTATTTATTTAAATGGGGCTCCCCCTCAAGGACCACTTTTCTCATTATTGTAGGATTTTCATGAAAATTTCAGCTGCCCAAGCTTGTTGTTAGCTCTGCTAATTTATCAAACTACCTGGCTTTGCCCAGCTGACTTTGCAAAGCAAAAACTGAAAGAAGCATTGCCCACTATTTCATTCTGAGGCAGGCCCATCTTCCCCACAACCCAGTGCTATGTTTCCCTGCTTCTAACACCAACAACTTCTGCCATGTGGACAAGATAAGTGCTTCAAGGCAAGAAACTTGGACCAAAATCTGCTCTCACTTACACTGCTGTAAATACGGGGTGACTTCACTGATGTCCTTATATTGGCCTGTAAAACCTCTGAACATAAGAATTAAGGATAATGGCAATAATTCCTCCAGCTCGGACACTGGGCATTGAGTCTTCTTCTTTACACATTATTACACATTCACTGCAATAACAATAGACTATGTTTAATTGAGCTTCACATTCAATTCAACTTTTTCTGGATCTGAATAAGTGTTAGCTTGTGTTGATGGACTTTTCATATGCTGCATTTGGAACATGAATGCCAAAAGCTTAAACCAGCAGAAGAATTACTTTTCACGTGGTAAAAGATCACCATTAAATTTACAGTGGTAATGAAAAAAGTCAAGGGGTCAGAGGGATGCAGAAGTTCAACTAAAGCACAATACTTCAGCAATGCAGGGTCAGACCTTTAGCTAAAGGAACTTGCACATATTTTTGTTTGTAGAACAATAGATCTTTCAAAACCAAGAATCTGATGACCTCCTTTGGGGTCACTGAGAACCTTAGGCCAACAGTTACAGTTAGTCCTTCTCCCTAACAGCATTTCCATACAGATCTACTGGAGACACTCAGTCTATAGTAAATATAGTCTAGGGAAACACAGACCTGGAACTGTCTACCACTTCATTATTAATACATCTGAATTGTCTGGACCTACGACCTAGCCACTGAATCTTTTTTTCCCTTCTTTTTTTTACTTGCTTTGTGTGTGTTTGCTCTGCTTGATTCCTCCTGTACTTTGTGTGCATAAAACCACGCTACAATATTTTCCCTCTAAGTCTTCTTTTGTTATCTGTGTCTCAGTGCCTCTTGCACCTTGTGACAGGGCAGCAGGTGTAAATGAAAACATCTTGTGTGCGCTCAGCATATAAATGCCTCTCACTAATGGAAAGGGTTCAGTTTCATCCTGCAGAGCTTACTGTACACATCTTGTTCGCAGAGAGAAAATGCAGGTAAGATATATCACTGTGCGGATGCAGTGAAAAAAGCCCACAAGTGTGTTTTCTGTATTTACAGAGACCAAGCAAGAGACTGGTAGATTCAAGTGCTGTACACAACTGAGTAACAAGGCAAGTCTAGGGAACAATACATTTGAAAGAGAAGGACTTCCAGAAACAGATTTACATCTACAGCACTGCCAGTGGAGGAAAACCAGGGAAGCATTCCATTGTCATTATTGGGTAGCCACCAGATGCTTAGGATTCCATATATTTCAGGGATAAATCTTTCAATAGCTCCACTGACATGGGGTATGTCAATAATTCAATGTATTAGTTGGATGCAAATACTGCACAATACGGTATGGAAAAAAAACTGTAATTGGGAATGCCAGAGCAAATGGGGTCTTTTGACTGAGCCCATTGTTAAACACTAGACGAACCTCCGACCCTTTACTTTGGAGGCACACAATAGGCTTTGATATGAGATGGTGGGAAACGGACTTAGAGTCTCATTTCACATTCAGCAGCAATTCATCAGCTTGGCTGGGACTTCTAGCAGCTTTAATGACCGCTGCAATTGATGGTTAAATCAATTTGTGACGGTGACAGCATGGCTGGCCTCTAGACTGTAACAATCCAGGATTACAACAGGCAGAAAGGGCCCAGTTATTCAGATGTGCGTGGTTTCTGCTCAGCTCTGAGTGGGAACAATGGTAGGGCAAAGTCTCACAAAACGAGTCCTGCAGAATGTACACTTTCACTCCAGTTGACTATACAATGCCACTGCTTCTTTGTAAAGCGATGAAGCGGGTTAAAAAAAAAAAAGCATTGTTACAAATAAAAATATACAGTAGAGAACAAAAGGTCCTGATATTTAACTATATCCTTAGGGAGAGTGGTAACCCAGAAAGAATTTCACCTTTGTTCCATCAGGACCAAGTGGGTGGTCCCTTATCCCCATCGATCCTCCCCATCAAAAAACCCAGTAGAGTCAGGATTATGATTAAGCAGGTTTGAATTCGGAAAGAGTGGCATAGAAAGAGGGAAAATGAAAAGCAAATACCAGTCTGACTACCACAATGAGAAGGAAGAACTGCTCCCTCTTCTGTTTCCCAAAAAAACATGCATTTGAAATGCACACTGATTAATTTTTCATTTTCTATGATTATTATTACTTTTCAGTCTGAATGGCTAAAATGTGATAATAGTAACATCAGCACAAAGAGCAGTGCCTCACAATGATTTTACACATGATATTTTTTTTCTAAGGGATTGCAAGATGAAAATGCACATTTGAATTACATTAATCCTCTCTCCTCCATCTATAGTACTTATATATATGTATATGATAGGTTGTTTAAGAAGTGGAGGGATAATGGAGAGCACATGAATATGATTCCACCCCCAGATATTTCAGCATTTATGAATGAACAAATAGTGCTATCCATGACCAAGAAGAATGTGATGTGCTATATCTGTATTGTACTGTACACATGACCTAGAGGTATTTGAGTACTTTGTTTTGGTCGCAAACTATTAAAAATATATTAGATGGGTTAGTGATAATTTATATTCCCCACATCTTATTAATTGAAATATTTACCTCAGATAGAACAATTTTATAAAATTAATCTATAATGTTTATATAAATGTGTGTGGATTGATTTACAAAATCAATATAATATGTAGTCAGAGTCAAAATACTGAAACATTTATAGGTGGAAGTTGTTAATCTACAAATGGTTTGAATCAATAACTTGTAAATTTTACCACAATTAATTATATTTTTCTGTTTGTAATTATCCATGATCAAAGCCATTTCTGTGAATATCAAGGAAATGTTTGAAATAGGAATTCTAAAGCCATAAAACTGCAGAGCCACAACACATTGACCTGTTAAACCTAACACCTTAATTCATATTATAGTTTGAAGCCGATGCTTAACAAATACTGGCATAACCCGTGTTAAATGTCACAGACTAAATGCTGCACAAGAAAGAATTGTTTGGCTCCTTTAAGTATGTGAATCAATTGGTTGGCATTAGTACCTGAAAAATAGTATTCTCAAATAAAATACTGTATCTTGCAAATGTAAACAGCGGGGTTAAAACCTTTGAAAAAGAACTGTCTAAATATTGAAAGAATATTACTACTTGCAGAAAAGAAGTCTGGCACTAGGTCCAAACCCTGCCAAGAGAAGGCAAGGGAAAATCAGTTGGTTTCTATGGTAACAGTGCTGGTAGGAATAGTTGTTTGAGCATACTGAACATGCATATAGCCTTCCCCAGGGAGATCAGAAGGTTTGAACAGAAAAAAAAAGATGGCAGCTTCAGGAGAAAACAGAGATATTTTTTGCTGAATAAGTGTGTTCACATTTCTTTGTGATGTAATCCATGACAAAAAGCTGGTTAAGAATATTCAGACGTATTTGAACATCTATCTTTATCTAAATAATGTGTGTGTATATATGCACTGCCTATTCATAATACACATTTATATACACACTCACATATGCACACATCCAGAGTGACCAGATAGCAAGTGTGAAAAATCAGGACAGAGAACAGGGAGGTAATAGGTGCCTATATAGGAAAAAGCCATGAATACCTGGACTGTCCCTATAAAATCAGGACATCTGGTCACCCATATATATATATATATATATATATATATGCTTGTTTGTAGGTATATATAAATATACATCAACGCACATGTGCAAGCATTTTGTTTATTTTTCTGTACAAAGCTTTCCTTCAAATGCATTAAATACATGTGCGTACATAGAATATAAAATACAATGCAACACACAACCATATTGCACACACTCTTTTGATGCAATAAGAACAAAATGAGTAGCTAATAAGGAGTAGATCTGAAGCGCAATAAGTTATCTGAGGGTGAGTTTTGTAATATGGCCAATTACAGCACTTTTATTAATGATGATAAAGGAGAGAAGAGCTGGACATTGCTTACGGTACAGCCAGCCAGGTGTGTAGAAACTAATGCGTGCCCATGGGATGCAGTCAGTTAGAACCCAAGCTATCAAGGTCACTTGTCTTGAGGCCCAGATTGTTCAGCAACCTTTTATTTACATCTGTTCCAGAACACTCAGTGCATTGTTAGTTGCTATAAACTTATTCACCAGGGGCTGGATTGTCATACTGTTAAAGCCTGATGGAGGATTCTGCACAGACCAGGAAAGTCATTACAACAAGTAAAATCCAAGGTTCAAAAAGTAAAAAAATAAATGCTTTAGTTAAACTCAAACATTAAAGTGTGATTAATGGATGGGCAAATGGTTTATGTGTAAAAATATGCTTCATTGCCAAAGGTTTTAGCAGTCACACAAAGGGCTGAAATTTCAAAAGTTTGCAGGGGCCATGTTTTGGGCCATAGTGAGAAAGAGGATTTTTATTCAAAGTGGATGGCTGATGTAGGTTGAGGTGATCTACATTCAGCACTGCATTTAGTGCTCTAGCTACTGAGCCATCCACTACAATCCAAAAGAAGCAGGATATGGATGGCTGGAATAACAGTTGTGAGGACAGAAATGACACATAACCTTCCACCCTGCCCCATTAGAAGAGGCTCTGGGAGTAGAATGTAGGCCACCCTGTGTTTTGGACACTTGGCCATCATACCTCTGTCACTGTTATTAGTAATTATTACTACTTATTTATTCAGTACTGACAATTTGCTTGTACTGTATATACATGGGTATAACAAGGCAAGATCTGTGCCTGAAGGAAGTCACAGTATAATTTGGGTGCAAACAATATATAGCACACTAATAAGACACTGGCTGCTGATGCTATCTTAAAGAAGCAGTGATGTCTAGTAGAGATCGGGCAACTTTTTTTTAAAGCACCCAAGCAATTTCAGAGCCAAAGGATGGGATTTTCTGAAGTGCTTAGGCAGGCACCTAAGTCCCACTGACTTTCAATTTTCAAAATCATCTAAATGATTTAGGAGCCTAAATCTGTGACTTTCAATGGGACCTAGGTGCCTAACTCACCTAGGGTGGGATTTTCAAAAGCACCTAAGTCCCATTGAAAGTCATTGAGACTTAGACACCTAAATCAGCTTTTAAAAATTCTATCATCATCACTAAAGGCTTCCCTGAAGAAGCCTTTAGAAGGAGGGATAGTTTAAGCTCCCCTGTGTAAGGATAGCACTGCCAAGGGTCAGAGAGGAGGGAAAATGTAATCATACTGGCCCAGATCCACAAAGTTACCTCAGTCTTAAGTGCCTCAGTCCCATTTTTAGGATCCACTGTGATCCACAAAATTCTGTCAGCTGCTACTTAACCCTGTAGGTGGCTAAACTCACTCAATGCCAATGTTTTCATTGTTAAAGCTTCCTAAGTGCCTACGTTTCTGCCTCTGGGTATTCGCACTGCTGTCTCACTCTAGGCATCCGGACATCTATCGCCCCACTAAAGCCACAGAACAATCCACAAACGGGGAAGATAGGTATTAATCTGCTTCTCTTTCCTGTGGCACCGGATCTAGCTGGCATGCTCAGAAGCCACCTACCAGATCAGATCCAAGATTTAAAATCTTGCCAGCATTAGTGCCCACCTTATAACTCTTAGCCCAATGATTAGCCCATTCACCTCAGATGTGAGAGACACAGGTTCAATTCCCCCTTCAGGCTGAAGGGAGAGGATTTGAATAGGGGTCTCCCACACCTCTCAAGAAAGTGCCCTAAGCATTGAGCTGTGGCATAGTGTGATGCGCGTATCCCCTGATGAAGCTGTATCAGTGGATAAATACTGAGCACATCGTCAGGCCAAAGAGAGAGCGGGAATGATTCTGTAGCTGGGTGGCTAGCGCACCCACCTGGGAGTCCCAGATCCAGTCCCCCTGCTTTAATAACTCTTTAACTATTTATCCACAGTGGAACAGTTTCAACAGGAGAGATTAAGCAAGAGCCATATAAGAATATCCCATAGCTTAGTGGTGCAAGCACTCTTCTGAGAGGTGAAAGAATCCTTTTCAAATCTGTTTTACCCCTCAAACAGAGCGGGGAATTGAACCTGTGTCTCCCACATCCCAGGTGAATGAGCCAGCCACTGAGCTAAAAGTTCTAAGCTGGGGACCATTGGCCCAGATTTTAAATGGGATTCAATCGGGTAGGCAGCTTCTGAGCACACCTACTGTTTCAAGCCCCACAGGCAAGATAGGCAGACAAACACCTATCTTCACGCTGTCCATCTTGTCTGAAGGATCCAGTCCAGTAGGACTGCATTCTTAGGCATCTATCTCTCCCCATTCATGGGAACCTAGGCACCTCACTCAGTTTTGTTGTTCCGGTGATTTTCTAGGTGTCTAAAAGTTAGGCGTTAGGACACTAAGAATCACAATGCTTAAGTCCCTGTGTGTATCTGGGCCACTATTATCATTTTCCACCCACAATTTTAAATTCCTTCTACTGTCCCAGAACAGATGGATTTTGCTAAAGATGCTCAGCAGTTAAATAGTTCATCGTCATTAGACCTCAGTGTTAACATTCTAGTGAGCTGGATGATGGCAGGTCACACTTCTCAGATGCACTGTTTCCATCCATCTTTCTGAAGACTCACTCAAGCAGCACTGCACTGGCTCATATATTTATAACGTTCCCTCAGCAGCTCTAAAGCAAGAAAACACCATAATTTTTCAAATGAAACTATGATTCTTCCAAAATTGACAGGGCCACCTGCAGAATCCAATCTACCCAATGGGCACAGCATTACTGGGATCGCCAGGCACCAACAAGGTCTAAAAATATTAAATTGCAACACTGAAAACTCTACTAATCTTGGGAATACCTCAGAAATCTTACTAACTTGGTGGGATAGAGTCTGTTGTATTTCAGAACAGATACACACTTGCATGTTCTCTAGCGCTACCTAACTGAACTGTCCCAAAACCCTAATCTAAAAAAATAAATAAAAAATCATTCGTGCTATTTTCTCTAACAAATTTGTGGCATCACATGAAATTGAGTGAATCATTGAGTGAATCACTCTGCAGTTCACCCTTCAGTCCACTTGTCCCAGTTTCTTATCTGATCCATTTCTCAGCCCAGAATCCCCAGTGCTCCTGAGCTCATTTTGTGTACTCTCCCAATACTCCTGGATCCTGTTATCTAAATACATGCATCATATGCTATCTGGAATTGGAAAGTCACTGATCCATATTTTTCAAATCTGCATGGGCTTTTCAACCACAGCTGCTAGATCCTAGCTTGCATTCTTGAGCACATATTACCTAAGGCAAACCTGGTCCTCTTAGTTGCATCATATTAGTATTTTAATTTCTGCTCTTCAGACTTCACAGCACTATACCAGCTAATGGCAGGTCCCATCCTGCGCTAAGACACTTTGTATGGTGTAGTCAGTGGTCTGCTTTGACAGTATAAAATAAGCAAAATATTTTAGAAAACTAATGTTGTGCCAATATTTCAAAAGAGTAAACAGGATGACCTGGGTAATTATAGGCCTGTCAGTCCGATATTGATTGCTGGCAAGGTAATGGAGTGGCTGATACAGGAGTTGATTATTAAAGAATTAAAGGAGGATAATATAATTAATGCCTATAAACATGAGTTTATAGAAAATAGGTCCTGTGAAACTAACCTTTTTATTGTTATTAGGTTACAAGTTTGGTTGATAAAGGTAATAGTGCTGTTGTAATAGACTTCCATAAGGCATTTGACATTTTGACTGAAAGACTAGAATGATATAAAATTAACATGGCACACATTAAATGGATTAAAAGATGGTTAATTGATTGGTCAGAAAATGTAACTGTAAATGGAGAATCATCACCAAATGGTGCGTTTTTAGTGAGGCCCTACAGGGATTGCTATTGGTTTTCCTATGCTATTCAACGTTTTATTAATGACCTGGAAGAAAACATAAAATCTTCATTGATACAGTTTGCAGATGACACAAAAATTGGGGGAGAAAATAATGAAGAGAACAGATCATTGATGCAGAGCAAGCTGGGTCACTTGATAAACTGGGCTCAAGGATATTATGATTTTAATACAACTAAATGTAAGTGTATACATCTAAGAACAAAGAATTTAGGCCATACTTATAGGATGAGGGGACATTATCCTGAGAATCAGTGAGTCTGGAAAATCTCTGAGGTTGGGGAGGATAATGAGCTGAATATGAGTTCCCAGTGTGATGCTGCGGTCAAATGGGCTAATGTAAGCTAGATCTCTCAGGTAGTAGTAGAGAGGTTATGTTACCTCTGTATTTGGCACTGGTGTGACCAGTACTGGAATACCTGGTCCGGTTCTGGTGCTCACAACTCCAGAAGATGTTGATCTATTGGAGAAAGTTGAGAGAAGAGCCACAAGAATGATGAAAGGATTAAAAAACCTGCTTTACAGTGATAGACTCCAGGAGCTGAATCTATTTAGTTTAACGAATAGCAGGTTAAATGGTGACTTGATCACAGTCTATAAGCACCTACATGGGGAACATATATTTAATAATGGACTCTTCCATCTAGCAAAGAAAGGTATAACATGATGCAATGACTGGAAGTTGAAGCTAGACAAATTCAGATTGGAAGTAATCTTTTAACAGTGAGAGTAAGTAATATTTGGAACAATGTACCCAAGGTGCTGATGGATTCTCCATCACTGATAACTTTTAAATTAAGATTGAATATTTTTTCTAAAAGATCTGCTCTAGGGATTATTTGTAGGAAGTTCTATGGACCTATGTTATAAAAGAGATCAGACAAGGTGATCACAAGGATCCCTTCTGGCCTTGAAATCTACAAATTCAGTAGGTATCACTCAAAATACATCCTTTGCTTCAGGTGTTCTAGAGATCTCTTATGTAACATCTCTGTTCCTCCATTTAGCCAGTTACATGGATAGACTGAATGGCTCAATTGGCTAAAGAAGTTTAACGCTTCAACTGTGCCACTAAATTCTGTTCATTGTGCTTCTCAGCCAATAGGAAATCAATTCTTGTGGATACTTGTGAGCATCATGGCAACCACCTTAGTTTGGGGAACTAGATTTATTATAGTGCTTCTTTTCGGTTATGCTCTGATTCTCATTAACACTAAGGCCACTTTAAAACACTCTCATAGTATCCACATTAAGACCACTTTGTACTGACAAAATTGTCTCCAGTGTCTTTAGTGTACATGAGAATCAGACCCTCAGAGTCCAAGTGAGTTATGAGTGAAGCTTTTTGAATGGAATGTATATTTGAACATGGAGCAATTCACAGCATAGCAGCAACTATCTGAAACAGTTTTCTTCTATTATTCATTTTTAAATTTTATTATTTTGAAGCTCCACCAGTATATTCAGTACAAACTTCAAAATAATGTAAGCAAGAAGCTTACAATCAAAATGCCTGATTCTCTCTTACTTACGTTACTCATGCCGGTGCTTCTACTGGTTTCAGTTAACAAATGTTATGTCATGTGAGGAAGAGTTGCAAAACTGGGTTGTGAATGGACAGACAACAACCAAACACACAAAACATCCAGCAGATGGAACAAATTATGTCATCAATTTTAGGTACGATTTTAAGGATTTTATTATTGTTGATGCTCTGTTTTGTTTTAATAATGGGCTGTTAACTAAGCCTGGGTGGAAAAGTCTTCCTGTCCTGAAAGAATTTTCAAGATTTGAAAAAGATTTCCTGTCCCAAATCTGGACAAAAAAAAGATGAAATCTCAAAAAGATTTTGCAAACTGATCAACCACAAAAAAAAAAAATTGATTTCAGTCAATTGAACAGTTTTGTTTCAATTATTCTGAAATATTTCATTTCAATTTCAATGTTTTTTTTAAACCTGTTTGTCTAACTTTACTAAAATTTCAGCACAAAATAATTTCCTCTCAAATCCCCAAAACATTTTCATTTTAACAATGTTGAAACAGGATGTTTTTTTCAAAAAAAAAAATGAAGAGGGGAGATTCCTTGAAACTGGGCTGTTTCACAAACAGTTTCAGTTTCAGAGAATCAGACTTTTGAGGCAAAAAAGCAGTCAAAGTAATACAGAGCAGATGTGCTGCTAGCAGCATTTTTAGTAATATTTTTTTTTGTGATCCTTCTAGTCCCCTGTATTTCTTCTATTCTTGTAGTTCATTCTACTTTAACTGTCTCATTCCAAAAACTCTTCATATCACGCTATAGAGAGAGCCGCCACATTCTTTCTTGCTGCCCTGTTCTTTAATATGAGCCAATCTAAGTGACCTTCGTTAACTGCATTCAGTGCCTCTCATAACATTCAGCATGTGGACTTTATGAGCCCATGACAAGCCCAACAATCTAACTTTTCTTTGTTCATCAGACAAATTACATAAAATTTGCCATGGCTGGCCATCTCTTTCATTGTAACTGAGGAAGCACCATTTCACCTAAGATGGAATTCCTCTGCAGAGCTAATTCTCTACAGAATATCTGTAGTGTTCTGCTATACAACTACAACAGATGTTACATAACGCCAGCTTGTCAGTCAACTGAGATAATCAGTATAGCTGGTGTGTCTGAGTACCTTTAAAGACTGAAAGGACCACTATGTAAAAATACATTGGATTTCTTGTCAGACTAATGACATGCTAGAGCCTCCCATTCTCCCACTAAATAATGCTGTATTTGGTATGAGATCATCAGAGGCAAAGACACCTTTTTATTTTATCATAAATCTGTCACTGACTCCTGGGCTAGAATGGAAGCATCACAGGCCATCAGATATTTTTTTGTCAAAATTGGTAAAAATGAATTAAAATTATAGTTGAGGCCAAATAGTCCTTTTAAGCCTATGTGCAGAAAAGATTCCACAACCATGAAGTCTCCCTGCACAGTAATAAGGAGAATGGTTTAAATTGATCTATTGTATAAGGTGAACGTTAGCTAAGAATTTTTATCCAAGGAAAGGAGGCAAGAGGGGACAGTGATCTGTTCTGAATTAAATGTTAAACCAAAACCACATTTCCCTTAACATTATCAAAGGTGAGTATTAGGAATTGACCCTTCTCTAAAGTCAATATTACAAGGTATAGATCCAAATGGGCAAAGACATTGTTAACTGGCTGTATTGAATCTACTATTCAATAAAAAAAATCAAGGATAATTAATTGATCACTGCTCAGAAATAACATCAGTTATTTCATCAGTTTCAGTTCCATAGCCTTAGCACCTCCCTGATTGCCTAGTTTGGCTAGAACTTTAAACCAAAATATAATGCATGTAATAGGTCAAGATTAAGAAAATTACCATCTTCCCAGATGCAACCAATGAAAACAAAGCACCATGTATCTTTTGTCCTGCTCATGTTTGAATGATTCTGTTACCTTAATGAAACCTATGGCCATAGCCTATGAGGTATGAAATTTGGAATAAAACCTTTCAGGCAGCTATCTAGGTGCACTATATACAGAGTCTAGTCATTGTCAATCATTACAGTAATGGCACTGCCACTTTTATTATGTCTGAGAGCAGATACACTTTAATGGTGATAGTCTAGTACCTCAGGAACCATAACCTGGGTCAAACTCAGTCATTATCAGTTGCTGTGTGATCTCCTTTAACATATTGCAATGGCAGCATACAAGACTCTTCATCATCATGCACAAAGCTGAGCCTGTGATGTGTGAGGAAGGGCTGCAACTGCCAAATGACTTTCAACCTCATGGCTGCTAATTGTTTGGTGGACTTACTCTGCACTTGTTAGACATCTGCGGTAAATCCTAGTTCTGAAGGAGAGGCAAGTATCTAGGCAATTTCAAGAGCAGCTTCCATCTGGCTACCTTATTCCGTATGTGTTGTGTGAGTATCAGGGCTTTTGGTTCCAGTAATCTCTGGTTCTGATTATATGCATCCTTCAAATTCTCACTTAATTGAGCCCACATGAATTCACTGTGTGTAAAGCCCTACAGATGGAATGCTGGCCTCGCTGAAGTCAATGGCAAAACTGTAAGTGCAAAGGAATTACTTTTAGGTCCCGGAAAGCTGATGCAAAATGAGTGAGGGGTTTTTGATTAATTTCTGAGATGACTGGTAAAAGCTAAAGCACAAGGGCAATACACTAGCAATACTTAAAGAGATAGAACTTTAACTGGGATCAACCATCAAAGCTCAGCTGATTTCAGTGGAACAATACTGATTTACTCCAGCCGAATATCTGGTCCCAAATGTCCAAAATTCTGTTACCAATGTCTCTTTCATATCTGCCATTTCCCACACTATAGATACCCTCTGGCCCTCCAGTGGTCCACAAATCATTCATATATAAGAAAAAATGTCAGGCATTAATGATCGTAGCACTGCATCCAATCACCATAACTACTAATCGTATGTCAGAAATCCGTGAGTACACAGCAGTCTGTTTGATTTCAGCAAACACAGCCCACCAATTGCTGCTGTCTTGTTCCACTCCCTCAAGTTGGATCAGTCCAAACGCGGATATAACTAACACAACCTCTTATGCATATGTGATGTTAAATTAATAAACTGACTTCAAAACAGCCTTCCTGCTCCAAGCAACAAGCTTCCTATTTATAACTAAAAAATAAAAAGGAGGCAGAGAATTCTCCAAATAATTTCTGAAATCCAGGCAAAAGACCAGATGCTATCCTGATCTAACCCTTGAAATGCCACTGACTTCTAAGTGATTCTAAGAGGTGAAAGCCAGGGAATAATCTGGATCAAAAGCTTTTAGGGGGAGCTTTTTTGTATTTTGTCTTCAGTGTTCACTTTACATTTGCTTTGGGCAATATTCTAATCCCTTTAGTATTACTTACAATATGAATGGAGCAGATTGAAGTCAACAGACCTGACCCTCAGTTAAACAAAGACCAATTTATGCTGCTCTTGCTGTGTAAGAGGATCTTCATTACAGTTATGCCCACTTTCAGGCCCCAATAGTATGCCTTGTAGCGTAAGGTATGACTCAACTTGGTAAGGGTATTAGAATCTGGTACTTTTTATTAAATCTAAACATGTTTAGTATGGAAGCCAATCAATCTCTTTGTCAAAGGAGTTAAAACACAAAAGTTGATTTTGTTAATTGCATTTTTTCTTAGTGGTTAGGTTAATTAATCATCACATGTGTTCATTAAAAATCTTAATTCCTAAAAAGAAACCTTAAAGTTTGCACTTAGTCATGGGATGACATCTAAATAACCTTAAACCATGGCAGAGCTGGGAACAGCCTAGGGGTCCTGACAGCTAGACCTGTGTACTACCTGCTTGATCACATTGAGTATAGCATGACATGTCCAAGATTTGGCAGTACATAAGCAAGTACATGTTGAAATATTCCAGTATTACATCGCCATTCAAATACTGCAAAAGGTTGTGATCTCGGCTCACACTAGCCATTGAAAGATGATGGATTACTTACACTTTAAAATGTTGAATTCCATTCATTTTTATATTTTCTAAACTATTTAATAGTGGAATAGTAATGGAGTCCTTAATTTACTTTTTTGTTGGCTAATCCCTTGTGCATGATTCTTGCAAAATAAACAAAGCAAACTTTTTGCAGTATGATTAAAAGACTAAAAGGGTGATGAAAATGGGTTTCATTCTTGACTTTGTCTTGTCTTGGGTTTGCTAAGTCTTTGCTCAGTGCTCCAAGTACATAACCATTTTTGCTATTCCAGATATATATGCTGAAGTTTAAATAAAAACCTAGAAATCGATTCTCTGGAATAAAATATATACTACTAAAGCTAGCAAGCATTAAAGCCTGGCATTATTCAGCAGTAAATTACATTGCTCCAGAAACACCATGGCATTTGAAATTCCAGTAATCTCTTGCCTTAAGCATTCATATGAAGAATAACTTCTGAGCTATGTGAAAGAATGAACAAGAGAAAATGAAATCTGAAAAAAAATAATAATGGGCCAGATCATCTGGAGTAAATCTCTGTAACTCTGTCAATGTCTATTGAATGACGCATTTACACCAGCTCAAAATCTAGCCCAATATTTTTAATTCTTTTACAGAAATTCTCATTTCCTCCCCCCTATATTTTCCTCGTTAAGCTGTTCAAAATAATGTAATCACTCAAGCTATAATTTACATTTTACCATTACTCTACATCTACATTTTCCTTTTATAGTAACAAAAGGTTTTTGTCATAAAAAGATACTAAATCAAGGAAACAAACTTTCTTAGCACCACTCCACCACCTCTCCCAAACCCACATGGGCACACAGATTGATGTTTAGTGTAGTTGTAAAGTATTTCTGTCTGCCAAAATTAGACTTTTTTACAATACTCTGGGGCATTTCTTACAGAGGATAATATAATCTACACTATAATCAGCTCTTAAATACCATGTTTCAATAAATGGATCCTCAGCAAGATGTTTTGCAATTCATATAAAACAATTCAAAATACACAATAAATATATATCTAGAGAAAGAGGATACAAGAAAGAAAATTACAAGCAAGGTGAAATGTGGTGGATATGATACTGAGAAAGCAATAACCATAAAACAGAGGCAGATTGGATCCAGCTAGGGAAATCAAACATAGCCTGTGTTTCTTTATAATGAAATGATAGGCATCAACAATAGCCAAGTTTAACACTGTGTCTCATATTTTAATAAAAACCCATATGGCATGATGCTCTGCAGTTAAAGTTACTTGCAGTAGTGGTTTATAGAGGTGGTTTAAGTACTGACTGAAAAGATTTGCATTTACAGCATCTGATAAATCACATCCAGAGAGGGTTTGCAGCAATCTATAGTCAGTCAATGCTTTGGTCTTATACTATTTGATTCAGTCCAGCTTACACAATATAGTATAACAAGCCATGATTCTTACTGTTTTTCTTAAAATGTGTGCCTGTTTTGCCTGTTAAACATGGAAAATCCTCATATTTAAGTATGTTAGAAAACCTGCTGGTTAAATGAAGGCCATACCCCCAAGCCAGCACTCCCAGGCTGTGTGGCAGTGAATATGCATTACCATGAGATTACTAACCTCTCTTTTGTCTAGAAAGTTCATAGCATTATGGGGATGAAGTCAATCAGAATTCATAGTTCATAAACCTGTCAGCCCCAACTTCAAACTGAGATTAAACACAGATAAAACAAAAAGACTTTTTTAAGGAAATGGAAATACCAAGTAATGGAATTTTTTGGTTGTATACAGCTGGATTTATTTCAAACCCCATGTACATGGCTTAAAAAAACAAAAAAACAAAACAAAAAAAACACAAATCATGTTCCCAATGGTGAAATTCTGGGTGGGAAAGAGAATACAGAATCATATTTCCTGTTCTGTAGCCAGTTCATGACTATTCAGGCCCCAATCTGGCAAAAGCTAAGGGACTTCTGTAAGCAGTCCTGCTGAGTTGAGTGCAACTACTCACATGCATGGTTACTCATGTGCATAAAGACTTGCAGGATTGAGGCCTTAGTCTTGGCCTGTCTTTGAATTCTATGAATTTTATGGCCTTTTCACTGTCAATACTCCTCTCTCCAGTAATGTAGCATGGCTTCTCTCCTTCATTATGAAAACAAATATTGGACATTGCAGTTATCAAAACCAGGTGTACCACTCTGTGGCACTTACTTGGACAGTGTCAAACCCTCCAACTCTCAGCTTCAGTTGGTTGCTGCTTTTTAATAAAAATGAGTCACAAAAACTGATAGTAAAGTTTAAATACTGGCAAAACTTTAGAAGTTGTTGGTTATTTTTGAGAGAGAGAGAGAGAGGTTTTTCCATTTCCATTTCTATGTACACTCACACACACAAATGCCAGGAAAATAAACCCGAAGACTGTAAAGCAAAGAAAGAAATGGGCCAAGAAAAAAACATCAGGTCAGTATAAATGGGAATGGAGAGCTAAATCCTCCCTCAAACATACAAATAGTTTCAGTCATTTCACAGGAATAAGGAAAGAAGGATCTGGCCCTTGGTAAAATCAAGAGGAGACAGAAATGGGGAACAAAAATGGTTAGCTATTGAAATTAAAGTCTTTTTTATGAAATCATTATCCATTATGATGATTGGAATGGAAAAAAAAACCTGTTAGCAAAGTTTTTACATTTCTAAATGCTGTCCAAGCAGTTATCAGATAAAGGAATGAACTTTTGATCAAGACTTGTGAAGCTGATTCTTATAAACAGAATAAATTGTTAAACCAGCTCTCACAAGGAGAACTATTAACCAAGAATGTAAATTGCTTCATTGCTAACTACCCAAAATAGAATGCATTTAGCTCACAGTAAAATATATTAATCAAATCGTGGGATTTGTTTGTTGTTATAGATATGTGTGATTAAAAACAAAATGTTATTTCATCTGAATAAGAAAGTAGCTAACAGGGAATAAATATAGAACATTATATTTAGAATGCTTTATATTCAAGATAATTTGTAGGTAAGTGCTGCAACCTTTGCATGACTCTTGCTATGTATGCTTCAGGAAAATATAGCAAGGCTTGAGAAATACATACAATCCACCAGCCTTTGGGTATTCTGCTATGCTTGTCTAACTGTACAGTGCTAGATGGAAAAAAGTCTGTAAGGTTTATAGTATTAGCCAATATCATATATATTATATATAATATAACTTATATTTTATATAACTATGAATTTTATTCATATTAAGCTCTTCCAAATTCTTTTTAATTAAGTTAAGCTGATTAATGAAGAGTACATGTGAAGTATTATAGTTTCAGTGTTACGTATAAATACACTCCAGAAAAACATATCTTGTTATTGAGTTAAAATTCTATCTATAACAATAGGCGTCACCAATAGTTAAGGCTCCCTGATACTTTCAATTATAAATCTCTATTTTCAGTTGCTTATAACTTTGCTAAGTTTAAACCATTCTAATTGAATTTTAAACCAATGTGTCTACCTCAGGCTGAATTCTTAGGGGAAGTTTCAGCTAAAATAGTTATGCTACTTTTGCATCTGATGCATCTGACAAAATGTGTTTCTGCCCATGAAAGCTTATGCCCAAATAATTAGTTTTTAAGGTGCCACAGAACTCTCCTTTTGCTGGAAACAGATGAACACAGCTACCCCTCTGCAACTCGTCAGTATAAGGACAATGTACTTCAAAAATCAGACTTAACAGACTCAGAGAACTGGTAGGTGAGGGCCCATGGGAGGAAAATGTAAGGGATAAAGGAGTTCAGGAGAGCTGGCAGAGATAATACTAAAGGTGAAACTGCAAACTATCCTGATGGAAAGGAAAGATAGGAAGAATAGAAGGAGGCCAATATGACTCCATCAGGAGTTCTTTAATGACCTGAAAATCACAAAGGAATCCTACAAAAAGTGGAAATGTGGATGAATACCTAAGGAGGAGTACAAGGGAATAGCACTAGCATTTAGGGACAAAATCAGAAAGGCTAAAGCCCAAAATGAGTTAAACCTAATAAGAGACAGAAAAGAAAATAAGAAGATGTTCTTTAAACACGTGATGAGTAAGAGAAAGACAAAGGAAAGTGTAGGTCCTCTGTTTAGCAGGGAAGGAAATATCAAGAAGGGAGAAGGGTTTAATGCCTATTCTGCTTCAGTCCTCACTAAAAAAGTTAATGGTGACAATTAATATTAAGAACAAGGAGGAAGGAATGCAAGCCAAAATAGGGAAAGGAGAATATTTAGGTTAGTTAAATATATTCAAGACTGTAGGGCCTGGTGAAATTCATCCTAGGATATTTAAGGAGCTAGCTGTAGCAAACTTGGAACTGTTAGCAATTATCTTTGAAAACTCATGGAGGATTGGTGAGATCCCACGGAACTGGACAAGGGTAAACACAGTACCTATCTGTACAATGGGGAACAAACAAAGAGGACCCAGGGAACTACAGACTGACTAAGTCAGCCTAACTTCAATACCTGGAAAGATACTGGAATAAATTATTAAACAATCCATTTGTAAGCACCTACAGGATCTTAAGGAATAGTCAGCATGGATTTATCATGAACAAATCATGTCAAACCAACCTAATTTCCATCATTGACAGGGTTATTTGCCTAATGGATAGGGAGGAAGCAGAAGACATGATGTCTTGGTTTTAGTAACGCTTTTGACACAGTCCCACAAGACAGCCTCATATGCAAACTAGGGAAATGTGGACTAGTTGAATTTACTATAAGGTGAGTACACAACTGGTTGAAAGACCATACTCAAAAAGTAGTTCTCAATGATTCACTGTCATACTGGGAGATGTATTTAGTGGAGTCCCGCAATGGTCGTTCTTGGGTCTGATACTATTCAATGTTTTCATTAATTACTTGGAAAATGGAGCAAAGAGTATGCTTATAAAATTTGTGGGTGACATCAAACTGGAGGGGGAGTTACAAGCACTTTGGAGGACAGAATTAGAATTCAAAACAAGCTTGAAAATTTGGAGAATTGGTCTGAAGTAAACAAGGTGCAATTCAATGAAGACAAGTGCAAAGTACTTACCTTAGGAAGGAAAAAAATCAAGCACACAACTACAAAATGGGGAATAACTGGCTAGGCAGTAGTACTACTAGAAAGAATCAGGGGGTTATAGTGGATCACAAACTGAATGAATCAACAATGTGATGCAGTTGCAAAAAAGGCTAATATAACTCTGGGGTGTGTTAACAGAAATGTCATATATCAGACACAGGAGGTAATTGCCGCATTCTCTTTGGTAGTGATGAGACCTCAGCTGAAGTACTGTGTCCAATTAAGAGCAACACACTTCAGAAGAGATGTGGGCAAATTGGAGAGAGTCCAGAGGAGAGAAACAAAAGTGATAAAAGGTGTAAACCTGACTTATGAGGAAGGTTAAAAAATGGGCATGTTTAGTCTTGAGAAAAGAATATTGAGGGGGGACCTGATAATAGTCTTCAAATATGTTATATACGGCGCTGGTGAGACCCCACCTGGAATATTGTGTG
>ML675604.1:51107011-51297132 GCA_007922155.1 Mesoclemmys tuberculata
AAGAACCACCCATTGCAATACATGTCTAAACACTATTCAAATGCAGTATACTGGGTTTTGAGTCACAGAGATTTTGCTACAATACATGAATGGGTACTATTTAACTGAAATTTACTGAGTTTCAAGTAACAGGTTTATCAAAACCCACAGGCTACATTCTGATTACATTGCCTTTAGTACTTAGCGCCTGCTGACTCCTCCCGGCGCTGGTAAGTTTCACAGAGATTTTGTTACAATAGGTGGCGGCCGGGGGTTGATACAAAGCAGTTAGCATTTTACATTTCAGTCCAATGAGTTTATATTCCTATTAATTTAAAATGGAGTTGGGTCACTTTAGTTATAAAATGAAACAATGTTACAACACGTGTTTCTCGCCATCTCAATGATTTTAACCTTTTAACTCCCACATCCTAGTCTATTCAGTTGCCACCCACCTGATAACCAACCTACTCTGTATATTGTGCTGCACTGATCTATGCCAGCCCCATAATTTTTGTAGTAGTGAGAGAACAATCCTTACTTTGACAGTCTCCCATCTCATCCAGTGAAGCAGTAACAACCTATTGACAGAAGGATTTCGTTTCCATTTGTCCTGACATTCCTTGGTTTCTTGAAGTTGAGATCAGACATCCCACTCAGAAACCCATTCAGAATTTTAATAGGACTTCAGACAGAGGTTAGATGAAAACTGCATGGATTTTCATAGGCAAGCTAATCCCTGAACACTTTTGACAACAACACTTGTCAGGAGAACTGTCTTTGAACTTCTCTAAGACAAAGAATGACCAGTTATTTACTGAAGAAAAGTACATACCCATAATACATACCCATTTCAAGTACATTTTACTGTAAACTGAAATATCCAGCTAAGGGCAGATTTGGAGGGAGAAAAAAAAATCCTCGTTGTACATATCTTTAAAGAAAATCTGGCCTGTTAGTTTATAAAGCTAGAGACTGTCTATAATGTGATTAATCAGATGTATGCAGCATACATAATATATGGGATAAGGTCACAGCATGAGGGGGACATCAGTAATAAAATGCAGTGATTACTTTTTTAATATCACAAAAGGATACTGTTTTTGCTGCAATGTGTGACTGTGAAAGCTGAAAAAGTGGAAAGAAAAAATATATTTTCTGGCACTGGTTGCCATGGCAGCAAGCTGAAGTTCAAGGAGAAGTGGAGAATCTGAATTCTGTGGCAGGGTAATGAATTTAGCATCTACAGGAACAGAAATGGATTTTCTGTCACAGCCTGTTAATCAACTACAAGGAACTAACATACTGCAGATATTTTGGAATGTTTTAGATCCACTTCTGATGTATGAAAAGTGTATCAACAATTATCTCTTGGGGCTCTGTCCTCCCTCTCTCCCTCTTTCTTCAAACCAGTGCACTTAAAATGATATTAATGAAGCGGGTATGTGCTGCCAATTGGAGAAGTCTTTGCTAAACACAGACCAGAAATCAAGAGGCGCCACCCTAGTCCGGGGAGAATGAAAGAATAATATAACCTCTTCACTGTTCACAATGTGCCACTTTCAAAGTTGGGTGTATGCCATTGCACATATATTTGCATGCACCTTATTTTTTCATGCAGATACCTGATATGTATAAATAAAGCAAGTAGCTGTGAATGCACATGGCCAATCAGGCACCCAACTTACTGTAAGAGCATGCAAAGACGCAGCTGGCATGAGCATATTGGATATTGCATGTGCAATACAGATACATGCAAAGGTAAGCACACATTTGCAGGCAATTAATCTTGATTATAAATCAGGGGCCTATAAAACTGTTTTATAGGAAAGGGTGTTTTGTGGGATCATTCATCTCATGTACTCCTAAACAGAATTAAAGCGTTTATCTGAAACTTCTGACAATGATCATTGGATGCCTAGATAGATTGTGGGTGGATGGATAGTAGATTCCATCTCTTCTGGGTGTATCAAAGACCAATCAGCTGCCGAGAATTGCATGTTCTGGATTGGTGTCTAGAAAATCCGTGTAAAATTCCTTTGAACAAGTTCACTGCTCAGCCCTGTGGGTCTGCAATCTCTTTCTCCTGGCTACCAACCTCCAGTATTACATGAGTGTCATAGCTTTGCCACAGAGTTCCAGACACTACCAATGGAAAGTTAGCAAAGGGAACTCAGATGAATGGGAAATATATTGAAAAAAACATTTCAGAGCAGTCTGATCATGCTGATGCTCCAGATACTCTATATGCAATAAAAATTGCTTTCGCTGTCTTTCGGTTGCTGGGGGCACACTTGGGGTATTCACATGTTAATGAGAGAAAAAATCTCCATTCCCTAAATTAAAAAGAATTATAGTATTTTTACATGTAACTTATCTGAATATATAGCACCGGAATCTCCTTTCAGTCACACTCATGTAAAATAAATATAAATTCACTGAAGTCAGTGGAGTTACAACAGTGTAAAACCAGTATAAGTGGAGAATGAGACCCAGCATGTGGTGTGAGACAGTGAAATAAGAAGAGAAGAAACAATTAAGTGATTAAAAATAGTTGCTTAACAACACTTGTCTTTTCAAGGGATGCCCTCTAAAATTTACCTAGGACTGCAATATAAGTATGGGGGGGGCATATTTTAACCATTGCTCCTAGCCTCTTTATAGCACACTGCTATAAATTATTACCCCTAATTTACCTGATCTGGCAAGCAGATAAGGTTATCAGAGCTCCAAGAATTGCTGCATCCTCCTTGTGGCATTGTCATTAGGAACCAGGCATTAAATAGAGGCCTTGTTACAGTGAAGATGATTTCAATGAAGTATAATTGTATAGAGCATCAATAAACAACAGCCTGGAAACCTAGCCTTAGAATAAAGCACTGGTAATATGTAGCTTCTGAAGGAAACACAATGCAAGTTAAGTAGTAAGTGGATTGCTTACATCTAATTATTAGGCCATTAAATTAGGTGAGAAAAAAGACAGAACAGATTATGTCTCAGCCTCCCCCCTCACACACACACTTCCCCCCCTCCAATCTGAAAGGCAAAAGAAGACAGATGTAAGAATAGAAATTCACTGAGGTCCTATAGGAGCTCTGCTTGCCTGTTGCTTTATAAACTAATGGACTACAGATGTTACCATATTTTAGTAGAGTATTATATGTAGATTGGAGAATATGTACTTTCCCAGCAAGACAGATGTTTTGTGCAGTCAGTGGAAAATTCAATCAAATGAATTGTAATTGCAAAAGTAATTAAAGTTTATTACTTACAGTAAATACACCCACCAAGTTTAGAGCCCCTAAAAGAGAAAGTGACATTTCTCTTTTATTCATGCTGAAGACAAAATTATGCTGGAAGGATTAGACCAGTAGAGGACTACCTATGAACTGGGATTAGCAGGAAGAAGAACCAATGATAAGAAGTTATTGGAGTTATTTATAGCATCTGTATATGTAAACTGAGAAAACTAAACATGAAAGAATACTGCTGATCAGTGTGAAGAGAAGAGTGAGTACAAGTAAACGGAACAGACAATGTGCTCTGACTTGTACCCATTGTAACCTCATTCCCTTTGATGGCCCTGTGTATGCAGCACTACCTTGAACGTTAAAACCTATTTTACTAAGAGGAGGAAAGCTCAATGGGACACGGGGTTATCCCCTACTGTTCTCAAGAGGAGATGGTGGAAAAGACATAGCACGTTCTTTGAGTCACATTCATCACTTTGCAGGCGGATCACTTCTGATGCCATAGTTTGTTTTCACTAGGGGCCAAAGTTCCCAACTGCTTAACTCCCTTCTCATGCTGAGCTTTTGTCTCCTATTTCCTAACCCTCTCTTCTTGAGTCTCCCCTCTCCAACTCCAACACAATTGCTGAGTTGGAAGTATGCCACACCATCCTGCGAGTCAGTTTCCTTCCATGAGCTGAGGGGGGGCTATGCGTTAGACACTCCCCACCTGGACAGCACAGAGCTCTGTGCCATAGTAGCAGCAATTTTTGTGCATCTTATTCTACTTAGCAACTGTTGCTAAGTAGGGCGAGGCTTCCAGTGCTGTGTAGGCAGGTTCAATTAAAATAAAATTTTCAAAGACGGGAACTTTTTTCCCCCTAACTTCACTTATTAAAATATCATTTTGATTCCACTGTATTTACACAGTTGGTACCAGGATGGTAGCAATGCACTGAGGACCATGGTAAAAATAGCATAAACTAATGTATTTTCTCATGTAGAAAACAATATTGTGTTTGCTGTAATGAATTTTTGTACCTGGGTCTTATCAACTCTAAACAGCAATAGATATACTGTGCTGATGCTGCTATCAGAAATACTTCTGAATAACTGGCTGATGCAATACTGGAACCCAGAAAGAGCACAGTTCTAGCCATAGTTGCACATGCACAACTCCCATTGATGTCAGTGGTTGCTGCATATGTTTAATAGCATAACTTGGTTCAAAATGTCTATGAGACAACTGTAGCAACTGTTCCCCGGCCTGTCGTGTAGCAGGTATAGTTCCACGGCACCTGCAATGTTGGAGATGTGTGCACGCCTAATTCCCCTCCATGGCAACACCCTGCACTCAGCCATGCCGGGGTAAAGAGAGACAATGGGCAAGTCTGATGAATCTATTGGCTATTGACCACTACAGAATGGAGGTGCAGATGCTGCATATGCAATTGCTATCCTCAGGCTACAGTAGAGGTTGCAACGCAGCTTTATTATCACTGACAGTCCCAGTTTAGATAGTGCCTCTCTTCTGAAGTACATTCTTTAACCAGCCTAGCTATTTTCAGTTAAGGCAGGGGTTGGAGGCTCTTCTGCAAATGAAGAGTCATTGGAGCCACGGAGAGAGTAAAAAAGAGACAACACAAGCCTGAAAATGATTGTAGTCTAGTGGATAGCACACTCCCCTAGGCAGTGGGAGACCTAGGGTCCAGTCCCGCTACTTCAATGACTCTTTAATTAGTTATCCAGAGTGGAAAGCATGCGCTGCCCGTGCAGCCCTTAAATCTTTAACAGGAGAGATTGAGGAAGTGCCTCCCACACATCAGACTATCCCATACCCCAAAGATTAGAGTATTCACTGGACACATGGCTGAGCCCTCTTCATATTCCTTCTCCTCAGGTGGGGGGTAGACTTGAAGTGGTGTGTCTCCCATTTCCTGGATGAGTACCTTAACCATGGGGCTAAACATTACGAGGGAAGTGTTTCTCCTGTTCACTAAAACAGTGTAGGCACCTACTACCAAGCAGAAATAAGCTAGCACCTATTTCCAAGACAGGGGTAGGTTTAGCACATATTCATGTCCTCAGCATTTCCCACTGGCTAACTTAGGCAGCTTCCTGCCTAGCACGCTGGCTTTTGCAAATCACAGTAGGTACTTATATAGGGAGCCTGGGTACTTAAATCAGGCTTTGTGAATCTCAGCCCTGGCCTACACTTACCGGGCGATTCGGCAGCAGTCGATGGGAGTTATGCAAGCTACCAGAGTAGCTTGCGTAACTTCTGTTGACTGCTGTGCTTCCCTTCTGCACGCCATCTTCACTGCACTGCACCAACGGCAACCATGTTCCCATCGATGCAGCGCTATGCTACTTGAGGGGGTGGTTTGACTGCGTTAACTTTTGAATCAACTGAGCAGGTCTTCACTGACCACTCAGGCGATCCAGATAGGTCGATCTGACAGCAGCAACTTCACTGCTGTCAGTGTAGACATACCCTCCGTGATTTTCTAAACACCTAAAAGTTAGGTGTTGTGACACGCAGCATCACAATGCCTAACTCCTTTTGCACATTCAGGGCCAGGTTTTTAAAGCCATTTGGGTGCCTAACTCCCATTGACTGAGTACTTTTAAAAATCTGGCCCTCAGACTATTTAAAAAGAAATGCTGCAGATTCATATAAGTCACACATGATTGTAACCTTCCATCTTTGTGACTTAGTCTGCACTGATGAGCCTAGAATATTGTTACTGGCCCATCTCAGCCACATGTCATAAAGGAATAATAATACAAAATGGCTGATTCTAATATTATGGCACAAACTGATCATGAACTGATCATGTTCTCAATCTACTGGTATTATCAAAATATAATTTATTTTACTGACAGAGATTCAAGGATATAAAAGAAAATGCAACTTTTGCAGCACAAAAGCCCTAAAATGATCAATATTCTGTAAAATAACATGATTAGCAAACACATTTTGTGCCTGTTGACAATTTACAACTGGAAATGCTAATGTCAGCACTGGAATAGCTGCTGGAATACTGCCCGGATTTTCCACAAGGATTAGAGTCAAGAGTTCAGTGACACTTGTGGATTAACAACAAGCGGATTTGTGCATGAGTCATTAAATTAGCAAAAGAGGGTGTTTATATTTACAGCATTTGTCAGCTCTGTTCCTTGGCAGGCTTAGAGAAAACAATTAGTGATGAGCTAATCAGTTCAGAAAGAATCCAAACCAGCCCCAAACCCGCTGTAAGGGGAGATCTGTTTCAGTGGAAAGAAAAGATATAGTTTCATTCCCCTACCTTCCAAACCACCCATTCTCCAGATCTTGGAATTCCTTTAAACCCCGATATCTGCAAGCTCAGGGAATCTTCCACTGTCAAAGAAAAAGGATATTCTTGATGGAGACAATTTGATTAAAACACTGGACCTCTTGGATGAATGAATAGCCTAGAAAAGATTAAATAAAACCTGGATCATATATTATCCCTTTGTTTGACAGATATTTCAGGTTTCTCTAAAGGCACACACTCATCATACCTCACTCCGCATTTTTCTTTGGAACTGTTCCCTTTCTGTGTTTAGTAGTGCGGTGACCAATTAGTGGGCTGTTGAGCACAAAGGAAAAGGGAAGGATAATACATTCGAGCTGGCTCATCTACAATTTTTCTAAGTAAACAGCTGCTCAGAAATACATGTTTTATTAATTGAATCCCGTGTTTCTAATTGTGATAGATGCATGTTGGAAAATGCTCAGAGTCAATGGCGTAGAGCACTATGGTGACAATGATGGACCTGTTTGCTCAGCGTGGATGACGGAACGGGGCAGGGGAGATACTAGAGCTCTTTTTGTACCCAAAGATTGCCAGTGTTTCTGGCAGTAAACCACCTGGCTACAAATACACTGTGGTTACAATTCTGTGCAAAAACGAATAAGCACTGTGTGAAAACATGTCCATTTACTATCAATCTGATCATTTTTGGCTCTATACTCAGGGATGTAAAGGTACTATAATAAATCAGTGGAACTGTTCATGAGAAGGACACTGAATGCTAGAAGGAATCATTTACTTTAGTACTGAGTCTGCAGACTAAAATAAAGGGGGGTGGGGTGTAACCACCCCTTGGCATGACAGGGTAGTTCCGGTTCAGTCCCCATATTTATTCAATCCTAGGTCTCTGCGCAGAGACTGCTGACAGGAATGTCGGTTGTGACACAGACATTGTGATCAGCAAGCTTATTTCACAAAGGACATTAAGGGCTTCCCCCCCCCCCCGCACACACCAACAATGCTGGATTTGAATCAGCAATGAAAAGGTGAAAAGCTCCACACCCTCATCCAATTCCTCTCTCTGTTTTCTCAATCCCCACTTAGAAGCCTGAAAATCAACGTCACCCTTGCTATTTTGAAGAGAGGGAGTTTTCTCCCATCTTTTGGCTGGGGGATGAAAATAACATACTGAGATGGGTTTTGTTTGACACCAAGTTCAGCTCACATAAATGTCCTGTCCTGGCAAGAATTCTTTGTGCCCTGACACATTCAGTAATATTAGCATGTCTTGGAGAATGGTGTCGTACAGTTAAAAGCTGCCCCAGAGTCCACAAAAGGAGCACAGGCTGCAAAGGAGGCAGGAATACAGATGCTCTGAAGGAAACACTGTGATTCCTGGAGTCACAGAATCTCTGCCCCATACCAAGCCCATCTGCACTTCCCTCCTTTCCCCTAACACTGCCTTCAGGAGTTAGGTTCCCATTGGCCGACTCCTTCTGCAGCTTTGGAGAGAGATACTGTTTGCTTGGACTTTCATTTTCATCTGCTCCCTGAATGTCCATAGGGACAGCAGGGGAACATCCTTTACGTGCTCCCCACCTCCACACCTGGATCCAACCTGAAATATATGGAGCCCCGTCACTTGGAGCTAGTATGAAGGGGCCTCCACCCACCCCCTAGGAAGAGGGGAACATGCCATGGGGTCGGCAGCTTCCTCTCTTCAATTCTCCAGGAGATGCTTCTGCTGGAGTTTTCTCCTATCTTGCCAATGGAGGGAAGCACAAGATTCATATTTTCGTAGGTCTCGCAAAAACAACATTCACAGATTGATTTTTCCCCTCAGATCTGTGGGTCTACCAATCACTAGATATGAGGAACCCAGAGGACATACCATATGAGAATATAACAATTTTCATATTTTAAAGTCATATGTGGGCCCCAAATGCACTGAATATAAGTGGCTTTATTTGTTTGCTTGCTTCCTATTAATAAGGAAAAGGAATCTCAGCTCAGAAAATGATTTTTCTTTCAAATGAATTCTTTAAAAAGAAACATCAAAAACTATTGTAGAAAAAGGAGGAAGAGAGCTAGCAAAGGCAAATCTTCTTCTTTTAATTTTTCTCCACTGATTTTATTAATAATAATAATAACAGTGTGTAGGTCTCCTAGAGAGCTTTTCAGTCCTAGCTCGCCAAGGACTTTTTGTTTTAGGCACACACCACTATTCCCATCTCCACAGAAGGTGAAACTGATGCACACAGACTAGAAGTGGCTTCCCCAATTCTCAGTAGTTGGGCTAGGACCCAAATGATTCTCAGACCAGTGGTCTATACACTGGAACTCATTTGACATAAGTGGGCATTAAGTCCTACAAAGACCTCAGCATGCACCTTATCCGGACTTTGGAACCACCATAGTAAAGAGTCTTCCCTGCCCCCAAAATCCATTCAAGGTTTTATACAAGACCTGTTTCATGCTGGCACAGGTCTTGGCGAGTTAGTTCCATACAGATATTCAGCCAAACAGGATGTCTTCAAATAGCATTCAGAGTGCTTTACAGTACTGAGTTGTACTGTATTAAAACCAGGCTCTCAGTGATCAGGAACAGACAATGTGCCTGGCAGACTTGGATGCTCTTCTTTATTTAAAAAGAAATTTATCAAGCCATTTGCCAGATGGATATTTCACAAGCTTGCCCATCTCAGACAAGAATCAATTAAGTGTAAGGAGGTTTTTTGGTCAGAGGTCCCAGAAAAGCAGCAGTGTGATATGAGTACTGCCACCTTGTGTAGTCTCTGGCCATAGGAAGTTTCTTGTAGCATGTCTTCCTGTTAGGCAACATTATTGAATAACTTAAAAGTTATTAACTGATCATGTATTGATGTGGTAGAAAGGCAATTATTATGCTAGTTCTCTTCCCGAGTCTCTCTTTCAAACTAAACATCTGCAGGAACTGAAATATCTTTTGATCTAAGTTATCTGTAGATTTTGGTATAATGCAGTCACCATTTCAGCTATAATCATAATCTGTTATAGAAAGCGAGTAGATGATAAAAACCATACTGAAAGATGGAGAGAGAAGGAACTTTAAGGAGTGAAGTGTTGCACAAGAGGAAAATGAGTGACTCAGAAAACAACAGAAAGTTAAGGTGACTGGGATGGGGTATTTACCACACACTTGACCTGAAAGGGTTGATGTAGATTGAGAAGGGGGCTAGTTAACCTGACAGGCCACAGTTTTGAGGAATCAGGTGGCTAAGCAACCCCCGGACTCAGGGAGGGAGCCCAGCTGGGGAAGAAGGAGCTGGGCAGGATGTATAAAGACAGGAAGTTGGAAGCAGAGGGGGCTGCTGGGAAAGTGTACAGCTATTCCCTGGGAGAAGGGAGGTGTGTTTGGAGGCTGCAGAGATATGCAGTCTGCAATTACTCCCTGGGAGGAAGAAGTGGTGAAGCTGGGGAAGTGCCACATGGTAAGGAAAGGGCTCAGGGAAAGGCAGTAAGGTCAAGGAGGGAACAGACCTAGAAGGCTGGCTACAAGGCCCTTGAGCTAGAACCTGAAGTAGAGGACAGGCCTGTGTTGTTCTACCAGCCTCTAATGAAGTGGTGCTCTGGAGCAGTGAACGGAAAGACTGCATCAGACTGAGGAGGAAAGAATGAAACCCTGAAAGGGGAAAATGTGTCTAGTAACCTGGATGAAGAGCTGAGTCACAAAGAGGCAGCAGCAGCTCATGCTGACAGAGTAAGAAAGACAGAGAGACTGTGCAGCTGCTGAAAGGGGCATTGACCTCATGAAGCTAATCCCCAGAATGGCCAGGAGGAGGCACCATCCTAGCAATGAGTAGAGCAACGTGTCACAGTGAGCAGTAAGGATCAAAGGACAGCAACACAACCAGGCAGATATTCAACGCAGAATGACGATGCAAATAGTTCACAACTACCTAAGCACTGAGCCCAAAATAAAACACATCAAGAAAATGTATGTGATAATGTAAACTTCTGTATCTCATCTTCTTCCATTTTGGTGTCTACTTTCAAAAATATTTTGTGCAGTTCAGCAGTCCCCTATACAGTCTTTACAGACAATCCTATTAAAATTAGAGGTGATGGAAACAAAATAGCGGATCTTCCAAAGGTATGTTAAAAAGGCTTATTGTTTACAGAAAGACAGCTGCACTTTCACGTTCATTTCTGTGTGGCAACAATGACACCCTACAAAGGAAGCAATACTTTCTATGCATGCTCACCGGTGTACAGCCCACTATCTAGCACTTTTCCCTTTCAGACGCAATCATCAAAAACACAAATGGACAGAGATGTACACTCAGAGGGCAAACTTCTGACCTGCATAAGCAGATATAAATATAGGAATTTCCATATTGTATCATTCCGGAGGTCCAGCATCCGGTCTCGGACAGTGGCTGGGACCAGATGCTTCTGCACAAGGTGTAAGAATCCAAGCAGTAGGCAGATGTGGGGTAATCTGCCTCCCGTTAAGGTCTCATTTTAATCCCTACTAGTTAATGCGTGATTTAAGACTCAGTGATTAACAGATTGGGTCTTCTTAGACAAAGCCTGAATATGGGCCATAATGTTCAAGATAATGCCAATCTTATACTACGGAACAGAAAGAGGTTTTAGCAAATACTGACTTTGAATAGAAATAGTGATACTGTAGCTATTCTGAACCAAAATATTCCAATTCTACAGAACCTGATTTGACTCAGGACTCCAGTTTTCATGCTAGCTGGGATTGGAACCTTCACAAGGGTCATATTCTCATCCTGCCATCCCCAGCTGCATTTTCTTAGCTCTGTTGCTAACAGCTGACCAATGTGGGTGCAGCAGTTTTGGCAGAAGATGCCTGCTCTCCCACCTGCAAACTAAGTGAAACATTCACAATGATTGTGAGAGAGGAGAGGCCATAGAGCCTCCAGTTTTCACTCACACACACACACACACACACACACACAAAATTTAATTCCAAATCACTACCTCCATGGGTCATGAAAAGATCAATATTACCGTGGGTGTAACTTTTAAAATCTCATTTAGAGTTATAACTACAAACTTCTGATTTTTCTTCATTGAGTTGAGTCCTTCCTTGTTTTCCATTTGGTATCTTTCATCTTAGTGCATCCAGTGTAATAACTGCCCATGTCATTTCAGTTTTGATTGGTTCATATTTTGGGGTCACAGTTCACAATTTCATTGAGATAAAATTGTCACTTTCAATTTGTCAGTGTAATGTACACAGGCCAGCTAAACTATTGGATAGTGTAAAACAAGGTCTTGCAAAAACTTACTTTTTCTGTAGCTTGCTACGAGAAGTAGCGGAAATATTTCATCAGATACTACTTGGAAAGTAAATATCTGGGTGGTTAGCAAGACCTGTTAAACATTGATAAGGAAGAGTTCTGGCAATACTCCTTAAATAATCTATCTTATCTGTCCTCTTCCCTTACTGCCTTGATACATTGCTGGTTTTGTAGAAAGAAAACATTAAAAAAAAATTCTGTGTGCAATTTATGTAAACTCACACTTAACACACAGGCAAAAGCAAATTTGCTGGGTGTAACATGAAAATGAAATTACACTACAAAGTATCTGAAGTGCTTGAATAATGATTCCTTTAAATGATATTGTGGAAATGGACATATTTTGTGTATTTCCTTATTTCTAGAGTGCTATTAGACTTGTAGATTTATAGTTCATAATTGATCTTTCAGTCTCTTGTCGGTGTGCTCTGCATGTAAATTCTCTACAGAGCTCCCACATACATACATATAATGTGGTTGCATCAATGAGTAGTGGTTTCAGTAAAAGAGACTTCCCTGTTGCTAATTCCGAGTGTCTCCTGAAGTGATTTCAACTTCTAATCTCAGTTGATGTCTTGGTCTTCACTTCCCACTCAAATCACATCACATTACAGTATCTGGCAGGCTTTTTATTGTTGGTTATAACAGGAAAGAGATTAATATAGTGTAATCTCAAAAGTGCTGAGCATCTTTCATTTTTGAAATATTGAGTTGTCTTAATTATTTTTTTCAATCAATGTTCCACCTTTCTTTTTTATTTTAAAAATCAAGGGTTTAGCGAGCAACATCTTCATGTGCCTCTAAGCCAGGTACATTTCCATAAGTTCTGGAGAGATAGAAAACATTCTGAAGTTATCACAATCTCCATATATAAACACCTTGCTGTTAGAAGAAACTAAACATAAAAATTCAGGGCTCCATACAAACACTGCAGACGATTTCAGTCTACCACACCCAACTGGTAAAACCATCCTAATCGTAAATGATCAGGTACAAGTCTCTATAGCTGAAGTCAGAAGCATCTTTGCTTATATTAAAGGGAATAAATCATGTCACCTTTGCACAATGGAGTACCATATGTAGGCCAGTGTGTCAGTCTTCCTTCCATGCCTTAATGCCATATATTCATCCATTGAACAAAAACTGCTTCAGAGAGAAGTAAAATTCATCTGTTAATTTCAGAGTGCAGCATTTGCATTACTCCTTCTTCTACACAGTTCCAATAGACACAAACCTTCAGTGCTTCCTAGTTAACTTAAAACCCATAAGATGAACACTCTCCATGGTTGTATCCTCAGACAATGACATGGTAGTTTACAAGCCTCTACTGAACTTGTGTTGTAATCAGCAATCCGTATACTGTGACATCATCAGCTCCTCTGAGAACAGCATTCTAAAGGACACATTCTCAGTGCAGTTCCCTAGGATTAAGTTCCACAACTTCCATAAAGAATAACTGGAACTCTTCTTCTAATCCCTAGGCAGGAATTCCTGTAAATATTGTCTTGCAATGAAAGGGTCATCAACTGCTATGATATATGCTAAATACAGAGTCTGGATTGGACACTCCACAGAGTATCTTCAGAAGAGATACATCCTCAGTAGTGGCAACTGCAGGGCTCACTGCTTTCCCATCTCAGTTCCAACCCAGGCAGAACAGTCATATGAAACTACTATTAATTGGATCCATAATTGGTTAAACACTTGCAAACAAAGAGTAACTATTAATGGAACGATGTTGGATTGGAGGGAGGTCTCAGGGATCTGTCCTGGGTCTGGTATTTAACACCTTTATTAATTACCTCAGTCTTAGGAATAGAGAGCATGCAGCTCAAACCTGCAGATGACACAAAGCTGGGGGTTGCCAGCACTTTGGAGGATAGAGGTAAAATTCAGAGGGATCTTGTTAAATTGGAAAACTGGGCTATAGGCAACAAAATGAAATTCAGCAAAGATAAATATAAAGTGCTACACTTAGGGAAGAAAAATGAAATGCACAAATATAGAATGGGGGGGAAACTGCCTTGGCAGCAGCACTGATCTGGGAGTTGTGGTAGATCACAGCTTCAACATGAGTCAGCAGTACGATACTGTGGCAAAAAAAAGTAAATGCAGTTATAGATTGCATTAACAGAGGCATAGCATGCAAGTCATGAGAGGTCACAAATCCTCTGTCTTGACACTGGTTAGGCCTCAGCTGGAGTACTGTGTCCACTTTTGGTCATTAGTGTGTAGAAAGGATGTAGAGAAACTGGAAATAATCCAGAGCCAAGCAACAAAGTTGATCAAAGGGATGAAATGCAGTCCATATGAGCAAAGGCTGAAAGTACTGTATGGTTAGTTTGCAGAAGAGGAGATTAAGGGGAGGACATGATAGCGGTCTTCAAATACTTAAAAGGTGGAGAAAAGTTGTTCTCTTTTGCCACTGAGCGCAGGACAAGAGACAATGGGTTCCAACTACAGCAGAGCAGATTTAGATTAAATCTCAGGAAAAGCTTCCTAACTGTAAAAACAATATGATAATGGAACAGACTCCCTAGAGAGGTTGTGGAAGCTTCTTCACTGGAGGTTTTCAAAAGAAGGCTGGATAGCCATCTGTTTAAGATGGTTTAGATATAACAAATCTGCATGTGGTCAGGGGCTCTGACTAGACTGACCCTTCTAGTCCCTTCTAACCCTATGATTCTATGTAGTAGCGGGCAAGGGCTGGATCTGTGCAAGTAACTAGGCAATGTCCCTTTATACTTCTGGGGTTGACAGTAGGGTTTGAACTTGTGATGTATGGAACTGAAAGCATGAACCACGGCTGCTTGACCTAAAGAACTTGCTCCCTAGCTCACAGCTGTAGCAAATTCATTGACCTCAACCACCAACTGCTTGAGGAGGACAACCGTTCGGCCTCCGAGCACGTTACACCTGCCCACACTGAGCAGTTTTTTGTTGTACAGTGCGTGGTTTATCAAAAAAGGGCTTCGGTAGGTCATACGGCTTATGTAGCAGCTCTACCTGGCTTTTGTTGTGCATGTTTCCCAGCATTGTCATGGCGTTTTTAAAACTGGCCGCTTAATTTTCCACACCACTTTCTACCCATGGTATGTGCATATACATGGAGCGAGTTTGCCACATAGTTATGCACCATGTCAGGATGCCCACTTCCTTGGTGAGCACCACCATCTTTACTGGTTTTTCCTCCTGTCTGTAGTTGATGTGCACGTGCATGTACACACACACTCAGACTAGTGATGCCTCCACACACAGGAGCGGTGCCTATTACTTTGTTCAATTTACTGCTTTTGGAAGGGGAGGAAGGATGATGACACATCTGTACATAGGTTACACCTGTTCTAGCTGGAGCATGCCCTGTAAATCACAGGACATTTAGGCCAGCAATGTATACCCTGAGCACAAGAAAACAGCAGTACTAGATGTAAGAGTTAGGGCATTAACGCACCAAGTGCAATCCTAACAGGATCAGCAGGTCCAGAACAAGAGCATTGTTAAGCCAAAGTTAGTTCATATTGAAAATCCTCCATTCCTTGGTTTGGAAATGGCCATTACAGTTTACAGCTATGAAACAAATTATACAAGTGGTTATGTGGCATAAACCTCCAAATGTGTTTGCTGTGACAATGCAGTAGAGAGGAAATAACTAATTCAAATTAGAAAATCATCAAGCAGGTGTATTATTCATGTCTGGAAAGGGGACAATTATTTCCCTGTAAGGAGGTGCTACTGCAGTTCAAGTTCTGTGGTCTGCTAACGTGAGTAGCACAGTCTTTCTGAACAGAATTACAATGTGTTAACACCTATTGACTTTAAACCCTAGTCTTCACCTTCTTTTCTAATAATGAACTAGAATTCAGAATCAGTATAACACCCAGAGATGAGCCAGAGAGAAACAAGGAAGACATGAAAGCTACTTCCACAGTGGGAGCAGAACTGTGCTAGTTGTGAGCTTGGCAAGCATGGTTTTGGCATAGTTGTGGCTGACAATAATTTCTGAACAATGTTTAGAGAACACTTTTTTGCAGTTTCAAATTCTTGTATGGGCAGCAAATAAAATGCAATAAACCATGCTAACTGGTTATTGTTTGGTTTAAGACCACGTTGAGTTTGGATGCAAGTTCTTATGGCATCTATAGTTAGAGTGAGCAGGGGAAGAAAGAGAGAGACTGAACTTCATATGTAAGTTCCAATACTTACATGAATTTTAGTGCAATTGACTAGTACAGACATAACTTATTTTGACCACCTTTTAAGTGTGCTAGATATAAATCTCCTTCTATTTCCCACTCCATGAGCAGAGTGAAAATATCCTTCTGAACAGTATCATTCCTGAAATGTTTATATTGCATTTACACTGAGATGTAAAACGTCATCAGCTGGGATCAAATTTGGATGTATATCACTAAAATCACAAATCCCTGCTACTTCAACTTAATGAGTTACTGCGGTATCTGTATAAATGGCATCTATCCATACTGGATATATCCAGAAAACCTTCTGCTCTGTGACTGAATATCAATATTTGAGTGGTTACCCAATAGCATGTTTAGTCTGAGTAAGTCTTAGCTTTATCCTAAGAGGAATAATATATATTCACTATATATAAATATTGACTGGAAACTGATAGGTGCCTTTGCCATCTGATCTCAAAGAAAGTCCACACAAAGTCCAGAATCAAAAATTCACTCCTTGCCTGGAGTTTGGCTTTTTGAACTCATAAAGTTTAGCTCAATATTCTTCCCAGGCTTGGTTGCTCCTGGGTTTCCTATCTTAGGACTGCTCAGCCCGCACCCTAGATACCAAAACCCATTTAATCCTTTCTTAGAAGGATCAACGTCTGCTTTTAAAATTTCACCAAATCACTCCTCTCCTGCAGTCAAAACTTCCCAGTGAGACCACTGGAGGGAAATTTTAATTTTTCCATTTGAAATACAGAGAGACTTGCTATCCCTTTTTTGCCTTAAACTGGGGGAGAATTTTGTATGTGTCTTAATTCTGTTCTTTGAGACAGGGAGTAATCCTAGCTGCTTTAAAATGGATACTATGTTGAATTAGTAATTTCTAGAGGATATTTGATTAGGCATTAGAGTGTAGGTACAGAGGTGAGGCAGAGTTTGAGGGAGTTACAGGGGATTTCTCCAGGGTCTAACAACACACCAATAGACATAACAGTTTGGATTTTGCATAATCTGAGTACAAAGCAGCTCTTTCTAGATGAATTTCAGCCTTATCAGACTGTGCAGAAGTAGTTTGCATTGAAAAAGAAGCTACGGCGGGTATTTTAGCTGAAAAAGACTCACTTCAAATTGCCTCAGACCTCAAGATTACAATGTCCATGTCTGTATTTGTGCATGATTATATTGTCCAACCAAGTGCATCATGTTGGATATGAAGGCAGTATTATCCAAAAGGAGTGCACAATTCATATAGTTGGAAAATCTCAAGGTACCTTTGCTCTTATTTTATTCCATTAACAAAAATCACTGATATAGTGCCATAGATTTGTGACATTTTAAAAACACAACTTGTATTCAGTGCCTCAAAGCTTGTACAGTTTAATACTATAGGAGAGAACAACAGCTCTAGTCCATCTTCTTTAAGATAACCTCTACCTTCAGAAGCACTAGCCAAAAGGGATGGAAAGTGTAAGAGGAAAATCAGCAATTCTGACCCAGCAGCTGTAGTTATTGGTGATGAGTGACAAGGGGTGTGGGAAGGTGTTGCTTCTCTTCTTCTTGACTCCTGTAACACTCCAAAACATATTCCTTAAATTGATCTACAGATGAAAATATTTGCTACAGTTCTTAGAAAGAGTAAAGGGGAGAGAAAGGGAGTTATCAAATGGGATGAAGTTTGTAAAATAGTATTACAGTCAGTTTTGTTTTATTGGAACTGGAATATGTTTCCAACAACTTGATGAACCAGGCGATGTTGTAGACACAATGAATACTTCAGTTAGGCTAAATGTGTGTGTGTGTTTTATTTTAGAAGATAAATACATATGGAAATAGAACACACAAATCAGATTAAAGTTGTTTAACCTAAAAAAACTCATAAGGGGAAGTGTGATACCACAGCTGATTGAACTGAAAATTCAATGGATTTAGGTCTTTTTCAAGTCATTAGACATTCATGAAATATTCCTAATTTCTGAAAATGGATTCACCCTGGATGCAATAAGTAACCACCAGTACTATGAATGAATGAAGATTGTTCAAAACCATTATTCCTGGTGTGTGAATGGTCACATCATATATTTTCTGGTCCCTAACTGAATAAATGAAACTTTAACAGGAGAATGATGGATGACAAATAAACAGAGAACGATGAACTATGTCCTCCAGCACAAGTTTATGAAACTTTGCAAATGTTTTCATGAAAACCTGTTCTCCCCATCTCATAGCACGAGAACAAGGGAATTGGATGTTCTTCATCTCCATGTAATTATCCAGTTATAATAATTAACTATAAGTTTTGGAAAGGTTATTAAACCTTGCGCTTCAGGGCTTACACCAATCTTTTTAACAATTAGAAACCAGGACAAGACCTACGTGGGAGGTAGATTATCCCACATCTATTTATTGCAAGGTTCTTACACCTTCCTCTGACCACTGTCAAAGAATAATTCTTCATGCTAGATTTCCCAAGGGGTAATACCATAGGCTAACCATAGACAATAGGTACATTTCACTGAGATATTAGGAAAATCTTTTTGTCAGTAAAGTCAGTGAAACTTCTTGACTGCCTAAGTAGTTAGAGCATAGTCACTGGGCAGCTTTCAAGAAAGGCTACGTAAGTGAATGGATATAGTGTTATAGGGCCCTTCTGAGTTAATATTAGAGGCTGGTTTAGATGATCCCAGAGGTACCTTGTTCCTTCCAGTCATGTTATCAGTGATTCTATGATTAAAAATATTTCCTTTCGAGGAAACTCATAGAGTTGAAAGTGGAGAAAAGGAAGGCCAGCTTTATAAACATTGGGATCAATGGGACCAAGTCATTATTGTCCCAGTATTGTCTAAAATGCCTCCATGTACCGGGAGATATTTATAATCTGGTATATTTTAGGATACGTGTGTTATCTCCCAGAGAACAGCATGTCTGAGAGAATTCTACTGAGACACATGAAACGTCTGTTTCATATGAATGGCTGAAATGCCACGGGAGGTTTGTGACAAGCTGCAGTTGATATGCTCAGGCTGTTCAGGAATATACTAGAGAAAAAGACCAACCCTCCATCTTGATTGGCTCGCTCCCAGCAACCAAATTAAACAAACAAACAAACAAAAATGAGAACATTAATGCCATGAATTATGTGAGCGTGAATGTGTGCATTTGTCATAGCACAATCAAGTGAGTTACTACATGGCAGGGCACTTTCTCGATAGAAGTTTAATTTGGTTAGGATCACATAACAAACGGTCTTTTGGGGAGGATGTAAAGAGTTCCTGTAGAGCCTTTTTTCCTACAATACTCAGACATCTCTTTGGGTTTTGCACACACCATACCACAACCCTACTAAGGGTAAAATATCACACTACACACAGGTGAAAAGAATCTGATCATTTCCAGTACAGTATATAGAAATATGGCCATTGTCTTTCTATCTCTATCCCCACTCCCCCCCTTTCCCCTTGCTTTTCCATGACATTATTCACGTGAAAGGCTTTTGTTTTGAAAGCTGTATTTATATTCACTGCAAATAAACAAATGTGAAATCATGCCGTGGTTTCAGGAAACATTGTTATTAGCTATACTGCACTGTGAGAGCCTGAGGTGATGGAGTGATAGATTAGGCCACACTCTTCAGAACCTCCCCAAGCGCTTTTCAGCAATCAGCTGAGGAAATCATGAGGTTCGCAATTGGATCAGCTAGATGAATAAAATATCTCACTGCAACTGGGACTCCGCGTATTTCATTGTACAGAAGTGCAGTGTTTCATTGCTGTTACTGCTGAAATAAATTGATCATTGATGCAGCATATAAAGATTCCTTTTGTATATTTTTCTGTTTAGTTAGAGCACTTCTGCACCCTCAGTGGTTCAGCAGACACTGAAAAACAGCTAAGGCAGTGAGCAAAATTCTAATGTACCATGGATACACCTGAGGGTCAAAAGCAACAGACCTAAATCAATAAATATTTTTCTGTTGGTCAGCAAAAAAGAGACTACGACAGCGAAGCAACAGACTCAGATGACATAGTTAAAGCAACCGAGAATCACTAAACACAGCATATAGAGATGAGCAATAGGAGGTATCTGATGCCCGAGGTGCTTCTTCATTTAGTTTCTATAGAGAATAGGATTGCATTCCTATGATGTTTTAATGGTCTGTTAACAATCAGTTTATTGGAAACAGGCTAGTGTTTTTTCTTCTCCGGTCTAAACATGCCTGTATTCTGACAAATCAGTATTTGATCTACCAGAATGTCCAGCAATGATATGTGCTCAGCTTCGCCAGAGAAGAGAGAGATGTTGGGTAGACTCTTTTTTTTTTCTAACTAAGCTGATTGGAACATTCCACAGTATGGAGATTATAAGATTAAGGGTAGTGAGTTTCTTAGGTTCAAGACCATAGTCTCGTTATAATAGCTTTATCCGTGCCACTCAATATCACTGAGTAGATGTTTTCCTATTAAGCCTACCAGCACAGAACTCCCAAACTACCTTAAATGAAAGCTGAGCCTTGTAATGATAATCACAGGCATTGACAGTCACAGTCAATGCGGTGCTGTGTAGGAGAAACACAAGCTGCAGTTAATGCAGAGAGGTAAGCGTTTTACAGTCTGGATTTTGCAGTATGTTGAAAGGATAAACTTTAACGCACTAGTCATCTTCTAAGGCCCAATCTTGCCATCTCCTCTATAGCTGCAGAGGGGTCTAACCCAGTGGAACCAATGCAGTTACACAGGAGAAAAGAGGGGACAAGAACTGTGTTTCCTGCAGGAGTCTCCCCCCACCGCATGGAGTTCTGCTACATGGGAGCTTCCGAATCACAGCAAACCCGGGATTGGGGGCAGAGAGGGAATAAATGATGTGTGAAAAAAAGAGAAAAAGCTGAGCCAGTGCAACATGCAGACATCTATTCCTTCCTCCATATATACTGTTCTCTCCCATAAAGCACTGCCTGAAAGTAGAGTTCTCTAAGTTCCTACACATGACCCTATCCATTAGCATACAATCATAAAAACTCTGAAAAAATATTTGAAGGTCGTGGAGGATAATCAGCTGAACACGAGCTCCCATTGTGATGCTGTGGCTAAAAGAGCTAATGAAAGCCCGGGATGTATAAACAGGGAAATCTGGAGTAGGAGTAGAGAGGTTATTTTACTTCTGTATTTGACTCTGGTGTGTCTGCTGCTGGAATTCTGTGTCCAGTTCTGGTGTCCACAATTCAAGAATGATGTTGATAAATTGGGGAGAGGTCAGAGAAGAGCCATGAGAATGATTAAACGATTCAAAAACATGGCTTGTGGTGATAGACTCTGAGAGCTTAATCTAGTTAGTTTAACAAAGAGAAGTTTAAGAGATTACTTGATCACAGTCCAAAAGTACTTATACGGGGAACAAATATTTAATAAAGGGCTCTTCAATTGAACAGAGAAAGGTATAACATGATCTAGTGGCTGGAAGCTAAAGCTAGACAAATTCAGACTGGAAATATAGTGTTCATTTTTAGCAGTAAGAATAATTAACCATTGAACAATTTACCAAGAGTCATGGTGGATTCGTCAACACTGACGATTTTTCAATCTAGATTGGATGTTTTTCTAAAATATATGCTCCAGAAATTATTTTGGAATATCTATGATCTGTGTTAAATGTGAGGTCAGACTAGATTATCACAATGGTCCCTTCTGGCCTTTGAATCTATGAATAATTTAACACCCCCTATTAGGAAGCTTTCTATCCTAATAAGTGCAGGGGATTGTCTACTAGCCATCCTCCCCAAACAAAGGGGAGCACACTGGACGTAAGGTGGATCTGGCTGCCTTGAAATATGTAAAACAGCTAAAGAATGGCTTTTCCACTTACCTATGGCCAGAGAAGGAGTATTCCTTCTCCCTGCCCTGTGGAGATCCCATTTGCACAGCTCCGCTGCTTAGTCTGTATTTTTTATTCCAGAATCTGGCCCTTAAAAATACAGACTATATGAATGGAATGTTGTCCCCAAATGTAAATAACAGAAAACAAATAAATGCAATTCCTTTGTGAAATGAATGAGCAAGAGTCAACAAGACCTCAGGAAACCTATGGGAGTTTCAAGCACAGAGAGATTGCAAGGAGGAAGTAGTTAAATTACTGGCGCAGGATTAGATCTGGTTTCAATTCCAAGATTAGCCACAGACTTCAGGCTTGATTTTCAGATATAACTGAACTGCACTTGGCACAGGACTCAAGGGGGAAGAAGGGCAAAGCTTTCTATGTTCCCCAGTTCCTGAAACTAATAAAAATATGAGGTGACCATACCACATTTTTTGCATTTTTTAAAATCCATTAGAAACAGATTTTTTCCCCTCTTTGCCAATAGTGAGAATATTTTTCACATGTTTATATGTGTCTTGTGTTCCATATTAAAATAAATCTAGCAAATCATTCCTCAGACTTAAGAGCTTTTGCTCCAAAGGTAAGCTTCAAACTAACTAGTAATTTTGTTTCCTTTTTTCTCTCAGTGGTTGATCAAATCTCATTTCACTGTATGCATGTTTTTTATTATAATATTGGACGATGCAAGTGCAAGGGTGGATCTGTATTCTTATGAGAATAAGATGGGCTCCGTGAAAAGATAACTCATCCAAAACAAAATCTTATCCTTACCAAGAATGTAGATGTCAGGAGAAAAGCAAATCTGGCCACACATGCAGTACAAAAGCCACATTGTCGATGCTTTGCAGAATGGCTCTGGGAAGGATGCAGACTCATAGAATCGTAGGACTGGAAGGGACTTTGAGAAGTCATCTACTCCAGTCCCCTGCACTCAAGGCAGATTTAAGTAATAACTAGACCATAACTGACAGGTGTTTGTCTAACCTGCTCTTAAAAATCTCCAATGACGGAGATTCCACTTCTTCCCTAGGCAATTTGTTTCAGTGTTTAACTACCCTGACAGTTAGCAGGTTTTTCCTAATGTCCAACCTAAACGGTCCTTGCTGCAGTTTAAGCCCATTGCTTCTTGTCCTACCCTCAGAGGTTAAGGAGAACAATTTTTCACCCTCCTCCTTGTAACAAACTTTTATGTATTTGAAAACTGTTATGTCCCCCTCAGTCTTCTCTTCTGCAGACTAAACAAAACCAGTTCTTTCAATCTTTCCTCATAAGTCATGTTTTCTAGACCTTTAATCATTTTTTTTCTGTCCTCTAGGCTTTCTCCAGTTTGTCCACATCTTTTCTGAAATGTGGCGCTGAGAACTGGACACAATACTCCAGCTAAGGTCTGATCAGCGTAGAGTAGAGCAGAAGAAGTACTTCTCCTGTCTTGCTTACAACACTCTGGCCACTACATCCCAGAATTATGTTTCCTTTTTTTTTTTGCAACACTGTTCAATAGTTGATTCATATTTAGCTTGTGATCCACTATGACCCCCAGATCCCTTTCTGCAGTACTCATTTCTAGGTAGTCATTTCCCATTTTGCAAGTATTCAATTGATTGCTCCTTCTTAAGTGGAGTTCTTTGCATTTGTCCTTGTTGAACTGAGAAAACCTGTCACATGGATTTTTCAGCTGCTCTAAAAAGAAGCAGTGTGACGCCCCATTTAACACAGGTCGCTGGCTGCAGTATATACTGTAGTTTACTGGGTGGTTAGACATGACCCCTAACCAGCAAATTATGCCCCCTTTGGAATGTGATACACAGGCCAGTGGAACAGCTGAACCCTCTTCCTAATACTTTTTGGAACACTAGGAAAGACCATCCACTGCTGCTTGTATGGTAAGGAAAAAGTTTCCAAAAGTTTCTCCCTTTCTCCCCTACATCATCTGTGCAGCCTAGGGCAAGATTTTACCTTCATGCTGTAGAGTGACAAGAAAACTGGCTTCTAGCAATGTGATATTTTAGGGGTTCTCACCTTTTCTTATATTATAGTCTGGACTGCATCATAATAGGGAGTTTGTCTCATGGCCCACCTCCCCTCCCATTCCCTATTTATTGCCTACCTCTTCCCGTTCCAGTCTCAGTCACACAGAACAATTTCTCTTCCATTTGCAACTGTGCTGACCATCTTGTTTCCCATAAGTGATCAAATAACATCTCTGGTAACTATAGCAATTACTTACATAGAAAAGTATTAGGAAAATATTAATGTATTTTAACTTATAATTTAGCAGCTGGAAACAATAAAGGGAGCCTGAACTGTGTATGCAGCCAATAGCAAGTGCTCCACAGAGCACAGTTTAGGAACCATTGGAATATTTCAGCTGGCTAAGGGGCTGCCCTGGAAAAGATTATACTCCCTGACTTTCCAAATAGAGAACAGTATTAGTTGCTGCCAAAGAAAGAAGAAACATAAGGAATAAGCACATAGTCAGAATCTGACTAAAGTACAGCATAAATCTGAACCAAACTTCTATGGAACAAGCAAAAGATGTAGACAAAGGCACAGGAAATCAGATTTGGAAAGGTTGAATGGTTTTATCACATTCAAAAAGTTGGACTTCTTATCTACTGTACTTAAAGTGTTTGTTTCATTTGGATTTTTAGAAGCATGACACGAATAATTTACATACGAACCCTGTAAACAATAACAATAAAGTGTTTGGGTTTGTAGATTTACAACTGGTAGAAGTGGAATTAATATGTACTAAAGTCATCATATCAGAGACACCTTATAAATACTATCAGTGTTAACAGCAGGAGACGCAAATGAGAGGAGAGACAATGTACCAGATACTAAGTACTAAAATAGCAAAATACCATTTCTACCCAATTCAGTACCTGGCTTATGTCTCCTTTTGGACATAGAAGTATCAGTGTTATAAAGTACTGTTTGGCTATAGATATGAAATTGAGAAGGGTTCTAATTTTCATTCCCTTTTTTAAACTGCCATCAAAATTGTAACCAAGAATGGGAAAGATGATTTTGGTGAATTATTATTTTCTTCACCTTATATATATATATATTTTTTTTTTACAAAAGAGGATTGCAAGATACTCAGATCCCACAGCAGTAATGTTGGCCAGATGTTTTAAACAGATGCTCAGTAATACAAAAAAGTATTTAATGGCCATATATGCCCCTACTTATGGTACCTCCAAAATTAAATACATTTTTGTGAGCTTTTTAACAGCAGCTAACCACCAATGGATGATATCTATAAATGTGTCATCTCTCATAATTGCTGCTGTACTGCCAGTGATGATGGATAATATATGCAGGCAATACTTTTCTGCTGATTGTTGCAAGAAGTAAAGGAGAAAGTGACTTCTGACAAGCATCAGTGCTTTCATTCCCCCAATGATCGATTACCTCCATTTCCTAACAGTGTTTGTATTTACAACAAGGAGTTGGTACATTAGAAGTAAGGCTCAGAAAACGTATCTGAGGTATAGCCTTAGCTGAGTTTGGGCTCATTTAGGAAGCACAGTTTGTCATCCTTAGAGAAACATACCAAATAACAGAGGCTAAACACTGAAGTCCTTAGTCAGTCATTGACTTTGCTGAGAGTTTTACCTAAGTAAAACTTCAGGGCACAGTTTATTTTGAACATAAGGCATAGTTCACATCCAGGAGTTCCTTGCTTTTTTCTGGGGAGAGTTGAACTGTCCATAGTGGATTCCCATGGAGATGTTCAGATCATTACAGATGGACCCATCTACCCCGAACTAGTCACCAACTTTGCCACACAAGAGGCTCTGCCCTTTCCACTCCTCATCTGGAAAACCATGATCCCCCTGCGTGGGTGTTTCTCACTTCCCCCAGAATGGACCCATCCTCTGACCATGTTCATTTTATTACAAGGTCTGAATTAGGGGCCATGCTGACTGGGACCTGATTCTCAGTGACATGAAAACCCTTTCACACCACTCTGTCAGAACAAAGGGGCTTTAAAGTGAATGGAAATGCCACCCACGCACCTCCACCAAGAATATCCCTGTGCAGAGGCCTGCCTGGATTGTGTAAAGCCAGCTTATGGAATGCCTCTATGCTCTGAAGGGGGCAGAATGAAGGAAGTGTGGGTGTCTGGTTTGTGAGGCATTGCCTGAATTCAACATTTCCTGGTTTTCTAATGTTTGTGTTCTCTTTTGTTCGATGTATTTCCTCCTTCTTGGAGGTTTCCGTTTTCAGCTGCCAACTTCCACATTCTGGAAAGGCAAGGGGCACTGCTAAGCAACCTTAATTCTGCAGTAATGATGATTTTGGGTAATGAATTCAGTGACTTATAGTAAAGCCCACTATGTAAAAAGCAATCCAAATAAATAAGAGACTTTTTTTTTCATTTGCGGTATAGTAATTTTGAAAAACTGAAACAGTTCAGGAATTTCTTAAGTGCCTATGACTTTTTTCCCCCTAACAGCTTTTCAAATTTTGGGTCTGAAGTGACTTGGTTCAATCAACTCCTAGCCATCACAAAAAAAATAAAATCAGAAATTTATTTTTGATATTCATAAATGTCAAAGCAAACTTACACTGAATGCTCATTTATCACACAGAGATAGAACAAATATATGATTGGAAGCAGAATGAGTTGCAATAACTTCTGAATATGTTCCATATTTTTACACTCCTGTGTAGTCTGTGTTTGTCAATTTACATTTGCTATGCTAGAGCTGGAATTTATTAAGGTAAATTAGGGCAAGATGGGATTCATATTTCAGATTTTTATGCCATTCTCCCATGTGAAAGCAGAAAATAAGTGTCTCATTGATGCTGATTATTCCCACCACCACTATCTGCACTTTCACTGCTTTCCCAATCCAGCTGAGAAAATATTTTACTGTTAAACATCTGGTTATGGAATGTTGGGAGTCCAGAAAGATCTGGTGCATCCTCTGAAGTGGACTTGTTGAAGCAGAGTAACATGGAGTTTTAAACAATTCCAAGGGACTGAAAAATATTTTGCAAAAACGCACCAGAGGCCATCCAAGATCCTCTCAGTGTGCTGCCCTGGCACATGTAGCTGTAATTGAGACTATGAACATATTATGGGCATAAAAATGCATCTCCTGCAGAAAAGCTGTGAGGAAAAACACATCAGAGCTAAGAAGGCACTGGGAAAAAAAAAAAGGAACTGTGGAAAATGTCAAAAGTAAACCAAATGGATTTTATGTAGTTTGCAGTTTTACTCTTATAAAGATTTTGCTGGAAGCTAACAGCCTAACCATTTCTGCTACTGTTGGACACTAGAAAGACCAGGAAATTGTCAGAGAAACATCAAATCTTCCAATCATTGCAACTTGAACTGTGCTCAATTTGGAAAACCTAATAGAAAGTAGAAAATATGAGGAAAATAATATGCTCAGTATTTATTTCATTCATTTGAGTGTTGGGGTCAAACCCTGCAGGCCTTACTCAGGGTGCAATACACCAAATGCTCACCCACGTGATTAGCACCGTAGTCAGCCAGGTACTTAAGCATGTCGGAACTTTACCTTTTGAGTTAGTCTCATTGGCTCCTGTGGCACTCTTCACGTTATTGAAGGTAGGTACATGCTCAAGAACACTGCTGAGCCTTTGCCCTTCCGTGAGTTGTCATGTCAAACCCAACAGGACTAGTCACTTGACTGAGGGTTGTCCATCTTTACTCAGACACAGCTCCCATGAAATATACACTAAGGACGGATTGCAGGATTTGACCCTTCGAGAACCATATTAAATTATGGCATAGAAAACCCATAGCAAAGAACAGTAAAATCTGATGCTTACTGCAGAACTGGAATATGCGTTGCTCAGAGTAAAGCTAAATTATTGCAATATTTGTTTTCAATCAGTTCATACGTTATTTAGAACAAAGTTCATCCATTCAATGCCTGTTTTGAGTGTTTTGTTTTTGTGGTTCATTTTTTATATATTAATGGAGAATGCCAAACACGTCACCCCCACACTAGGAAATTTCCCATATTTGGGCAAGAAAAGGCCAACAACCCAAGCATGATAACATCAGTAAACCTTTTGTCCAGTAACCTTTTTGTCAGTAACCTTTTTGGAAGCTGTTAGACTGGATTATTTTATAAACTCTATTTGTCTTTGGTGTGGTTCACATGGTTCTATAGATAATAACTTGGGATGGCCCCACCCCCTAAAAAATCAGATCCAAATTTTGCAGCTCAGACCCATCTCTATTAAAGATAATTTCCATTTTTGTTGATGGAACCCATGCTATCACATAGGATATGCTGTTTAACCCCTGATATGACAAAGCAGCAAAGGGATAGCTAGTAAATCCATTTCCTGTTTTATTTCTAACTCCAACTCCCAAATCTAATTTTCCCTGATGAAACCCAGCACTCAGCACATGTGTATACATTTTTTCACTATGCATCATGTTCAATGAATGGACATTCTAGCTTAGTGGATTTACAGCACGATATATGATCTATTGATGAAACATTGCCAGAAACGGCAAAATTCAACAACATGCCACGTTGGAATTTCCACCAAGGGGAGCATAGGAATTGTTAATACTATGAGGATGGGCTATCATCTACTTTTAACATATGTGTGCCTTTTTTGAAGTAGGTCATTGCCTCACCTATATAAGTAAATGTCTTTAGTGTTTATTTATTACTCTTGCATATCAGCTCATGTTAGGGTGTGGAAAACCCACACTGCGCCAGGCCAGGAAGAGGTTAATATCTGTCTTAGAGAAAAGAACTCACATTGGTCCTTTCCCACAACACTTGCCAGGTCGGACAAATCTGGAAGGAGGGCACTGCAGTTACAACCCCTTACAGCAAACAACAAAGAGGAACGGGAAATAAAGGGCAAGAATAGAGATGCTTCAGAAGGAAATCAGAGATTTCTCCAGTTTATACTGGTTATATGAAAAATACTCAAAGATATACATAGTAACTATGTTACCTAATATGCCCATGTAGTAGTAATTTAGCAGTACAATAAATGGTAACACTGACCTGCAATCATTTATATAACTTACTCTATCAGATCTTAAAAAAATTTTAGTTCATTCAATAGAAAGCTTTTAAATGGTCTCTAGGGCATTTTCTCTTCTGAGGAATCTCTAGTACTATGTATGGCAAATTTCTTCTTCATCCAGTTTATTTCACTGTCAGACATCTATTAATATGGAGGCTGATTCTGCACCAGTTTAAGTAATTGGAACTGTGGCCACTATCTCAGTGACAGCATACAAATTCTTAGGCCCAGGCTCAGATCCTCAAAAATATTTAGGTACCTAATTCTCATTGGGAGATAGGTGCCTACATTCCTTTGAGGATCTCAGCCTTAATGATTTGCAGGATTGAGCCAGCGTGTTCAACATCTTGGAAGATGGAATCCTTAATGGATCTGTTTATATAGAGGTATAGATATAGATATTTCATGATGGAGTGTAAGGAGTCGCAGGAGGAATTATTTGCTTGTCATTCCATTATTATTGCCTTATCAAGAAAATGATCCATTACGCAGGATCCATACAATACATTTTATAAACCCGTTTCAGCTTTCATCAGATATTCACTGAACTTCTGTAAAGTTTGAGTAACAAAACATTCTTAAAGGTGGGCAAAAAATGTAAGACAAGAGTAACACCCAGACCTTACAAACAGTCTGCTATACAATGTTTTTTCAAATACTAAAGGAAATGAAAGAAAATCCTTTTTATTCCAGGAGATTATATTCCTGCTTCTCATGGTCAAATTTGAGATGACTGGTGCTAAGAAAACATCTGAACCTCATCTGAGCTCGTCATGAAAAAAAAAAATCAGATGGATTCATTTATGCAATAAAGAGCAAGAGAACTACACTCTGGGTAAAGGTTATAGTTTTGGATTACAGGCTGAATTTGAATTTATCAGTTTCCACACTGCAAATATTCCCTCTTGAAAATTAAAGTTGGGTTTTTTTTCCAATGTATTCTTTCGTGTCAATGTACTTCTGGTGAAAGGTGCTAGACTGACATCGCTGGAAACTGAAATTCATGGCTTATAAGCACTATGAGTAGCTGGATGTATCATGGGCAGCAACACTGCCCTGCTAGTGCAATGTAAAACTGAGCTGATGTGACTGATTCTCTGAGATAATGTTGATTCACCCTTGGCTTCTTGGAGACTTGGAAGGGCCAGTTAGAAAATGCCTAATTTTAAAGATTTACCTGAGAAATCACATTCAGATGAAGGAGAAATACCAACCTTTCTGCCAAAGGACACAATTTTTATAGCAAAAACCAAAAACTTGCCTCAAGCAATAATCCACTGCTTCTTCCTGTAACTTTCCATTTAATGGAAATTAGCATAGGGTGACCAGATAGCAAGAGTGAAAAATTGGGACAGGAGTAGTAGGCACCTATATAAAACATAGCTCTGAATATCAGGACTATCTCTATAAAATTGGGACATCTGGTCACCCTAAATTAGTGACAACAGCCCAATGAGGCAAACACTTCCCACCCTTTAGTGGCCCCACTTGTGAACAAGAGTGTGGCTTTTTGTTGCTGCTGCTGTTATTGTTTGCTGTCACCAGTTGCATCTGTCGTGACAAAATATCCATGTGGCTTTAATTGACATCTGTCATCATTAAAGCCGAGCACTGTAACACTCAAAAGCAGACTCATCTGTATTAACTAATTTAACACACACAAAATACTTTATGAGAATGTACAAATTCTTAAAAGATGGATGATCTCATTCACTTTCATTCCAAGCCCCTATGTTCAGTTGCCTAACCCTTCAGAAGGAATTAGTCTTCAGTATGAAACCTCTTATTTTTACAGGTTTCCTCTGAGAAGTTAGATTTGGAAAAAAGCAAAATAGAGCACAGATAACTTAAAACTGGCTTCTAATTAAAATGCCCTGAGCCATTGTTATTAGGACTATTGCCTCTAATGAGGCTGAGAAAAATTCATTTTCAAACAAAGGAAGATGAGTTATAGAAAAGCTTGGGATAGGCATCAGAAGAAAACTCCTTTGTTACCTTTTCAGCACGTTCACTGCCCAGGTGCACCGTCTTTTTCTTCATAAGAACCCAGGCCAGAAGCCTGGAAGGAACTTCCTAGGTGATCAAGTCCAGTCCTCTGCTATTGCATGCAACCCTGTCCTATAATCCAGTTCAGAAACTTATCGAGTTCCATCTTAAAACCAGTTAGGTTGTTTACCCCCGTGACTTTTTTGGGAAGTTGTTCCAGAACCTCACTCCTCTGATGATTAGAAACCATCTTCTAACTTCCAGCCTCAATTTATTCATGGCCAGTTTACGCCCATTTCTCCTGATGCCAATATTATTCTTTAGCTTAAATAATTCTTCTTCCTTCATGTTTAACCATCTCTCTCACCCCAACCCTAATGTATTTATAGAGAGAAATCATACCTCCTCTCAGGCTAGGCCAAACAAGCCAACTCTTGTCAACAAGCTGCCTTTTGTCAACAAAAGTCTGTAATATAGACTAGCCCTTAAAAAAGTTAATACTCCCCCTCCAGAAGTCATATAGCTACTTATATGCTTTTGCACCTTCCTGTGTTTTCCCTTACTGCCCTGTCTCCAGTAATTATGTCAGTTTCCATCAATCTTTGTCCACTTATCCTTATAACTCAAGTATATTTGTATTTTTCCTTCATGTTACCATTTATGCATGATACACTCTCCCCAAACAGGTCTGTAAAGCCACTTCACTGCTCTCTTCAAAACATGCTTCTGCCATGATTTGCCATGAGAAACTGCCACTAAAAATGGTTAGGTACTATAGATGGGACTTTTGTGGTGAAATCCGGATGCCCCATTGAAATCAACGTCAAAATGTTCATTGACTTCAGTAGAGCCAGAATTTCACCCAGGATATTTTTCTTAGTTGGTCTGTATAAATGTGTGTTCTTATTACTGTTTTCTTTGTCCTTTCTCCTGCACTTTGATTGTTTGTTACATCCATTTTTTGCATATTTTCTTAAGACTAGATCCTCCTAATGGCTCTACTAGCATGAAAGCTTGGACCTGCATGGATATATGGAAATTGGAATCAGGAATGCATCCAAGAAGATGCGTTTGCAGGACCTAATCCTTAGATTGTAAACTATTAGAACCCAACATAAAACAATAAATTCCAGATACTGAACAAACTAGACATCATGGAGTTATTTTTAACAATAGAAAAATACTGCACTTGTTACAATGAGTGACCTGAACATTTTCCATGTGCACTCCAGTTATCACTAGATTTCTCCTTCATAAATATTGTCAATAGGATAAAATGTGTCACTTGGAAAGTCAGATCAAAAGAGCAGTTTTAGATCCGTTAAAACCTGTGCACAACACTACTCTGTTATTTACTTTTATCCATAATATGGGTAATTGTCAACCTTCATTTTTCTCTAGGAGCCTTGTTGATCCAGTGAGTTTTAATTTGTTTTGTTTTGTCGGGGGTTTTTTTTCCTCAGTACTGAAATTGGGTACAAAATAGATGAACTCCACCGGTATCCAATTAAGCAGTGACATCTCACTAGAGCCTCAGGTCACATAACTATTATTACTGAGATTCAGATACTTTTCTGTACATCAGGATATCTTCCAATGTGTGGTGATGTGGGGTTGGGGGAAGAGAATGGGCAGGAAAAGGTCATAATGTCTGATTTAAGAAAGTATTTTCTACTCTTCTAAAAAAAATAGAACCCAACATCATCCTTAGACTTCCCCATCTGATTTTCTGAAATGGTGCTAAGAACAGTTGTGTGTATTTCCCAGTTGATATGAAGACTGACATAAATTTGGGCTGTTTTGTTGGTGCTCAGTAGTGAACTGCTGAACTAGAAGCAATAACAGATACTTTACTTTAATCACTGGCAACATTCTGCTTATTTTACTCAATAAGATTACTCCACTAGTTACAGTGGATCTAGTCCCTACAAGGGAGGTGAACAGAATTTGGTCCCAAGATTGTAAAACAAGATCTAGAATGACAGCCCATTTCTGTATTTGCTTTCAGTCTTAATGAAAGCTAAATGCGACTTTAATGAGATCACAGTTGGGAAGGTCCATTGGGACTCATGTGCAGACATCAAGTATTGCTTACCCGTCAGATTATTTGGCTTTAGAAATCTGAATTACCCACCCTACATGATACAGATCAACACTGAATAGGTGCTTTGCATGTATTCCCACAATGGAGGAACTCTAGCTTTTAAAATCAAGGGGGGTTGACATATACACACATCCTTCTACTGAGCATTTCATACTTCTGCTATGCTGCCCTACCCTATTGCATCTGGAGGCTAAAATAATCTATCTTCAAATGTTTGCTTTTCAGCTCTTGGGCATGATGTAATAGGTGAAATTAAGCCATTACCATTAGAAGGTCAAGGCATTTTCAGTGAAATATCAAGAGAGCTGAGGACTGCTACAGGAAAGGGGTAATCTCTCTGAAAACTGTCAGAATGGAACATGAGAATAGATAAAGCTGAATTCTGCACCTACCGTGCACTGATGCAGGGTAATTTGCTGTGGATCCCTTTTGAAAGGGCTCCTAAATAATATCATATTTGAGAAAAACAAATGACCCAATTATCAAAAATAAGGCTTCAGAAAACCATCTGGCTCAGTTTAGTGATGCTATAGGATTGATTATGATCCTATGTAAAGAGCTGTGCGTGTAACCAATTAACTGCTGTTTACTGAGCTGCTGAAAAGCTGCATGTCACTGCTTCTCCCTCTAGCCACACTCACAGATAGTCTGATTTTCTGCCTCAGTTTCACAACAGCCTTTAGGCTCATCTTGTGTAGGTAAGTGATGCCACCCTCAAATTTAGTAATGGCACAATCTTCACCTTTGTGTCATAGCTGCTCAGCATTGCATTTGCAATGTCCATCCTCTCATTTATATACCTTGACAAGACAAGGCCTATGGCTGAACTGGAAAAGATTCAAAACGCCCTACAGCTAACAAGGGAGTTTCAGGTCTAGAACACACACTTACGAGTCAATGATGTGGCTGCTAACCACAACCTTGCTCCACTGTGTGTAATTTTTTGCCTGATGAAGTTGTGCAGATGCACACTCTTCTCACCTGGTGTGGCAAATGCACAGTGTAGACCCTATGCTGTGATGTCGATGTGATCTAGAGATTTTCTCAGTTCTGGTTGATTCCTAATGGTAACTTTCTCATCTCTTGTTTCCTGGACATCGTCCCTTATGTCCTTCTAATCCGTACAAAACACAGCTGCTAGTATCCTCTTATGCCTCTGCCTAGTTATTTTATGCCATCATTCATTTCATTCCACAATGCTGTCATCCTCAAAGCAATTGTTTCTCTCACAAGGATACCTGTGCTTGCTTTCTTCCAAGTCTTCCCCAGTGTGGAATACCCTTTCTGTAATAGAACTGGTCAAAATTTTACTGTGAAAACTTTTGTGTTTTTTTGCCTTTTCAATCAGAACAAAATATTTTCACAGACAAATTTTCATTCCGGCTGAAATGTTTCATTATTCAATGAAAATGTTCAAAATGAAATTTTTCCAAAAAAACCGCTTCATTTCAGTGGAAGAAAAAATGTTTATTTGCTTTTTCCAGTTAAAAAAAAGTTTAAAAAAAATGTGTGGTGGGGAACTGGAAGCGTAGGGAGAGGAATAAAAGAATGAGATAAAGTCAGAGGAAAAAACACACTCTTTGCATTACTCCCTTCCCCTCCCATCTTTTTCTCTAGTAGAAAAAGAGTTAAAAAGCAAGAGAGTGTTTTTCCCCAGCAAAATAAAACAAATTCTTTGAAAATTTTTAAAAATTTCAAAAAAATGTCCCTTTGAAAATTTTCACTGAAAATCCAAAAAAATGTTACTGAAAGTTTGAAATAAAGATAGTGTAGGAGAGTAAAGAGTTAAAAGCTGGACAAGTAGTCAGGCCTAAACTACAGGGAACTGGTTCAAGGAAAAGGCAAACCTTGTTTCTGCTAATTGGGGCAAATCTTAATTAAAGTCTATTATCGCTTTTCTTTTCCTCCCTTCCTGGTCATCTGCTGGGAATAAGCCTAATAAAACTATTATCAACATTACTGCATAAGGCCTTGGTGGGAAGAAAACTTTGTTTTTCTTCTCCCCCTGGTATGCCTCTACTTCAAAGAATGTTGGTGTAAAATGTATAGGTTTTAAGGTGATGTGCCTGACCTCTTTATGGTAATCCTGTAAACAACAAACAGGGGCGGGTATAATTATATTCATTGTGTAGTTGTTAATATTCATTTTATAGGTGTCAATGTAACCAAATAAGGGTTTATGGGAAGTTGCTGAAAATGTATACTTTTACATACTGTTATGGATAAAAGAATTGTAAAGTAACCCCTCGTTGCTCACTCCTGGCGTGGAGGTGGAACGAGCAGGCAATAAAGGGTTCTGTCTCCCCAATCCAGCCCCAGGACAACCTGTTTGATTATTTCTAACAGATATTAATTGCTTTCAAAATTTTTCATGAAATATACTTATTTGTTCTCAAGCAGTTCTACCCTATGGTGGTTTGTAAGGCTACCACCTTCTCATTCAAATCTGTCCTTGAAAACTCACTCCTCTACAAGGAACCAACCCCCTTGTTCATAGAATAATAGAATATCAGAGTTGGAAGGGACCTCAGGAGGTCATCTAGTCCAACCCCCTGCTCAGAGCAGGACTAACCTCAGCTAAATCATCCCAGCCAGGTTTTGTCAAGCCGCAGCTTAAAAATCTCTAAAAATGGAGATGCCACCAGCTCCCTGGGTAACCCATTCCAGTGCTTCACCACCCTCCTAGTGAAAAACATTTTCCTAATATCCATCCTAGACCTCCCCCACTGCAACTTGAGACCATTGCTCCTTGTTCTGTCATCTGCCACCACTGAAAACAGCCTATCTCCATCCTCCCTGGAACCCCCTTTCATGTAGTTAGCTGCTATCAAATCCCCCCTCATTCTTCTCTTCTGCAGACTAAACAGGCCTAGTTCTTTCAGCCTCTCCTCGTAAGTCTTGTGCTACAACACCCCTTATAATTTTTGTTGCCCTCCACTGTACTCTCTCCAACTTCTCCACATCCTTCTTATAGTGGGGGGCCCGAAACTGGACACAATACTCCAAATGCGGCCTCCCCAAAGCGGAATAGAGGGGAATAATCACTTCCCGCGATCTGCTGGCAATGCTCTTACTAATGCAGCCCAATATGCCATTAGCCTTCTTGGCAGCCAGGGCACACTGCTGACTCATATCCAGCTTCTTATCCACTGTAACCCCCAGGTCTTTTTCTGCAGAACTGCTGCCTTACTCGTCGGTCCCCAGTCTGTAGCTGTGCATGGGATTCTTCCATCCTAAGTGCAGGACTCTGCACTTGTCCTTGTTGAACCTCATCAGATTTCTTTTGGCCCAATCCTCCAATTTGTTTAGGTCCTTCTGTATCCTATTCCTTCCTTCCAGGGTATCTACCATTCCCCCTCACTTAGTGTCATCTGCAAACTTGCTGAGGGTGCAATCTACCCCATCCTCCAGATCATTAATGAAGATGTTGAACAAAACCGGCCCCAGGACTGACCCCTGGGGCACTCCACTTGTGACTTGTTACAGTAAAGTTGTGAGATCTAAACAACCATGTAGGTTGTGTGAGTCAATATCTTTACAATAAAAAAAAAAAAAGATTTCTCAGGACATAGCCATTTGCCATCACACCATTTACTTGTATACTTTGCTCCTCTTTCCCCTACCTCTTACACTTTTTTACTCTTACCCCTAAAGAGACTCTGTCTCTTTTTCTTATGAATGTAAGCTCTTTAGAACAGGCATTTTGCCTTTTTGTGTGTTTGCAAAGTGCTTAGCACTTTGTTCACATTAGTGTATTGTTCCCAGTAACACACAATAATAAACTGTGCATTTTTGTAAATTTTCAGCAGACAGTTGGTTAAACTGTCAGTTTCCCCAATGCAAATTTCACTTTCAAGAGTCACAGTAAACGTTTTAGTCTTTCAAAAGCTGTCTTTCATCCAAATCCCATCTGTCGTTAGGCATGCACTGATAAATGGTGAGCCTCCGATTACGCTTCACTCTTTTCCTCTCCAGTCCTCATTACTTTGAAATAGCAACCAGCATTCCCTTTACAATTTTCTTAAAATAGAGGGTAGAAGGGTGGTTCTACGAATAACCTTCATACAATATTAGAAATGATATTGATGGGACTCAAGAAGCACGGTGTACTCTGGTAATGTGCACAGACACTGGATTACCACAGAGGGCAATGTATAAACTGCTTTGAGTGAGTTTTCCCTGAGGTCCTTGCCAGCAGCCAACACCACCTGACTGAGGCTTATGAAGGATGATTTTAGGAACTCTTGCGGAAACATCTGTTCCTCTCACACTTCCTTGTCCAGCTTCCAAAAACTCCTGGTTTCATTTTCCTTTTCCCTTGGGAAAAAATCTCTGGCTATTGATTAGTTCAAAAGGTCTGACTCTTCCTAGCTTCCACTGGGTATTTTCTGAAGAGTTGGGCTCTCATTGCTATAGCAACTGGAACCAAACTCAGCACTCTAATTGGCATGCTTTGAGGGCAGGGTCTATCCTGGAATCACATGAGGTACAAACCTGCTCACCAACAAATACATCAGTATTACTGTAGTCTTAGTTGATCTGTACCGCTTTTCTTGGTCCAGTTTCTTTCTGCACTTTTATAAATTCATATCTGTCCCTTTAGGTTTTAAACAGAATCACTCAGGTTGCATCTGGGTCAGTTCTCAGGACACCCAGGACTGGGAGTCATCCTGTTACCAGCTCTCTGCAGCATGAGGGAGTCTCGCCTATGTCTAGCTCCCTAACGCCACCAGCCTTTCAGCCATTCAAGCACTCTCCTCTGGGCCATGCAAGCCATCTTTGCCTTGCAGGTTAACCATGGGAGCACTCAGTCACCTTTGAATCATTCCCCTGTGATATCCGGCCCCTGACACTGGCTACTCACAGAAATCCCAGATCCTCTGCCCCCAAAGGGGCAGTGTACCCCAATTTACCAGTGTTCCCTTAAACCATCACTCCAGTGAACCACACAGCCCTTGTGAGCACTTGTAATAAAACAAAAGTAGGTTTCTCTAAGAAAGAATAAAGAAAGTGATGGAAACAACGGGTTACAACACAAAACAAAACTCATAAACCACAAACCTGGGACTACATTTATCACTAGTTACCTTTCCTACCTAGTAAAGTAGGCTTTTTCCTCAAAGTTCATTCCATTACAGAGCTGGCTGATTTCACAAGAGCCATTATCCAAACATTCATAAAAGCCCCCCGCCCTTACGCTCCTGGATCCAGAGTGCCTTCTCCTACACGGTATTATACTGAAACAGTCTTTTGCTTTATTCACAGCCAGGGTGACCTCTTGCCTGCTATAAAGTTCCTTTTCCCCTCCAAATGGTTTTGATTGTTTGTCATTGTCTTTGATGGTTTCCCACTGACTGTTCTGGGATGTGGCAAGGGTGGCCAATAGAAGCTGGCATTACCTGACCAGCTGACTAAGGAGGGGTGACAACTCCCTCTTGCTTGAATAGGCCTCCATTGAGGCCCAGTCTTCACTAAAAGGTTAGGTTGACCCAGCTTGTCATTCAGAAGTATGAAAAACTCACATTCCTGAGAGGTGGAGTTAAGCCAACCTAGCAGCCAGTGTAGACAGCATTAGGTTAGCAGAAGAATTGCCCCATTGACCTAGCTACCACCTCTCGGTTAGGTGGATTACATACACTGATGGGAAAAGCATAGGTAGTGTCTACACTGAAGCTCTCCAGCGGCACAGCTGCAGCACTTCAGCAATGCAACTGTAGCATTTCAGATGTAGACAAGCCCTGAGACACATTATGTCCTAGTGACTAACTTCTACTCCAAGTCCATAAACCGTACTTTCAATATAGACACATTATTCCCTAACTATTGCCTGTACCTGTATCTTGCAATGATTATGAATCTTGACAAGTTATGAGTTTGCTGTAGATATCTTACATGTTACCCATTATGGATAAATATCCTGTAAGACATGTGTTTGGTGTAATGAGTTTGTGAGGTCTGAGCTGACAGCTGTTTGCTAAGAACAGGGGATCATCTGCCAAGGGGTGGGTGGGGTCTCTGTGTCAAAACATCTACACAGCATCTGGGAGCATGCTTCCCAGTGCAAGTAGATAGACAAGAGCTAGCTCTGCTCAAACAAACATGCTAAAAATAGCAGTGTGGCTATGCAGGTATGGGAGGCAACTTGGCCTAGTACCGGGTACTCCTGGGAACACATGCAGGTTGTAAGCCCAAGCACTACCGGTGCTGCCATGGCTACATTACTCTTTTTAGTGCAGTAGCTAAAGCAAAACTAGCATATGCCTACCTGCATTGGGAAGCCCATTCACAGTTGCTGTATAGATACCCTCAGGGTGGATTCCCCACCTCCTGTGTTTAATTGGAGCCTAGTTGCTCCCCATAGTTTTACGGGGGAATTTGATTACTCTCTCCTTATCCCTCACCCTAGTACCTGTTGCCTCAGACACTCCAGCCCCTCCTAGATCCAAATTAGAGGATATGAATGAGCTAGCAAAAAAGAGAAACCTGCATTCCTGTGCAGAGTCCTAGAACAAGCCAGCTTTTCTTGCAACATCCCATCAAAATAATACCTAGCATTTGGGACACCATTCCCATTGATTCTTCATTAGTCTATTTGCTGTCTAAGGCATTTCTCTTTCCATGGCAGTGCGCAATCTCCACCACCTGCCTCCACCTCTCCTGTACCACCACCACTTCCCAGGTTCAAGGAGGACAGGGTGGTGCTCCAGTCTCTTCCCCAAGACAACAGGGTCAATGTCATGCATGGGATTCCCCATCAGGCCTCAATCCATTTGGCCCCTTCCGTGTAGGGCGGGACTATGCTAAGGGATATGGCTGGACACAGGTAACCTGAACAAATTCTGCTCTTTATAGTAGGTGAATTCTTACTAAACCCACCTGAGCCTACTATGCCTGATAGTGTCCCCTTCTACCTGCCTGGGCCTAGTAATTAAACCCCCTGAGAGGGCTGGACCTGGTGACCTCAATAAGACCAGAAAGTGTCCCTACACTTACATTCTGTCAGATGCCAGAATTTTTGTATATGTCCTATCCACCACAAGCAAAACCATGGAAGGAGATGGTGGATCCTTCTATCAGTTTTAGATACGTATCCTTGTCCCTTTTGGATGATTTCATGGAGTCCCAAGATCACTTTTTTTCCCCATGTTGGATGTTGCAGGGCCACCTCCAGAATTTTTTCACATGGTATGCACGAAACCCCCTTCATGCCCACCTCCTCTCTCCTGGTGGCTTATCAGTGAGAGCCCTCCCCATACTTGTAGCAGGTCTTGAGCCTGTTGTTGAGTGAGTCCTGTGGGTGGAGCAGAGGGGAAATGTGGTGCTGGAAGTAGGGCCTGGTTGCAGAAGCTGACCCCACGGCAGTGGCAAGAAGCAGCAGCACTGACTACCCTAATACCTACTTAGGTTTGGCCTGGTGGCTCCTCCATCATGACAGGGTGGTGACAGAGCCGAAATTGAGTACACAGTGTTGCAACCTGGTGCCCAGGGGTACTCTCCGTCATAATAGCAAAAAAAAACCCAAAAAACCCAATCCTTTAAAAAGAGCTCTCACTAGATCGGGTCCTAGAAACTGCTGCTATGTTACTTGACCACATTGTTTCTCTGCTACGTTTTGCATTTCCATTATAACTTGAAAACTCTGATTCAGGATCAACTGCACCTTTGCCAGCCAATGACCAATTGCATCAGACCAATGGCACCCACAAATGAATATAGAAGGGGCCAGGCAGCAAGGAATCATGTCTGGGGTATTCACAGGGTGCCCAGTGAATGTCTTCTAAAATTTAAGTTGACGACATCTGCGGTGCTTGTGTTTTACTGGACGTATTTTAAACAGAGCTACTGCACATGACAACAGCATGTTTACCCTTAAATTATTCTGTCATGTGCATTAGCAGCAGCATCTACAGCTCTAGCATCACTGTTAAATTCCCTTATGAACCAAATACCGATGCACAGATAACAAGAATTTTAAGCTCTGGCCCAGAAATAGTAACTTCTGTTTGCCTCCTTCTTTTTCTCTAGGTACTTCATTTTGATTTCATTTCCTTTGAAATTCCCAGCTAAACTTCCTGCCTCTACCTGGATAAAGTCACAAATACCGGAAGAGGATCTCAACAACTACATCATTACAGACACATCCAATACTGTGCAAACATTGTTAGCAACAGCATCAGCAGAACACTGCTTTCTCTGCCTGATTCATTAGCAGTGAGATCTCACCAATATCAATCTCTCTTTTTTAAAAAAAGTATTCTGTGAAGCCTAGCAAATATGCTAGCCAATGCAGCATATTTTTTTTATTTGCCGTAACAGCACAGGTTAAAAATATACACCTAGCCATAGTGATTCATTCTAGGATATTAAGCTCATCAGTGCATATATTGAGATTTGGAATACTTCTATGACTAAATCTATATACGGCTGTCTCCACAATCTAGCTGCTTTTTTAAAAAAAATGAAAACATGTTAATGATTTTTTCCATGAAGCTCTCCACATGCCATTCCCAGCACTTGGGGGAGGGGGGGTCATCCTATTCTGATAGAGGGGTGTGGTCACTAGTTTATGTATCTTTTGGAAAACTTCAGATTGAAGCAATGAGATATAACATACATTCAAAGGGGGAGCATCTGTGAATTGCCCTGGAGAGCCAAGTGCTGAGGATACAGAACTAGGATGTTTGCTTCTGTTTAGATACGGTGCAGAACTGCTAAATTCCAATTTAAATATAATCTTTCCCATAGTTTGGGGGTGGGGAAGTGAGGAAGATCTGGGATTGCGGTTTGGCCCAGCTGCAATGTTTGGATCAGGATCTAAATTTCCACCAAGTTCAAAGGTGTCTGAAAGTCTGGCTCCTAGGTTTTGGTTTAGGCTCATGTCTGTTTATTATACATTTCCATTCGCTAAATTTGTATTCATAAACTACCCTTTGATCTGAATACCATGAAAACCACACATAATAGCAAATGCATGCTGACAAGTTAAGAAGATGATTTAGTTGACTTGTCATTGTGATTGATCACGACTGCAGACTTCAACACAAAATTGTCTCTGGTAAAATTAAAGGAATGGGGATTGTTTCACCCCTATATGAGCAGGGGAAGCATCTTTCACAAGAGAATGACAGAGCACTATTGCCCTTCCCTGGAAAGTCAACTGGCAATATGCGCTTTAATTACATAGTTTCCTAGGTGCCCTAAATGTTGTGTCTCCCAGATGTGCCCCAAGTGTTGATACATGATGCGCCGCAACGTTTCTCCATGCAGGCTACCTACAGTCCAGCTTCTGCCACTGGAAACCTAGAAGTGAATCAAGCTGGTAGCCTGTTACAACAATGATACCTTGGTGTTCCACACTGCACATATATGTGGTTGTTCCTGCCATGAGGTCTCTGTCAAATCAGCACTGTCCTCCAGTTACTATGATCTGTAAGAGCTTTCAGCATCAGGCAGCCAGCTTCACCCTCAGGAAAACTCAGATGTCTTAAAGATTTCACACCTCACTAGTTACTAAGATTTGGAATACTTATTAGCAGCAACATGACAACAATCAGAGCACCTCAGCTAATTAAAAGGATTGGAAAAGGACTGCTCAGTCTGAACAAGAGGCTTTCTCAGGGGATAGGAGTAGTAATTTTGGGAATTTTTCTGTAACTATGAAGAACAATTCACTGCCTTCAACCAAATCAGTGCAGGGTGGTTTTAGCTGCGCTCTGACTTTTTTATTTGTTTTTGTAGTTGCTTGTACTAATGAAAATTGAGATGGATTGTCAGCTTGTCTCATGCTATAAACAGTTCAGGCAATGCTGTTGTGCTAATTGAATCCTAGGAGATATGGCTCCAGAACAGCTCAATTCTGCTCCATGCACCTGTCACGCTCTTCTTCCCATTGTAGAATCTCCTACAGAGCTGTGAGCCTCAGACACAAATCAGCTGCACAAAAGTGAGACTCTGTGTGGGGGACACAGCGTCACAGCCACACTGCTGTAGATTTTAGTAGTTTCAAGAAAGCATAACACATAGCCATAGCATATTCTTAGCTGATGGTGGGAAAAATCTGTAATCCCTAAGTAGAAATTATAGTTATGAATGAATGTATAGTACTGAGTGCAAAACTTATAGTGTTGTGTTCAAATTGTATAGTACCATGTGCACGGCGCTAGAGAACCAGGTGCAAACCTTGAGTGCCAAGTACACAAAGTGAGACAATAGAGCCACCTTATTAGATGAACAGTCAGTATATAAGACTTTGGGCAGCCCAAACAAGGTGCTGTCCTCTCAGGTGGCAGCCCGTGTTTTCCTATCACATCAGACCAAGAGAGAAGATCAAGAAGCCTACCTGCTCATGTGTTCCTGCACTTGTGCATACATGCCTGTTCCTGTCATCCATTTCAGTCTCCATTGTTGCCTGCTGTGGTCCTCATTGTCCATTCCTGTCATTGCTCCCTGTGGATCCAGCCCTGTGTTCACCCGTTGTCCTATGTGCAGTTCACCCATGTTCGAGAATGCTCAAAGGGCGGGAGTTATGAAACATGAATTGTTATTGTTTCTATCTCTTTCTCCATCTAAAGACACTGTGTGATTTGGGTCCCTGGCCTTTAAGCCCATTTGTTAACTGATCTGTGTTTTCTCTTGTTAATAAACTATTTGTTGCATCTTATCTGGATTGTGGTTCCCTAATATGAGTCCGTGGATGATAGATACCGCTAGGGATGAACCACTAAGGGTCCTTAATATAAATTTGGACCTGCTGCTAGTTAAGCTGGGAGGGATAGGCCCACTGGCTCTGGGTGGGTAGTGAAGCCTGCATATCTATCCTCAACCACTCTCCCCGCCTGTCTGGTAACAACACACCCCATAACTTAGCCCAGACCCTGAGTACTTCTCAAAAATTCTGGTCACCAGTTCCAAGTGTGGTGGCCTAACAGGTTCAGATTTTCTAGTCCACACATCGTTCCCTTTAGAGCACCATTAAATCCAACCTTATGGAATTCTTAATTCTCTGATACGTTAGTTTCCAAGAGAGGCTCAACTGTGCTGATTTTTAGGACCAGTCCTGCAGTGGGGGCAGAGCAGTCATCCCATCTTAAGGGGGATTCTGGGAAGAATTTTATCTCACGAAGATAGAACTCTCACAGAATTCCTCGGTATGCAAGGGAAGCACTGCTACTACGACACCCTATCAGGGGTGCAGCACACCACCCACCATTCTGTACACACCACTAGCTCCTCTGGCCAGTGCCTCGTGTATAGAGCAAGGCCGTGACAAGGAGTGCAAGGACTGCAGGTGTGCCTGGCTGCCACACAGAGTCTGAAAAGGAAGTAGAGTCAGGGGTGAGAGTGGTGCATCTTGTTCCCTGGCTGCCCCTGCCATCCCACCTTGCACACCCATGGAAGACTTGGACACAATCTGGTCTTATTTTTGTGTGCTCAGCTTTAGCCACATTAAAGGGACCTGAGTGTCAGGTGATGGGTGCTCAGCACTTTCTGAAAAGTTAGGCACCTTTAGGTATCTGCAATTGGACACTGAAAAACTGAGGCATGCAAAATAAATAGTCACTTATGGAAATCTTGGCCCCTGTGCCAACTGGTACTCCCAAAAGTTTCCTTCATCAGGTGCTCAAGGAGAGAGAATAGGTGCAAGCAGTTCTTTGGCTGAAACACCCATTAAGGAAGCATCCTTTAAAGAGGCATCGTTAAGTTTAAAATTGTATTTTGATAAAGAGTTTTATTTACCAAACTTTATCACTAGAGCTGATGAATAACTAGTTTGACAAATTTTGTTTCTCTTTCTCTTCACACGGCATCTTTGAAGAATCATGATTATTTTCAGATATATTCATTAGTTCAAATTATTGGCTTGCTATCTCATGTCCCATAGTAATAATCTGAGCTGCACAGTTAAGATTGTCCACAAAGTATTATTTCTGTTCACTGGTTCCATGAACATAACTTTTATAATTAAGTTTCTGAAATGAAGGCTTTCAAAAAGCAAATTTAAAATCCACTGTCCACGACTATTTGAGCCAGTGAACTTAAAAATTTCTTTCAACGATCATTTGTGTTGGTAAAGTTCAGTCCCACAAATATTTGAAGGAAGGAAACACAAAAAGGCCATAGCAAATTCCTATTTAAATTCAAACAAATATTAATGGAAATGTTTTTTGTATTATTCACACAATCCTATTTATTTAAATTATTTTAAGAATTTTTTTAAACAGTCTGCTTGATTTTTTTACCATTAATGCTGTTTGTTTGTCTCCTTTTTCTTGGCTTGGACAATGAAAATAATTTCACTTTCTGGTGTTCATATGCTAGCATATAACTGCTGTGTTTGTGTTACACATGCTGGAGGGAAAACTTTAAATGCATACCAAAAATTGTATTTATTGGAGTTAACAAACAAAATCATGGAAACATTTCTATTGACCATACATTTGGGCCTAAATTGACATAATACTGTATTTTTTAATGGAAGCAGTTTGTGTTAATTCTCAGTTGTGTATGTCTTGGAAGTTTCCTATTGTTCTGAGCCTGCTGCTGAACTGCTTTTATTGGAAAAAAAGAAGTCTGGCAGTCCAACAAAGAACTGCTAGGGCAAAACAAACACTTCCCTTATAAAACAACATCACTATTGATTCTTCTTTGTCTTGGCTTGTTATTTACTGTCCTATGTTCAGACCCAACAACCTATATACATTTGATATACTTATAAAAAGCAAGGCTCTAGGTTTGTCTTGTCATTTGATATCTTTGCTGCAAATTAAATGATCAATGACAACCTCTTCCCTGCTCCATGTGTATCTAAGGCATTAGCCAATCATGTCCTGCCTCTCAGCTCCATGACCTAGAAACCAGGGATAATGTTCATAAAATCAGTCATTGAAGAGCAACATCAGGAACAGGTTCCCAAAGGCGATAATAAATCATTGAATAAGGCCATAAGATTTAAGTGGTTTTGAAATAAAGAAATGGTTCATTTAAAAAAAACAAAACTCCAACTGTTACTTTATCCATCATTTCTGATCATTCAAGTGTCCCTAAAGATGCTTTCCTGACCTTCACTTCATACTGAGTGTCAGTGCAGTATTAGGTGTTTTAGATTCCCAGTTCCCATAGCTACAAATGAGAATTTGCATGGCGACAACCCATATGAGAATAAGGTTTGTGGGTGTGTTTCTAGGAAGGAATAATGAGAATTCTGAATGCAATGTCAGGGCCACCTGAGGGAGGATGATAGGCCAGGCATGTTTCATCACCAAATGCATAGGTCAAGGCCTTTGAACAGATCAACCCAATTACTATGAGGACTTGTTCTTCATGCAGAGCTGTGCAAACACTTCCAATCTGGGTTGCAAAAGCAGTTCACAAATTTTGTGAGACCCTGTTCACATAGATTTTCTTGCCCTGAAGATTGGAAAGTTTCATGGTACCATACAACAAAACAGGTTGAATCTTCTTGCAAAACCACAGGCAAGGGTTTTGGCTGATGGCCATTTGCACTAGTTGATAAGCTCACAGCAAAGAGAAGCAGGGTTTAGTCTCAGCACTGATGTAACAACAGAACACTGCTGAGGGAGACACATCTTCCATCCAGCAGAGGCCACTAATAATTGTGATTCATGATATCATACATTATTAAGGAGGCAGTTCTCAATAACTGAGGGATTTAAATATGGTCATAAATAATGTACTAGGCATCTGCCTGATAGAGTCAGACACTGGGGCTAGAAGAAAATAAACCATTCTGACTTCTCAAGCTGGGTCAGAGAGTTCAAATAAGATGATCCCTCTCTATTTGAGAAATGGGCTCAGTCCGCTGAGCTGGGCCAGTCAGGAACACAACATAAACGCAATGTGACCTATCCCAACAAACTAGGCTTGACCTTGAACTATGCTATAAATAGGAAACTGATAAAATTAATTAATAATCCAGAAAGAGCAAGCGTTCCCAACAGGGCTTCTACAGATGCAAACAAATTCTGATCACACCACTGTTGCTTTGTGATGCAATTAGAACTTTAGCCAAGGCTGATTTCAAGTGTGTGTGTGTATGTGTGGTTTCAAACGTTTGTGCGATTGTAGACCTTAGTTCAGCAAGATATTTAAGTATGTACTCAATGTTAAGGATGTGAGTGGTTTCCTTATAGGCAGTAAAACTACCTGTGTGTTTAAGTTAGGCATCTGCTTAAGTACCTTGCTGAATCAGGGCCCTAGTCTCAAGCTTATGTCTCGTCTTCGGTTTTTTTCTTCTTTCTATTTTTCCTTTTTTGATATGTAAACAAACTCCCCTTTCAATATTGTCAGTCTTCATTTTTCATGGCTTTTCACTTTTTGAGCAAGTCTGAAAGATGAACTATGCTGTTTTTCGTGAAATGGGCCTACGGCTATTTTTATTCTTGTAATGAAGTATGCTGGCCCTTTAAGGAAAAGACATAACTGAGAATGGGGTCCAGGCGTCTACTGCTCCAAGTAGTCTCAATCAAATGAAGACCCTGGCGACAGCAGAGGCAGAGTTGGAGAGAAAGGAGTAGTTCTGGGGGAAACCCAAGGCTCAGGGAAAAGAGGTGACTTTTAAGGATCTGGAGCTAGGATCCTTGTAGTGTAGGGTAGGGCCAGGCTCCCTTCTCTCCCAATGACTTACTCATCAAACCAATCAAGACAAAACCAGGGGTAGAAAGAACACAGAGAGTGCCCTTCCCTCACTCTGAAAGGAGAAGTCACTGGCAGGGGAAGAACTGCTTTTCTCTCCTAGCTCTGGGAAGAAAGGACTGAAATGTTGAGACCTAGCCTCCAAGTCATGGTGGAAGGATGGACCCTAGTAGAGATGCCTGGGTGGAAAAGACTTTTGCAATCAAAAGTTTGTGGTTTTGTGTTTGAGGTGATTCTATCTTGAAAACCTTCTGCAGACAGCTCAAGCGGAGCTGGACCAGCGAAATGTACAAGGTCTCTCTGGTGTATAGAAAACTCTTTAAATTGCAAGCTATCACTTTAAGTGTAAGGGGTTGCTTTGCCTTGCCTGCAGGCTAAGATACTCTGTAGGGAAGTGTGTGTGATCTGGGAGCCAGGCTAGAGGAAGATGAATTGAGTTGTATCTCTCTGCCTTAGGGAGCAGCCTGTTTTGTGTGTCTCCGGTTTTGGTTGTTGCTTGTTAAAGATCTGGAGTCTAAGAAATAAAGTAGTCCTAGATGTTGCAATCTTCCGGAAATATTTTTTTTTAAAAACATAAACTCCTCTAACTTCTCTCTGTGTGTATGCTATGAATATAACAGCCTGCTGAGGAAGAGAAGGAGAGAAAGAATGAGTCAGGTTGGTAAGCCTGCCCAACTCTCCTCTTAGGAAAGGGTCAGAACAAAATAGTTTCAGACCCCTAGTAAAGACAGTGTCTGTCACTTAATGTACTTTAGATGAATGCAGTGCTTTGGGAAGATGCTGGCTTAATATGCTATTTTCTATGGGTTCTTTTACTGCACTTGTCACGCTAATATCTGAGTGCCTTCCAGTAATCCATTAAGCAACGTGACTACGTATCTGTCACATATTGCTTGTTGCCTTATCCTCTCCCTAGAAGAAGTAGTATGTGCAGTACAGTGTCTAGTTTTGGTAGGGTTTTTATAAACATTCCAGTTGCTATGTGTTTAAGCTTATAGAAGGTAAAATTAATTAAGTGCGTCTTGCACTTGAAGCAAAAAATGGTGAGGTTGTGCTGGCCTTTGTTCTTGAGGTAGTTCATTCCACAGTTGCTTTCCTAAGAGAGCTGAATCCCCTGTGTATGTGTCACCTGCATATGGGTAGCTGGTGGGTGAGCACTGTTATCTTATGGTCTGTCTAGTTAGGGCACTTTGCGTCTGGATCATTTTCATCATTGTTTAAATCTAAAGAATTAAATCTCTCCCCACAGAACTGGAGGGTCAGGACAGTGGCTTCCACCTGGAAGTGTAGGAATCATGTATAGTGGGGAAAGATCAGTTTTCATGCCCACTATTTGAGACCACCAATGATGGTCCCAGGTATGAGGATGTTTTGTGTGATGTAGATACCTGTGCAGCAAAAAGTGGAACTGAGACATTCTTAGATGCTAAACAGCCATTAGACTGTAATTTCTCTTAAAGTCTGGTTTGAGATGTGTGGCACAACGACCTATATTAATGAAGTTTGATCAGGATGGGCCTAATCCAATCCAGATTAAAATCAGTGGACACGTTTCTTTCATCTTCAGCAGTCATTGGATCAGGCTTTATCTATCTTAGTTATATACGTGGCCTCCATAACTGTAGTATCCAAGGGCCTCACACTGTTCAGTGTATGTATCCTCCCATTATGACTGTGGGGTTGGAAATTGCTATGATTCCCATGTTACAACTGGGGAACTGAGGCACAGAAAGGGTAAATGACTGTCCAAGGTCACAAAAGAAGACTGGGCCACAGCAGGGAATTGAGCCTGTATCTCCAAGTCCTAGGCCAGAGCCCTAACCGCAAGACCATTTTTCCTTCCATAACTTCCTCTTCATAAAACTAAGCAGTGCCAATACCATAAACATTACAGGAGACACTCAGGTACACAGTGGGACTCTTTCAGGAAGATATCCATCAAGAAAACAGAACTCTTTCTTAAAAGATTAGGAGAAAGCAAACCATCCATGTTTTACGATACTTTGGTGTTCTTATCCACATAAAGGGAGCCAGCTGAATCTCTCACAACATTCAGGGGACTCCTTCAGTGACATCACATTGTCTGGCTACACTGACAGCAAGACTGGAGGTGACAAATGTGGTTGCATCTTTATTCACTTAGAATATCTGGGAATTCCTGCAATAAATTGTGCAGTACAGGTCACATACTTTCTTTAATAATTTCCACATAATCCTTAGCCGTCCCATTGGTGGGGCCCAACTGCTCTCTCATCGTATAAGCGGGCTAGGAAAACAAGGGAGGATGGCTTTCCACTGTTTCAGACCCTTCTCCTTTTGTTCCATTAAGGGATGCTTTCCTTAAAATCATTTTCCAATCCATTTTATCTGATCACTGTATCCCTTCCATAGTGAGTACCTGCACTGTACATCTGGCATAAAAAGGTGCCAGAAGTTATGCTTGGCTACCAACCCAATCCCAGTAAAATAGATTTTCTCTGTGACCAGAAGGGGTATAAATATCCTCCCCCCCCCCACACACCACTCTTCCAGTTTGCAGGAAGGGCAGTGACCTTCTCCTGACCTGCCCCAGCTCCTTCTTGTCCATCCCAGTAAACGTGCCCCTCCTCCCTATCTATCCCTATTGTGGAGCGACCCTTTAAGGGGCCCTTTTCTGGCCAGCCAGGCAAAGACCTCTGCATGAAGGCTATGGGGAACACATTCTATGGTATATCTTAAAATATACATCATATTTCTCATCAGCTGCCAAGGAAGAAAAAAGTACAAGCAAACAAGATGGTGTGGTTATGTGATTTTAGTTTCATAGACTAATGTAAAAACATGGAAAGTAGGTGCTGACTTTCGGCTTCTGGAAAACTACAGATATGACCCTCAGTGTCCCCAGGCTGTATTAGCCTTACCATGAAGTTGAGTAGATGTTAGCACAGTTTATAAATGCTTTCTTCCATGTCTTGTTTTTTGTTTGTTTCCTACACAGCAGAACACTTCACTTCACACCACAGGAGGTAACAAAATGAAAGTCTCCATTATGTTACTGGCTAAAATCTGCAGCTGTCCTAGGGGGCTCAAGTTCTTCCTCTCGCATCACCTTCGTCTGGCAGGCCGTCAACAATAAATGTACAGAGGTACTTATCTCCATCCCCCGCCATGTTACCTTTGTAATTCATACACACATCTGGCTGATGGTTGAGCAATTTACTGAGACTTTTAATTTCCCATGGAGTGGGAAGGGGAAAAAGTATTGCAAACTGAATTTGTGCCACTTTTCCTAGGTCACATCCAATGTCACTGGTGGGAAAGGTGTAAAAATGAAAAGAAGCAACTAACAGATATACATCTACACCAATGCTATTGTCAATACTACATGTGCTGGTATAAGCTTTGCAACGTAGGCTGCCTCTCATCAGTTCCTCAAAGATTATTGAATGGGTGTATGCAAAATGCCATTACTTCCTCCCAATGCAGATAAGAATAAATAGGAGAAAAGGACTCAGCTTCCACAGGAAAGAAATACAGACAATGTAGGCCACTGGCCCAGTTCACAGTCTTTTCATGCTGTCTTGTTGTTCCTCACTGCAGCAAGTGCCATATACAGAAGTCTTAACCTTCCACAGGAGAGGCTATCTTTGTGGTAAGTAGTCAATGGGAGTTAGGCGCCTAAGAGTTAAGCACCTAGCTGGATTTCCAAGAGCACATAACTGCATCTTTTGACACCTAAACACCTTTCTAAACATGGCCTGTGGATGCTGAACAAAAGCAAACCACTGTATCAGCTGCAATTTTCCCATTGCTACTAGGAATATGATACCAGATTGTTTAATTTTTAGGGAGAAGTTGGAGGCCATATTCTGTTACATTACTTTGCTGCAGCATTGACTATAAAGGGGTGTCACTAATATAACTGAAAGCAGAATGTAGGTTGGGGGCACCTTTAGACTAATAGGTTTACCTGTCAGTTTGCATTCCTTAAACTTTTTTATGAATGAGATATTTGGATTTGATCATTGTCACTGTTGGAGATGCCTGGATACATATTTCATTGAGTAATTGCTCTTTGAGCATGTTGTGAAGAGATAATCAAGACACTTTATCAGCAAGTGCTAAAGATAGATAGCACCATCTTAATGGTGGTTGTGACACCATGACTAAGAAAGCTTTTAATCAAGGCAAATGACTTTTTGCTGTATTTGTCATTCAAGTACAAAATGGAAAATGTCTCCATGTGTTTTCTGAAAATTAAAAGAACTGGTAACACAATGTTATTTAACTTAAAAAGACTATTCTCATCCTGAAACTGTAGCCACTACCTATGAATACTAGTGGAAATAAAATCTTTAAAGTAAACTAGCACATTAGATTTCTACAGATGAATACTGTTGATTTACAGATGTTCTTGTCAGATTTGAGCCAAAGATCTTTTAAGTCAATGAAAGGCTTCTATTGACTTCAAAGGGCATTGGATCAGGCACATAGTTCTGAGTGTTTTTGTCCAAATTTCAGCCTGAACGAGGAAGTCCAAATGTGGCCACGATGAGTTTATTTGTGTGTCATTGGGAAGTGAGGGTTACTTCTCCTCTGATAGGCACACTTTAAAATCCCCCAAGCAACCCAAAAGAAAGAAGAAAGAACCCCTAATGCAAGGGATGTGAGGGGAAGAAGAGTGAAGCGAGTGGAGAAGGAAGAGGAAGAGAAAAGCCCCTGCACTCCCTTCGTAGCCCAGGTACAGCAAAGGGAGAGGGCTGTGCTCTACAATCTGGAGACATCTCCTTTTGGCTGAAGGGAAGCCAGATTTGGCTTTCTTGAATCACTGTGAGAGAGTAGAGCTCACATATTAGCAGAGGGCAGGAGCCAAGGCCTTATGAAGCCATGGGTGGAGGTGGCACTCAGAGAGATGGGAGGGTGCTGCAAGAGCCTTAAGGAGCTGCCAATCCTGTTCCTCCATCACATGTATTGAAAAGTCCAACCAAAGGGTTGCAGTCTTCAGTAATAAAAATAGCAGTGCCAAATCCCAAAAATATGAAGGGAGGGTGAGAGCAAGGCCTGACAGCCCTCAAAGAAACTCGAGTAGCAGATGGTCAGATTCAGAATGTGTAAAACATGTACAGAACCTCCAAGTATTAAGAAGTCCAGCCAGGGAGCTGCAAAATGGTAATGGTCAGACAAACACCAACCCCAAATCATTCTCCCTCCCCAAAGTGTGGAGTGGAAATGCATCTCAAAGGCCCTATGGGGAACCCCACAAGCAGAAAGCTACTCACTCAAGCTATCCCAGACTAATCTTAAGCCCCACCTCAGAGCAGTAGTTCATTCTCTGTGACACGTGGGTTAAATGAGTTGATCACATAGTGTCTCACATCCAGTCATAGAACACCGCGTGACACTGTGACAAAACTCAGTCATCCAAATGTAAGTTAGAGTAACAACGTTTGGTGACATTTAGAAAAAATTCAATTTTTTTTAATTGAATTTTTGTTGAAAAACTGAAAATCATAAAAAACTGACATTTTCACAAAATATTCCAATTCTTTGTAACAGCATTTTTCAGGATTTCTTTTAGTTTCATTCAAAAAACTTCAGCCACTGTTATTTACAACTACGTCTCCAATGCTATATACTTAGTGTGAGTATGAAAGGTCTGTCTCTATAATTTGCTTGTATATAGATATATCTATATACTAGAAACTGTATACTGAAAAACATACTTACACCCTTGGATTGCCAAATACAATCCAATTGGCTGAGACAGGGTCATAGGAGCAACACTATTTTGAACTATGCTTTCTCAGCTACTGTTTGACTGAATGAACACCGTTACCTTTTAACAATACATCTTTCTTTGCTGTGCTCTACTCTGAAAAACACTCCTAGCTTTCAGGAAGTCCAATAGCTGCACCTTGACCTGACCAGCGCTGAGCCCAAGAGATAAAATTAGGGCAAATGCAATATGAGCAAAGACCGGTAACTCTCTTTTGGATGATATCACTGACTGAAACTTTTGGGCCTCTGAGACCTTCCTTGTTGTCTAGAGGTGTAGTGTCCTCTACGCTCATCATTGCTATGATTGGAGACTTTATTGTAAATATCCCTTACCCCAGCCCAGGCTTCTTCTGCTTCTTACTCCCTCCCGGAAATTCCTTTTCCCTACGCTCTACCCGAAGTTCATTGCCCTAGTGGTTTCAAATTTCTATGATATAAGCTTACAAATTACATTTTAAGAATACATTGATCACGTTTTGGGGGATAATAGTAAGGCAGTTAATTGACCAGTTCTCTAGCTGACTCCACCTTTTAAATTGGCTTCTCTTGAGAAAATATTTTGTAAATGTGTACCCTGGAGTAATATTGGCATCAATTTTCTGCTCTTCCAACATACATTTTATTTTTCTCTCTGTTCGCTCTGAATGAAGAGTTACCTCCCATGCTCTGCTTTTTCAATGCCCTTTCCTTTCTAAATGGTTCCCAGAACAATACCAAAAAAGAATTACAAAGTGTAAGCGGTAGGAGTGGTAGATTCTAGAATGATAAATGCTTTTTATCTCTAATCCAGGAAAAGTAGTCATGTACAACTTATTTTTACCAGCAACTAACAAACTTGTTGTTAAATTTTTCAAATAATGAAAATGCAACTTTAAAATCCTACCATAAAACAAGGGTGAGTGAAACAGTGTGGATAAATTAGATAGTCACCAGAAACTTCGCAAAATATTTACATGAACTGGACTCTTGTTTGTTCAAAACACTTCTTTAACCATCTACACATGTGCTTTCATTTTTGGCTGCATCCTTCTGCAGGCCTGATGTCAGCTATCTGCAGGACATATAATTTCTGAAATGGCATGAGACTTTTCTCTCAGTATTTCCAGCCCAGCTAAAACCAAGTGTTCAAAATCTCACAACAAAAAATTCAAAATGTTCAGCCCCAGTAGAGCTCAGACAAGTTTCTGGTAAGCAGTCTCTGAGTCTTGTCTATCATTATTTCATATAGTTAGAACATGGAATGAGATTTATGCAAAAAGTTTGCCCCATTTTTGACATGGAAATTCACCAAAACATTTAGTCAAAATTATGAATGTCATAAAATATTGGATTAATTTCTATAAAACTGCAACAGTATTTTAGAGGTCTTCTAAATCTTATGCTCCATACATTGATTGTTAACTACAATTATGTAATACCATGATATCATGATGAAGAATTGCTTTGTCCGGAGGGAGAAGGGGAACTTCAACGCCGTTCCTTTTCTCCTTTGCATGGGTTCTCAAGGGAAGGGCTATGAGAGGGGCTATTCAGGAGGGACTGTCTTTAGAAAGGCAGACTTCTGCAGCCAGCACCATAGGACTGGGCTAAAGCATGAGCTTGGAGATTTTTTAATGTCAACTTAATTCTGGAGTGATCTTAAAGGTCCCAATTCAGGAAAGCACTTAAGCATATTCTTATCCCTTTTCAAGATGGCACTGGAGCATATGTTTAACTTTAAATATGTGATTAAGCAGTAAAATTTTAAAAGCACCTAAGTCCCATTTTAAAAAGTGACTTAGCCCTCATGAGCTTTCAAACTTTAAATTTCATTGACTTAAAATAAAGCAATAGCTTAAATAAGGTTCTAATCAGGCATGGGTTCCTGAGCTGGGGCCATAATAAAGACTAATATTTAAGGAAAGGAAAACTAATGTTGCACAGCTTTTTCCCCCTTGAGTCATTCTACCAATGTACAGGTGCATTCAGAATAACTAATCTGACAAGACTCTTACTGCGATGTGAACTAAAATACTGGAGTGTTGAATTGAGCCTTACACTGAAAGTTTATTAGAGTTTTATTAAAAGTGAAAAGTAATATTTCATTCAGTCTCATAAGAAGCATTCGTAACATATCTAAAAGGAATAATTGCACTGCCAGTTTAACAGAAAATAAAGTATCTTGTTTTAATATTTTCACTAAGAGATTCTTCAAGCTCACTTTATAAAAATGTTAATTTTAAACTAAATGTTAAATTTGTGTCCCCAGCATCTGGAGCAGATTTGAAAGCCAGCTGAGTGAAAAGTATAATTCCCTGATATATTCAATTTTTTATGGATTTATGATGTGATATATAGTACCACATCCACCTCCGTAAAATTTTACTTTTAGTTACACAAGAAACAATTAGAATTGATAACTCCCCCACTGAATTCTTTTAGATGAACACTTGTGTCCATATAAGAGGATATATGGTATATATTGACTGAAAGTGATGAAAAAGAAAAAAGAGGAAAGTTCTTTTCTTCATCACTTGAAAAAACTTGTGCTGTAGCCTGAGAACTTGTCTCTAACCTCTGAAAATGTTCTCCTTAAATGCAAGCACCATCATTTTTATTGCACTTTCACTGTATTTATTGGCTTTTGGATATTTTTGTAACATTCCTACCTGGAGTAAAGCCAGGCAAATCGATCATTTTCCCCTCATTCACTAATAAAGAAACACTTTTTGAATAAACAGATTGACAAAGCCAGACGGGTACCCAGAAGTCACCTACTACAGGACAGACCCGAAAAGGAAAACAACAGAACGCCACCAGCCATCACCTAGAGCCCCCAGCTAAAACCTCTCCAACACATCATCAATGATCTACAACCTATCCTGAAAGATGATCCCTCACTCTCACAAACCCTGGGAGGCAGGCCAGTCCTCGCTGACAGACAGCCCCCCAACCTGAAGCAACTACTCACCAACAACTGCACACCATACAATAGAAACACTAACCCAGGAACATATCCTTGCAACAAACCCTGTTGCCAGCTCTGCCCACACAACTACTCAAGTGACACCATCACAGGTCGTAACCACATCAGCCGCACCATCAAGAACTCATTCACCTGCACATCTACTAATGTGACACACGCCATCATGTGCTAACAATGCCCCTCTGCCATGTACATTAGCCAGACCAAACTGTCTCTACGCAAAAGAATAAATGGACACAAATCAGGCATTAGGAATGGTAACATTCAAAAGCCAGTAGGAGAGCACTTCAGTCTCCCTGGACACTCAGTAACGTACTTGAAAGTTGCCATACTTCAACAAAAAAACTTCAAAAATAAACTCTAGTGCGAAACTGCAGAGCTGGAACTCCTATGCAAATTTGACACTATCAGACTAGGTCTGAATAGAGACTGGGACTGGCTAGCCCACTACAAAAAATAATGTTCCCTCTTTTGGCATTCACACCTTCTCCTTAACTGTTGTGAATGGCCTCCTCTACCCTGACTGAATTTACCTCGTTAACACTTGCCCTCCTCACTGTGATGTTACTCACCCATCCTTGCATGGTTTACCTAACAAACTGAAGTTTCCACTTCATGCATCTGACGAAGTGGGCTTCTGCCCATGCAAGCTTATGCCCAAATAAATGTGTTAGTCTTTAAGGTGCCACAGGATTCTCGCTGGGTTTTTTTAATAAAGATTACTGAGGCAGCGATACTAAGCATGGCACATTGTAGATCATAATGGGGTATCTCAGTACTCTACAAGTGTATGTTAAATTTGCAAGCAGGATTCTAGTAAGACTTAAAGGAGGTGAAGCAATGTCCTGTTATATTATTGTTTTGAAATGGAACAGTAGTGGTCTGTCACTTCTAGTCATGCCAATGGTGTTACATCACTCTATATAGTCATTACACATCTCTCTTTTAATCAGCCTTTGTTCTGCCTACAGCATGTAGCCAGAGCAGTGAATCTACTGAGGATCTAAAGAACACTTCCTATTCTTACACTGTCATTGCCACTCTAGTCTCCATTCTGCCTATGTGCTTCAAGGAGAAGCGGAACCAGAATGAAAGACAATCAGAACACACACCAATAAGTTGGTTCACCAGACAGCTAACCATGCTCTGAAAGCACATTCCTAAACCAGAAGAAGTATAAGGTGAGCCATGCTCCTGCAAATGGTCCAGAAAAATGTGCTCTTTGATAGCTCATCTCTGAACCACTATGAGGAGAAAAGTTCTTGCTGATGCTTCCAAGTGGTTGATAAAAAAGAGTCCACATTCTTCAAGCCCATCTCCACAAAGTAAGGAAGATGCCAGCTAAGAAGAATCTGGCACTTTGGAACTGTAACAGTAAAGGCAGTTAACCACTGAAACAACTTATTGAGGGATGTGGTGCATTCTCCAGCATTTAGTCATTAAGTTGAGATTGGGAGTCTTTTCTAAAAGGTATGCTCCAGGGCAAACACAATTACTGGGCTTAATGCAAGAATTCCTGGATAAAAATTGATGGTCTGTGCTATGAGGTCAGTCTGCTGTGAGGGTCAGACTACTTGATCACAATAGTCCCTTCCTTCTGGCCTTAACTATGAATTTATGAGCACATACCAAGATCTTATGGGGAATCTTCATTTGGTACAGACTGAGGTGTTTGTGGTTTTTAAAGGGCACCTTCACTTTTAAATTGGTTGAGTTTTTTTTTTATTTTTTGTTTTTAGCAGCTTGGCTTACTACCTTTCTTTTTTTACTCTCCAGAGATATTGTGGAAAAGTAAAGGCAGTAGAAGGAGATGATCCATTTCATGAAGAGGTGTGACAGAGATAGAAAACATGCCTACAGAGTTCAGAGCGGCAGAAAAAAGAAATCAAGCTTATTCTATAAATTTCCTCCCTAGAAGGCACCTCTGTTAAAATGTAGAATTGAAGCAATGAAATATCACGAAAAGGGCAATGAAATGTAGACATATTGATAATACAGGGGTGTGAAAATCTTGGCCTTATATCATTGTAAGAACAAAGTTCATATCCTGTTAGTATGTCTGTTATGCCTAACTATGTTACAAATTCTGATTTTCAAAATACACAACTTTAAACTGATTTTTATGAGTAGGATGGGCCTTTACTGACTGTCCTTGGTAAATAAGGTTCTCAGAAATAATGCAAAACAGCTTGCCAGATAACTGGTGCAATTTGCAAGTATTTAGTCAAAGACTGAAATCACATAATGGATGTAAAATGCAATAAAATGCAATTTTCCAATATATTATTATTTCCTTTAGACAAAGACATGAAAAGGTAAATATCTGAAAAGTAATCATTAATCTTTTAACCAAGCAGGGCAAAAAGAACTTCCTCCATTTTGTTTTCCTTGAGCAAAACATGTAGGATAACATTTTTCGAAAAAGACATGTACTGATAGAAATGATTATTATACCCTTTAGTGAGCAGTGAAAGTACAGCAATCAGAAACAAGGTTTATGCTTTTAAAAAGCAGGACTTATTTCTGGTCTGTAGAGTTGGACATTTTTGGTTTTGGTCTTTCAAATTTCTGCCAAAAGGGCTGAATTGGACACATTCTTTGCTGTGAATAGTTTCTGCAGCTCCAGTTTTGAAGCTCAAGTTGAATTCAAGGTATTCTTATAGTGGAAAAGGGATATCTGCAGCAGCTACTGTGCTTTGATTTCTGACCGACCGTTAGCTCAGGACATAAAGCAATCACTAAGGTACATTAAGTAGAAACTTACCCCATAAGGCAACTTATCCCATAATCATCCAGTACTAGGTTTGTTTTGTAGTGCCTTCCTCTAAAGCATATTAAGCTTTATGTGCTACTCATTTACCCCAGTATGTCAGGGCTGATAAGCTGATCCAAGGGCCATTTGAAGTGAATAGACTTCTGTTAACTTCAGTGGATCATGCTCTGTAGGTTAGTATGCTTCTGAATGGAGAAATTTGTTGGTAATACTTTTATATAAAATATTTCTTCTGTCACTTGCCTGTCTTCTTAACCCAGGCTCCCTTAAACCATATTCTTGTGGAAATTAATGAAATAGATGATACAAAGCAGCATTATCCACTATATTTTATATCAACAGGTTGTCTGTGTGTGGCACTTTTAGTTTAAAATGGATAGGATTGGCTATCTGCTATGCAGCGCTATCATTTTATGTAATGGAAGTGTGGGTGACCTTTCTAACCATTTCCCATGGCTAACAGGTACCCTGTGGTGCCTGCCAATTTTTTCTGAAATTCTGTCTTCAGCTGAATCAGTTTAAAATTGTCCTTGGGAGTAAGAGGAAAATGAAGGCGCTCAAGAGGTCTTAGAAATGTAAGAATATAAAAAGATTAATTATCTTTTAGGCACTTCAGTACAGACTAATGGGGAAATAATTGCACTTCATTTTTTGAGACCCTTCATTTCCAAACCCCCACCTCCTCAGAAAAACTCATGTATGTTTTTATTTTTGAGGTGAAAAATTGTCAAGTTGGTTCTGTTTAACTGAGGCAAATATTTCTCAATGGGAGGGGCATATCTGGATTGTTGAGACAGGCTGCGGCACATTCTTTCCTCCTTCCCTGTTTCTCTGTTTTCTGTGAACTCTGTTGGATCTTGAAATACTGGGATCCTAGGTCCTCTTCCAGTCCAGGGCTTGGGTTTCCCCTGAGTTTATGCCAATATTGTACTTCATATTGGCTTTGAGGATGTCATTGAAGTGCTTTTTTTGCCCATCCTTCATCCATTGGCCATGGCTCAGTTGTGAGAATATGAACTGCTTTGGGAGTCAATTGTCTGGCATTTGAAGAACATGACCAGCCCAACAGAGTTGTTGGTTGATGATCATAGCTTCCATACTCAAGGTTTAGGCTTGGGACAGAACACTAATGTTGGTACATCAGTCATCCTACTTGATTCAGAAGATCTTGCGGTGGCACCTTTGATGGTATAGTTCAAGAGCTGGAAGGTGTCTACTGTAAATGACCCAGGTTTCAGCACCATACAAGAGAGCAGTGATAACAATGGCCTCATACATAAGATGCTTGGTTTGATTCTTGATGTCAAGATTTTCAAAGACACATTTTCTCAAGTATCTGAAAGATGCACTGGGTCATTGAAGGCAGTGTTGAATTTCCTTGTCAATGTCAGCTTTATGCAACAGATAGCTGCCAAGGTAAAAGAAGTGCTCGATTTTCTCCAGGGTATCTTTATTGATCTGAATTACAGGAGCAGGATCCTGGTAATTTGGAGCCTGTTGGTGGACTACTTCAGTTTTATTGGTGTTGAGCAAAAGGCCGAGTTATTTGTAGGCTTCAGAGAAAGTGTAGACTATTTTTTGAAGATCTTCTTCCAAGCGGGTACATGGGACACAGTCATCCATATATTGGAGTTCAATGACTGATTTAGTGATAATCTTTGTCTTGGATTGGAGGCAAATGAGGTTGTAGAGCTTGCCGTCCATTCTGTATTGTATGTCAAGTCTGGAAGGAAGCTTGTCAGCCATGAGAAGGAGGATGACAGCAAGGAAGATGAAGAAAATAGTTGGAGTGATCACATAGCCTTGCTTAACTGCTGTCTTTACTAGGAAGGGGTCCATTTAGGATCCCTTGCTGATGACCATCACAGACATGTCATGGAGGAGTCAGAGGACAGCAACAAATTCTGGTGGGAATCCAAATTTAAGGAGAATTCTCCACAGAACCTCATAATTGATGGAATTCAATGCTTTTGTGAGGCTGATGTAGGCCATGAACAGAGGTTGATGTTGCTTGGGGCACTTTTCCTGAAGTTGGCAGGCAGTGACGATCATGTTGGTGGTACCTCGACATGGTCTGAATCCGCTATGTGATTCTGGAAGAATTTCCTCTGCCAAAGAAGTAACTGGTTGACGAGAAGTCTGGCAAGAATCTTTCTGGAGGTGGACAGGGCAATTCCTTGATAGTTTCCACAAACCAATTTTTCTCCATTCTTGAACATGGTTATGATCATGGCATCTCTAAAATCAGCTGGGATTTCTTCTGAATTACAAATCTTGAGGATTAAGATGTGCAGCTGGTGATCCAGTTCTTCTCCTCCATCTTTGAAGATTTCATTGGGGATTCCATCAGGTCCAGAGCCTTTATTGTTCTTCATCTGTTTGATGGCATTCTTTACCTAGATGAATGTTGGTGGGGTTCTGAAATCATCTTTGATAGGGTATTGAGGGATTAAATCAAAGATACTTTCACCAACATTGGAGTCACGATTCAGGAAATCTTCAGAGTATTTCTTCCACTGTGCATTGATCAATTTGCCATCCATGAGGAAGCTGGCTCTATCCCTGGGTCTGAGGAGGGTTAGCCCTTGGGTGCTGGGATCATAAAGGGCTTTGATAGCACTGAAGAATTCACGAGTGTCATGGATGTCAGTGAGTTGCTGGATCTTCTATGCTTTGTTCTCCCACGTCTTGTTCTTCATTTTGCAGGTTTTCCTTTGAACCGCACCTTTGAGTTTATGGTGGACGTCTTGCTTCTGTTTCAAACTAATGTAATTTTGCCAAGCACAGAAGGCCTAGTGCTTACAGTCAATCAGGTCTTGGATCTCCTCATCATTCTTATCAAACAGACTTTTCCAGTAACATCTCCTGGGCATGTATCCCCCAGCACCATGCAGAAAACAGGGTTGACCAGTGGATCCACACAGTCCCAAATCCGCATAGTCACAGAACCATCAAGCTTTTTCAATGCCTTGCCCTGCCCCCAAATCCTCTCAGAGACCTGCAGTGTGACTATTGATCTGCAGTCAGGTGGTATATATCCCCTGTACAAGCTTCAGGAATTCACACACATACACACCTCATGTTTACTGTGTTCTGCAGTATGTCACACCTTTTAATTATCCATTGCACCTCAAAGGCAAGAGAAGCTAGTGACGTTCAATAAGAGAAACTTAATATGGCATAAAATTAGGGCAAAAAAATGTGCTCTAGAAGTCTGTAAATTGTAGCAGTCCAAGCTCCAAACTGTAAGTCTGCAAGAACCTATTGAGCTAATTAAATGCCAGATTGTGATTGCATAACATTATAGCAGCACCACAATGGAAGACAAGACATGAGGGGTCTTCCACTTCATTTCAGTCTCCTATAGAGGGGCTTGGCAAAATTGTTGTTCCTGTTTCACTGGCTCCTTCCTACTATCCCTTTGGAAGGGCAGAAAGGAAGTGAAGACATGGTGTTCTCAACCCCTCACCACTCAGAAGAGTCAGCTGGGTACCCAGAGGTAGGTGTGCTAAGGGTTGGTCCATCAGGCATGTTCTCCTGGGAACTCCAGCAAGCACAATCCCTGCCAATATTTTATCTGTCATTTTGCAGCTTTGTAACCCCCCTTTCGCTCATCCCACCCACCCTCCAGCCTTAGTCAGTGGCTAAAAATCCCAACTGAATCCATATTCCTCCCATCATTAGAGTTCTCTACGCTCCTCCTGACACTCCTCCTGACAACATAGCAATTAAAAATTGCGATACTGACTGCTCTTAGAAATACACCAGTTAACCTTTCCTTTTAATTTTATCTTTGACTTTCATTTTGAATTTCCTATTCTCTATCTTAAATTGATTTAAGATGCTATCTTAAATTGATTTATCTGATAAAACCTGATAAGTAAGAGTGGATTTCTGAATTCACTCATATGTAATAAACCATGGATTTAATTATTTCCAATGTTTTGAGTATCTGATACATTTACATTCCCCGTGCCACAGGCTTATGAAATGTCACTGTTTTCAGCATCTTATCACATTGTGAGAGTCATTGCCTTAATGAGGAGTGGGATTGCTCAAGCACTGCAGGTCTCAGGTAACAATTCTCTATTGTACAAAATCATTATTCTTATGTTACCTGAAATTCCATGGTAACACGTTTTTAAACACTAGCAGCAAAAAGGCTGACCAATGCCATTTGTAATTTAAAACCTTTCTAAAGTTGGATAAGTGTGGAGTACTGGGGAGGGTGTATTCTCAACTCAGCACACTGGACCGCAGCAGCCCCTTCATTAGATGAAGAGGATGAGGAACAAAGGAGCCCCACTCACTGAGCTGAGACTATAACATCTGAGCTTGCTTAATGCAGCCATTCTCAATATATGACACGAGTACATCAAAGGCAATGAAGGCAGAAGTTCCAGAACAAGCCCTTCTAGTGCGGAATATTTGCCTGTTAGATATAGGTGTGTGACAGTACACACTTGTGGGCTTCTTTTAATTACAGTCCCATGAGCAACTTCTATGGCAGTGAAATCTGAGCCCACTGCAAACTGTGAATGTCTCTGTATTAAGTTTACGTTTCTAACTTGACAATTATTTTCTCCTTGAACTGCAATGTCCGCTGTACGTTGTGTACTATGTAATTGTACAGTGTTCTGCCAGCTAAGCTTATCAAACGATTTTAATCAAAAACATTTGTCAACAAAAAAAATTGCTCTTCAACACAAAGAAATTATTGTGAAACTTTCCACATAGAAAAACAAAATTTCTGATGAGCTCTAGATGCTAGTGATACTGTGCAGCACAGGTCCTTGAACCTTCATCATTAAAAAAAATTCTCATTAAAAACATTTAATTAACTTTAAACTTATTCCACAGCTGTCCATTTAGGAATAAATGAATGTATTAAAAATAGTGATGAGGAGATTTAAAAAATTTCTCACGTACTGTTTGACATAAGGTATATTGAATATGTTGGCAAAGACTTTTAGCCCACTGAAACGTAATAGTCTGAAGTGCCCTTTTCTCTGTTTACTATGAAAACTAGAGCCATAGGAGACAATTATAAGAGAATCCGTCACCCTAGGGCTAGGAATCTAAGACACCTTTGTTTAACTTGAACTTCGTGACACTAGTTCAAGCTTGTTTCATTATTTCAAACCACTGTACAATTTACTGCTCATTAGTATTCATGTTTTTAATGTGTATGAATATTTCAGAAGCACTCTCCAAATGTCTGTTATGAATGAAGGTGATTGTGGAAGAAACATCTGTTTCGTTTTGCCTATCTTTGCTCAAGAGAGATAGCTGAGATTGGAAAAACTCCAGACACACATGACAAAAATAGTTTGGGATTATTTAGTTTGGAGAGAAAAAGACATAAAGTTAATCTAATTGAAATGTATAAAGTGAACAGTAAAGGGCTTAAAATCTGACTCCCTTCTCCCCTGTATGGGTGCTCGCGACTATAATGAAGCTACCATGCTTCTGCTGGGCTGTGGAAAGAGCCTGCAATTAAAATGTGGTTTAATGAGGCTCATTGTCTTGCAGCAGTGGAGAGGGAAGGTTGGGCAGGCTGGCTGAGGGATGTGCTATGATGAGTATTCCCTTCTGCATCTTTGTAGGTTTCCCATTCACAGCCCCTTTACTTGATATTTGTGCAGAAAGAGAGGATACTGCGAATCTGTCAGACCTCATTATGCACTTGCATAATTGGAGATTAAGGGGACATTCTTTGAAATGAATGGTTAGTAAGTGTATGAAATTGCATATTGTTACCAATTTTGGGTAGGTTTGAACTTTGTAATTAAAGAATTCAGATCAGCCAGCTTGACTGAATTTTTATTAAATAATGTTTGTGAATTACTCATAACAGACATACACAGAGAATCCCCTTTGCAGCCCGATGACTAACAGTTTGCACTGATCTCTGGTTTTGGGTCTATATTCAGCTGAGTGTTCAATAATCTTGTTGAGGAGTTGTTTACAGTTTTATCCGCAGTGTTTCCTCCTTTTCACAGACATACCATATTTTAGTACTTTTTCTAATAAATTTCTCACTAACGGGATATCTGCTATTTACTCATATATTTCAGAAAGTGGATTAAATTTTGCTAACAAGTTCCTGCTGCCTCTTCATACATTGCTTAAAATAATATTCCTTGCTTAACATTCCTTGTAAATGTTTTCTGATCTTCCCTGATAAATCTTAGCAAGCTATTTCCCCCTTTCTTATCATGCCTCCCAAAGCATGCCGTGAGTTTCTCATAGATAGTGTCTCATAAAAGTCTGGTTCATAGGTCAACAATCATCTAGCTATATAAAAAACATTGTACAGTAAATACATGGAATTCACAGCTGCAGGAGTTCATGAAACAATAGTGTGTGGCTGGATTTTAAAGGTAATTGGATAGCTTTATTTACACCAAGGCAAGTCAAAAACAATATAAGTAGGGTCCAGCTGAAATTTTTTGTCAACGTTTTTTTCAACATAAAATTGCTTTTTGAATGATACATGAAGTATCATTCAAAACTTTCTGATTTTTTTAAAGTATTCACCAGTTCAAGGAAAATTGAGCTATAACTCACTGATAAGTCTATCTTGGAAAGAATAGCCTAATTTCTGTCAATTTGAACAGAACGGCCTCTGTCAGTATAGAATATGGTACCATATTAATACTTTTGCTAGACACACAGGGAAGAATAGATTTTAATTACAATGGAGAACAGTTCACAAACTTGATCTAGCTTGCAAGATTTGTATAACTTCAACCTCCACAAGAGCTGTCCATGGCTAGTTTCTACACAACTTAGTGCTTGAGATGGGCAGTTAATGAGAGTTGTCATACTGGAAACCCAACAAGTTCCCACATGAAGAGCATCTCCTGTTATAAGTTAAGAATTATTCAAGATGCTTCTCCTCTCCTAGGCCTGAGGTAGATTAGCAATGCTCTTTTAGTGCTGGCTGTGTTGTATCTGAGGTCTGTGTTAAAACTGTAAGCTATCACTGTGAGGGTTTGGGGGGGGGAGGGCGATGTTCCTGATCCTGCTTGCAAGTGAGACGCTCTGGAGCAACATGTGTGCACCAGCAGAGTCATCTGGAGACAAGGTAGAATGAGTTGGTATGTTTGGAGCAGCAGTGGTGGATACTCCCTTCTTTAAGGAGAGTGAGGAAGATTGAAAAGGCAGATAGTGGGTTCCCAGGCTGGTGAAATAGCCTTAGATCTCTCCTACTTCCTACAGGGCAAAATAGAGACTTATGAGATGTTCTTTCGGTGGGGAGAAGGACCTTGTTATGAAGAACAGGGAAATGAAGGCTGAAATGGGAGAAGGTGAATGTAAAGGAGACTAGATGGAGAAAGTAAATTGCAGAGTGGAGTGAGAGAGAAGAAATGGATGGAGATTAGCATGGGTAAGATGAGACCAGGGAAGGAGAAGAAATGAGGAAGGTTGGAGAACTGAAGACAAGGCAAGAAAATGGGAGCATGGAGGGGTTGAAAAGTAGGAAGAAGAAATTAATAAAGGAAAACACTTTAAAGAGAAACAAAACTGGAAGAAGAAAAAAGAAAAGTAGGGGAAAATGGAGAGTGAGGGGAAAAACAAAGAGTCAGAAAAAAGAAGAAAATGGTAGGAGATGAAAAAATAACACTGAGATGGAAAAGAAAAAGATCAGGGAATAAAAAGCAAAGGAAAGCAAGGTGAAACAAAAATGCCCAAATTCAGTGGAAGTAAATTTTATATTGTATATTGAAGTGTTTGCAGTTATTGGGTATTCCTGGCAAACCAGTGGAGCAGAAAAGGGGGGGGTCAATTCTGCTGTCAGGTGTGGACACTGCAGCCTCTGGAATCAGACCAGGATCAGGGAGAACTTAACAAAATTCTTTTCCTCAGTTTAAGCACAGACACAGCTGCCAACAGGAAGTGCAAAGCTCCTGAGAGTTTTAAGACAATGAAGTATTGTGTTTTTGAGGCTGGATTTTCTCCATTAGTGCTTCCTTATAGTCTGCTGATTTCAGTATTTGAATTTCTTCATGCACCCTTAATACTGAGTTGAGATCTCGCAAATGAAAAGTCTTGTGTTTACATTGCATGGAATTTGGCATATAGAATCTAGAGATGGTAAAGACCAGCGAAGCCAACTAGTCCTCCTCAATCCCAGTGCAGGATTGCTCCCTAATATATTTTTACTAGTGTTTTGTCCAGGCTAGTCTTACATGTGCCAAGCAACTGGACTTTAAATACTTCCATGGAAAATATTGTGCCACAGGCTAATAGATCTATTATTATGGTTTTATAGCTAGCCAATAAAGAAGGGAACCTCACTTTTTTTTTTTTTTTTTTTTTTTTTTGGTACGAAGAGTGACTGCTTATCAAAGTAACTAGCTTAATCTTAGGCACAGCAGTAGCCCATTAATGCACAATGAGCAGCATGTTTTCTACACCACGTGCTACATGGCTCATTTTTAACTGCATCTCTGCTGCTCAACATGCCAAGAACATTGGGGAAATTGCACCTCTATTGCTCTCCATTTGCAAGGAATATCAAAGCATTCTACTGTGGTTTCAGTGGACCAACCACTTTAAGAGAATATCGCTGCAGTGCAGCAATTGGCATGAAGAGCAGTCAGCAAAGCAAACCAACCCTATGTGAACAAAACGTATACCCTGGAAAGACATGAGAGCATCCAGGAAAGTCCTTGTGCAAGCCAAGTGGAAATGAGGAAAATTTTGGACCACCTCTCTTTCTCCACTGCAATGCCAGGTCTTTGCATGCCTGTTTGCAAAGTTTAGCAATTTTCCTCATGCTATGAGAAGATGCTCAGTTTCACAGCAGTATCAGCCCAAAGCCTTTTCACCAGCCCGCCCTAGTTCCAAATTTTCAAATCTGGTTTTAATTCAGCACGCTGTCTTATCAACAGAATAATGCCAGACCCTTTGGAGATGCACAAACTGTGTCAGCTGCATTAAGCTGTGTCATAAGAAGTCAGACCTTGCTGAAAGCTGAGAAATCTGCGTTGGGTGCACTTGTGGCTTTTTGAAGGCTTCTTGGTGATTTCTATTCCTTCTTTTTTTTTTTTTTTTTAAAGACATGGGGAATACTGGTGATTTTCTACTCCAGAAAGTTTGTGACAAGGGCAGCCGTTTGATGCAAGTATTTCTGAAAGATCACTGTGCTACTGTTCTGCATTTGTTCTCTTCAGTCCCTCAATGAGCCTGGTTATTCATGCTCCAGAAATATTGAATTCAGCAAAATTTCACTCATGCCCACATTACAGATTAGTAAAATCCTATCAAATCCCATATAGAGAATTAAAAATGTATATTAAATGCCATGCTATTGCTTCTGAAATCAGCCAGATTCTCAGTCCTAGAAACTGAAGTCTTCTCTTTATTTACAGCAGTAGAAACTTCCACACGCCGCCCTGATCTTTCTGTCCTCTCAGCCCTGACCTGGAAGAATCACAGATAAGGTAAAAGAAAAATCCCGTTTTCATGCCCATTATATTTTTGACCTCTGTGACACTGCCATCAAAGCTGCCAATTAGTGCCAACTGTAAAGATAGCTTTTGTGACACAGACTCCTGTCATCAGGAAACAGTTGAGACCACAAAAACACCTTTCATATAAAAAACCAAAACATCAGATGGTACTGACTTTTAGTCACTAAACTAGTACTGTTGCATCACCAGTGAAAAGGACTCATGGCAGATCTAGGTTTAGGCAACAAAAAAGCATAGTTTAAGTCAAGATATAAAGTTCACAGCTGGGGAAAGATTTCACTTAAGTCATTGCTGCTAGAAGGAACCGTCTGTTCTACAGAGCCAGAGGGTCTGTAGTCCCATCACAGACGTGACTCTAAAAGAAACAGACATGCCCAAATGTATACACAGTAGACTTGCACTATGTGTACTGCCAGATGAAAGACTTTGTGACCCACTTATCAATCCTTGATCCCCACAAAGATCACTGAGGAGTTTTTTGTTTGTTTTTTATGGAGGGTTTTTTGGAGGGGGAGGAAAGGGGAGAATAGTGTTGCCACTTGGCCAATTTTTAACTAGCTTGACAGGTTTTTGTACTACCTTGCTGGTTAAAAGATTGATTGTGCCTTTTTTGTCCCACTTGGGACACATTAGAGCACTCTACAACTCACACCCCCTAGTGTGGACTGCAATACTGTGTTAGGATAAGGTAAGAAAAATGATAAAACAACATTGCGGGGGGGGTGTAAAATGGTTCGGAACACATTTAGTAATTAACTATATTTAACACTGGGACCCTTTTTACTGAGGTGGGCCAGTGGTGGGCTTTTAATGGTAGGGAGTGTACCCAGTGGTAGGTTTTCCTTCTCTCTGGAGGGAAATCTTTTCATATTAATGCTGTTTTTGAAAAACATCTCTGGCTTCAAAAAGCTGCCTAAATGAACTGGTCTGATACACTAGTACAGTAATGGAGATCATGAATTAAATCCATTTCCATAGCTTCTGATCCAAAACAGTGCATCTTGGGCTCATTCTCATTCACTCAGAAAAATAATCACCACTCTTCCCAGACTGTGCTCGCTGATTCCTACAAGTGGCTTGTGTGTTTCCTTAAAATATATAGTGCCTTTTTCGAAAGGTAGCAGCTGTAGCTGTGTGGCTGTTCTTACTCTGTTTTCATCTGATGATGCTGACTATGCTTTAGATTATGGGAACCAATTGCCATTTCCCTCGTTTGTCATTCTAAGCAGCACTTTTGATGAATATAAATATGAATGGAAAGTAGAACTGTGAAAAATTAGAGACCATTATGTCCCACTGATGGGTTTCTCTTTTTTATAGTGAAGTTGCATATTGCACAGTGCTGGTAAGTTCAGTGATGTGTTTGATCTTCTATGAATAAAGAGCAAAGAAGAGAGTCAGATCACCCCCTCAAAAATCTTTAAAATGATGACAGTTTTACTCCAATTTGCACTGCCTACTTCCATGCTTTTGTTTGCAGCTGTGCTCTGCCTGACATTCGAATGATACTGCCTCCTGTCAGTTTTACTTTTGAACAGTTTTCTGAAAGAATAGTATTGGAAAATACCTTCAGTGGAAATATTTTTGGCTTACTAGCTCTACATGTACAGTGGTCACCATCAACGAAACCAATATTGCAACCATCACAGACTGATTTTTGAAATAGCTTCATGGTAAAACTGGTAAATAGTGACTATTTAATTATGACCATGTATTGTTTTAGCACAGATATGTTGAAATCTACCTATACTGTACAAACACTAGCTGCAGGTCACAATTGTGTATAGAATTCTATACCCACAATTGGGTATAGAAAAACATTATCTGTATGTTGTTAGCCAACATATGTTTTAGACATAGTATTAATATAAATGTTGAGAAATTATGCTGACTGAATGCATTATTCTCTCCTCACAGTTCTGTTCACCCATGTCAAGTATCCCATAACACCCTGAATTAGCTGAAGTAAGCTTTGTCTTAAGCAGATAGGAAAACTGTCAGGATCAGGACATATGGGTGTTTTTTACCATAGCAGCAGCAGGGAGTTACTCTCAAAGGCCAGCACTGGAATGTCCCACAGAAAACGGACAAGATACATGATCTACACTGGTATAAACCTAGGAGAATCATTCATGCCCCACGTTACCTGGAATGCATATGTTCAGAACAAAGAAATACGGTGTACTGCCTGGTACCACAAAAATAAGGAAGAAAGCTGATTGGTTAAATCTAGTTTCAGATGATGCACACGGTACCTTTTTACTTCTAAACAGGATGGGCATAAAAAGGATAGCGTTAGAGGTGTAACTTTGGGAGCTTTCTTTCTAAGGTGGATTTAAACATTGCATGAAACTGCCTCCCAGAAACAGGCTCAATAAAATACTATTCTTTCTGTATTATACTATTGTTAAATATGAGCAACGAACCTGACTGATACTGGTAATTTGGTCCCTTGAATATAGTCGTAATTGACTACACAATTATCAACAGTGAACTATACCAACATGCAACATGTGTTGATGGATTCTCTGATATGGACATCCTCCATAATTCCCCACCTCTGCTCAGAAGTCATGATGGATGGGGCCTTTTTATTGTCTGTGCAAGCACTTTATTCCTTCTTACTCTGCTCAGGCTTCTAGGAACATCTAGTTTTCATTGGACATACTAAAAGGTTTATGCTAGCATTAGTGAAGTCACTCTAATTCTAGCATAGTCACTTCCCTACATTGATATCAGTCTTTACTATACTCCTTACTTTTAAACCATGCCAACTCAGTGGCAGACAGAAAAAGAGGCTCTTCCAGCCAGCTGGGCAGCCAGTCCCCCTCTTCCAGCTCCAGGCAGCAACTGACTATTCTGGAGCTCTGCTGTTTCCTTTTAAATGGCCATCCTGGACTCCGATTGGTTGCTCCACCAGCCCCTCTGACTGGCTGCTTTCCTGCAGCCACTTTAGGCTGCCTGGAGGACTTCTCCTATACTCTTTTCAGGGGTGGGTGAGGCAAGGACATGAGGCCTCCAGCAGGAGGCCTCTGGACCTAGTCCTCCCCAGCACAGGGCGTTTTCGCAGAATGGTATGAAGCAATGCTGTAATAATGTGTAATGTATTGAGACCATTTGGAAATAGAAGCTAGCCTATGTATTAATTAGCTTCAGGCTATGCACTGGCTGCTGACAAATTTCCAGGTGAATTTCAGGATGTCTTTAACCAATAGTACTCTTATCTAACAAACTCCCAAACAACTTGAACTATCTCATTGCCCATGTTATGCTGCCACTAATGGATGCAAGTGAGCTGGACTTCCTGTTGCTTACATGAGACAGCGCTGATGGCAGATTTAAAGGCTCTTAAACCAAGAACATTTTAGAATGTGCTTCTTTGGTTTGCCAGAGCCTGCATTTGTTACCCTGCTGGGCATACAAGAAAGCTTTTTCTTTTTCTTTTTTTTTTAAAGGTCCTTTGGGGAAGAAATTGATTGTTGGGCTTATGAACTGGGTCCATGTGGCTGACCTGAAGATTTAATATGTGATCATTTTTGTACCCAATATTTCAAATGTTGAAGCACCAAAAGTATGAGATAAATATAACATTTAAATAAACATAGTACTATTTTCATAAATGGAAAAAAGATTTTGATTTGCAAACTGCCTTTAGTTGCAAGGTTTGACTGTATTAAGTCCATTAAGAATATGATTTGCAAGGATGATTTATATTTGTTAATGCTGTTTTAAATGGAAGACAAAGTACTAATAACAAAAATCCCATGAAAATCGTATGCAGAAAACATAATTCCATAATCTTCAACACAGAGCAGTGCGGAGGATCTAAATGCTCTGTTTCTCCGTGGTTCCATCTTTGTTAATGAGTGCCAGTTTACTTTGCTGATTCAGCATTGCTTATCCACCAAACAAGAATTATGTTTGCAGTTGTCTTGTTTCTAAGTCTCTCCTTTTCTATTTCCCTCTGAGTGGACAAGAAGAATCACTGTATGCCCATTGATGTAATCTTGCTGTTTTCTGTCAGTTACTGTCCAATAAATGGGTAATTTATGTTATATACTGCCATCTACTGTGTCGCTTGCCCAACTGCAACCTGGAAGTCTAGAAGTTGGTACTGAAGTTAAACTGCAATAGAATAATCAATGAACATTGTTCTCGTTCTGCTTTACAGGGGTTTAACAGGCTATGAGGAATAAATAATCTGAATAGTCAAAAAAATACAAGTGAGACAAATGCAGGCAATTACATTTCCTAGTTCTCATGATGTGAAATTAAACAAGATGCCTGCATTCTCTCTATTTTCAGTATGATTTGGATGTAATGGTTTTAGATATACACACCATTTTAATAAGCACCAGAATGAACCTGTGTATCAAAATAAGGCAATATACAGATTCCTTGATTGTATTAGCCCTTTGGGGAAATTCATATTAGCCCCAAAAATGTGAGTCTTTAAAAGATTTGACAGGCACATTTTTACTTAAATTTCAGCCCACAATCTCCCTCGCCCTGCAACAACTATGTATGACAGACAATATCATGGATATTAGTTTCACTCTTATGCCATTTAACATGTTAGCAGCTTTCTACCAAATGAGAAAATACAGTGTGGTAGCTGAAGTGTATTAGATGCCCTTTATAAATGCAGGACACACCTTTTTCCCTTCCATGCCCATTTCCTCTTGGGAAAGGTTTCTGTATTCATCCTCCTCCTCGTCTGTTAAATGTTGCTCAATATCAGTCTTTTGAACTTTTCTTTGATGAGAAGGCTTTTGAACAATGAACAAGAGAGATGTGACATTTACTGTAATGATATGAGTCCTGATGCCACTTCACACTCCACCTGACTCAGCCAATCTTCAAGCCTGTGTTTATGGATATTATTGCTGCTGTTTAGCCATGAAAATTTTTCCATAGAAGGGTTAGAGTTAGGTGCTCACATAATCATCAACACTGACTACCCCTTCACATGTTTCTAGTGTGGAAACTTCATAGTTTCCACTGAAACATCTTAATAATCCTTTGTTATATCATTTCCCTAAATGTTTTGGCAAATTTGCTAGATCTTTGCTGTAGGGTCCACTGCTAAAACTTAGTAAATGGCTTTTTTCATTCTCAATAGAACTCTTTAGGCCTTTTTCAGGAGACAATGGCTTCCATGTCCATTCCAGGATCATCCATAGCAGCAAGGCTGCTCCTCATTCTGAATTAAAACTTTGTCCTTGGTAGTGGCTGCCTGAGGCCAATTCAAGCAATTAGTTGAGAAATATTCTGGAAAAAAATGCTATATAAATGCAGAGAGAATATTCTCAGACCCATATGCGGCCCAATTCTTCCCAGAGATGTGTGGGAATGACTCCTCTTGATTGCAAAAGGATTTGCATTAGTGGATCTGAGGGCAGAAAATGGGACCTTTCTTGTGAACAAAGAACATAACCTAAAATGCTGTGATGTCATAATGCTTCATAAGCTGTAAAAAAAAGGAAAATCATCAGTTCAAATAACTTTCACAATAAGGAGTTTTTTTAGACTTTTAAATTAATTGAAAGAAGCTACTGCAGTAGAAACACCTTTAGATTAGTACAGCTGTGTTCACACTGGAGACTTGTGCTGATTTAACAAAATTTAGTTAAATTGCTGCAAACACTGTGTGTAGATACCACCTTACCTGGTGGGGAAAGAAAAATATTTTTCCAGGGACAGCTACATAATATATGTTCCAAATCCACTGGTTAGGGATAGTGAGAAAGTGAAGACCAAGAGATTAGAAGAGGACACTGAATAGGTTGTATATATGTTTTAGTGAATTCATAATAAGAAATCTATTGTATAAATCAACTGGTTAAATTTATTATTCTGGTGCAATGTTTATTAGATATTTCTGGACTTACTCCTTGCTTATAGACTCAGATTGATAGATTTTAAGCCAGAAGGGACCACTACTATACTAAAAAATCTAAACTTGCCATGACCGAGATGTGGGCTGTCAAACTGAGTAGTCAGAGTGGGAGTCGGGCCAGGTCAGGTACTAGATGGCCAGAATTCAAGACAGACCAGAGGGCAAAGTAAGAGGCAGGCATCTGGCAGTGTCAGGAGCCAGAGTCTGAGGTGTCTCACACATGGGGTGAGAGAGAGCGAGAGCATGTGTGTGCGTCTGTGGTGTTGCTCAGACAGCCCCCATCATGGCCGTCTGGCTTAAATACTGATGCCATCCAATCAGTGGGCTGCGATGATCTGCCACGCAGGTCCTTATGAGTGATACTTCCTACTGAGCGCAGCCTCACAGGGTTCTCCTATTGGCGCCCAGCCTAAGCTTTCTGTGGTGATCTGGAGTCATCAGTCGCCAAGAACCCACATTTTCCCATATTCTAGCACTGAAGGTTCTTATATGAACCTCACCCCTTTGGGGGGTGCCAGTCCAAGCTTATCTGGGTAAGCCTTGAGGAAATCCTCCAGAAGGTCAGGGTCGTGGACATGCAAGGTAGGCTACCAAATGTTCTCTTCTGGGTTATAACCTTCCCAGTCCACCAGTAAGTACAGGTAGCCACGTGTCTGTTGGAAATTGAATATGGCATGACCTTCATATTCTTTTTGTCCTTGGATTTTGACTGGATTAGTCAGTCATATGGTTTGGTCCAGGAAGCAATTCTCCATGTAGAGATTCAGAACAGAAACATGGGAAAACTGGGTGTATTTTGAGAGACTGGAAAAGCTGGAGTTTGAAGATAAGAAAGTTAATCTACTGGAATATTGGAAAGCATCCCAGGAACTGGTGGTCCAATCTATGGGAAGGTCAGCTGGTCTGTAGGTGTTTGGCTGTAAGCCATACCTTCTGGCCTACCTTACACTGGAGCTTCTTGTTGCCAATGATCTCATACCTCTTGTAGGCCTTCTCCACTTCCTCTAGGTAGTTCTTGAATTATTCCTGAATAAAATGCATCTGTTGGACCTAGTCAGTGGTGACAGCATTCAGGGAATGCTGCTGGTAACGCCATGTGGAAATGGGAGTGGAACCAGTAGTTAGTGAAGAAGGGGTTCCAACCCTTAGTGACACAGTTAGCATTGTTGTAAGAAAACTCTGCAAAGGGCAGGAATCTTGGTGTTGTCTTGGTGATAATTTGTGAAGCACCTCAAGTACAGTACTTGGTTCACCTATTCTGTTTGTCCATCTGTCTGATGGTGGTATGCAGTGGAGGTGGATATCCAGACATCCAGTAACCTGATTGCTTCATGCCAGAAGTGAAAAGTGAATTGTGGGCCTCAGTCAGAAACTATGTGGTGTGGGAGTCTGTGGAGCAAGACCATTTTGTGCATTAGGATTTGGGCAGTAGTCTCGGCTAAAGGCAATTGGTTACCCGGGATGAAGTGGGCCATCTTGGTAAGGTGGACCACCACCATTAAGATTATGGTGTGGTTCTTTGTTAAAGTCTGGGCTCATGGTGGACCAACATCTAACTGGAGTCTTGAGAGGTACTAAGACACCAAGCTGTCAAATTGACAGTGTCTTAGTACTTGCATAGCACTCAAGTCTGTGTATACTTGGACTATGTCCTCGATGCATAGCCACCAGAAAAAAAATGGGCAACCATGCCAGAGGTCTTCTAGTGACCAAAATGACCCTCCAATGGATCATCATGGCATAGCCATAGCACCTCCAGTCAGGGGCACCCTGGGGGCACATATGTGCATGTCCAAGTACATTACCCCATCCTGCATGGAACAATATGTCTTAGACCTCAATGGCAGAGGCTGTGTCCCTGGGGCCAAGTCTGCCTTTTTCAAGGTGGACAAGATGAAGGACAGCATGTCTCATTGAACTGTAACATCGGCAAAATTACCAGGCCTGAGGAGGTAGGATGGCTCAGAAGTCAGTTCTTTGCTTTCTCAGTGGTATTCCCTCTTCTGCAATAGAGCATTGGCTTTCCCATTTCACTTTCCCGGACGGTAGTTGATCATGAACTCAAACTGAAAAAAGAACATGGCCCACCTTAGCTGCCTCTGGTTCAATGCTTGGGCCTTGCAGAGGTACTCAAGGTTCTTATGGTTGGTGAAGACCTGTACTAGGGATGAAGCCCTCTCAGGGTGGTGACGTCGTTCTTCACAGGCAGTTTTTATGCTAAGCAGTTCCTTGTTCAGTATTTCATAGTTCATCTCAGTGGGGGATAAACTTCTCAGAACAGAATGCACAAGGGTGCAGAACTGACTACGGTCTGAGTTGCCACAAGAGTACCAACTCTTCTTCCACTATAAATGGATGAGTCAGGTACGGGTGTACCAGGATCGGGCTGTGGTGAAGGTGGCCTATGTCTGGTCAAAAGCAAATTGGGCTTTGGGGAACCAAGCAAATCGCATGACTTGCAGAGGAGGAAAGTCAGGGGAGTTAAATGGGAGAGGTCAACAATGTATCTTCTATAAAAAATGTGTGAAGCCAGGAAGTGATGAAATTCCTGGAGAGTCTGGAGTGCTGTCTAGTTATGGATAACTTCCACCTTCTGTAGATCCATCTAGACTGCTTCTGAGGAGATGTATTTCCCCCCCACACACACACCCCAAAAAAACAATGGTGACCTGGTCAAAGGTGCACTTTTCATTTGGTGTACAATCCATGCTTTCATAATCTCCCCAGGACAGAATGGAAATGGTGGTAGTGCTGTTCTGGGTTCTCAAAAAAACTGCAACAGTATATTACAAGATAGGTAATCACAGATTGGTCCAAGATAGACCTGAACACATCATTTACAAAATGTAGAGCTGTTGCAGGGGCATTGGTCAAGCCAAACAGCATCACCAAGTATTTGAAGTGCCCATTTGGATAGAAAAGGCAATCTTCCATTCTACTTTATGCACACTAGATTGTATGCCTCCCCAAAGAACTATTTTCATAAAGATCCTGGCAGGTCTCAGGCAGTCCAGCAATTCTGGCATGAGAAGCAAGGAGTAACTGGTACATATAGTTACTTGATTCAATGCATGATAGTGTATATAGAGGCACAGTGTCCCATCTGTCTTCTTCACAAAGAGAACTGGTGCCCCCAATGGAAAGAAAGATAGCCTAATGAAGTCCGTGGCAAGGTTTTCCTGGAAATACCCATGTAGCGCCACCAGCTCTAGTGCAGACATGGAACATATCTGTCCATAGGGCCAGTTAGCCTCAGGCTGTAGATCTATCAGGTAGTCATCTCTATGTTGGGGTAGTGAGTTTGCATTCTTCTTCTCAAACACCTCCAGGTAGACACAATACTTATCAGGGGGGCTGAGGTTCTGGCCTGGACCTGCTCCCATCTGGCTAGCTGCTGCCATCCAGGATTCTCCTTCCGAGGATATCCTCCAGTCCTGGGGTCCCAGGCACAGGGCATTTGGGGGTTGATTTCTTCACTGAAGGCACACTTGGACAGTATTTAGAGGGGAATCTAATGCTCCTTTGCTACAAGGGAATATATGGATCATGCTGTCCCAACCAAGGAATGCCAAGAATCATCAGGATGAATGGGGAGCAGAGAACATCGAAGCAAATCATTTCTTGGTACCCTTCCACTATGGCCTCTAAGGGAATGGTCTCCAAGTCATCAGTCCCAATGAGAGGGATGACACATCAATTGTCTCTACCATGTCCAGTGTGGGTTTTGACCACAGGGAGATCTGCAGGGTTTAGAACATACCAATATAAGAATGGCCATACTGGGTCAAACCAATGGTCCATCTCACCCTATCTCCTGACATTGGCCAATGCCAGGTGCTTCAGAGGGAATCAATAGAGCAGGTAATTATCAATTGATCCATCCTCTGTCACCCATTCCCAGCTTCTAGCCTCTGTTTGCCAGGGACACTTCAGAGCATAGTTTTGCATCCCTGGCCATCCTAACTAATAGTCATTGATGACCTATCCTTGAGGAACTTATCTAGGGTTTTTTTTTAAACCCTATTATAGTCTTGATCTTCACAACATCCCTTGGCAAAGAGTTCTACAGGTTGATTGTGCATTGTGTGAAGAAATACTTCCTTTTGTTTGTTTTAAATGTGCTGCCTATTAATTTCAGTTGGTGACCCCACATCAGTCATGACTTTATAGACCTCTATCATCTCCCCTCTTACTTGTCTCTTTTCCAAGCTGAAATGTCTCAGTCTTATTAATCTCTCCTCATATGGAAACCGTTCCATATACCAAATTTTTTTTCACTTTTCTGTACAATTCCAATATATCTTTTTTGGGATGGGATGACCAGATCTGCATGCAGTATTCAAGATGTAGACATACCATAGATTTAGAAATAGACAATATGATATTTTCTCTCTTATTATCTATCCCTTTCCTAATGATTCCCAACATTGTGTTAGCTTTTTTGTTTGCCACTGCACATTGAGTGGATGTTTTCAGAGAACTATCCACAATGATTCCAAGAACTCTTTCTTCAGTGGTAACAGCTCATTTAAACCCCATCATTTTATATATATAGCTGGGATTATGCTTTCCAATGTGCATTACTTTGCATTTATCAACACTGAATTTCATCCACCATTTTGTTGCCTAGTCACCCAGTTTTATGAGATCCCTTTGTAATTCTTTGCAGTTTAGTTGGGACTTAACTATCTTGAGCAGTTTTGTGTCATCTTAAAATTTTGCCACCTCGTTGTTTACCCCTTATTCATAAATGATCAGGAAAACGTTGGTCCCAGTACAGAAAATTTCCAGTATAACAAACAGTTACATAAGTGAGAGGAATAGAAAGTACAAATAATGCCTCCGGATTCTGAGAGATTCTAATATGGTTTATTGTGAGATGTTCACTATTAAGATCCACCTAGTACATGTTCACTTTATTCATAGCATGAATGCATCCTTTGGGATTATGATGAAGAGCAAATTTCAGGACTCTTGCAACAAACAAAACTCCCAATAGGATTTCCATAGGTGGTACCGAAAGGTCTGCTGACAGTCCAATATTCAGGGCTGAGGACTCAGTTCTGAAAGGTGACACTTTGAAAACATGGGAGCTCATAGAATTGTCAGATGGCCTTGTTCATAAAATCCATTATGTGGTCATATAGCCTGGATGTCTATCTTGATGAAATAAAAGACTGCCAAGACACACAATGCTCGTGTAATTATTTCCAACTTATGACTCAAGCCTTGTGTGTACAAAACAAACGGAGCAAATTTCTTCTGAATAGCCTATCTATTAGCATTGTTCATTTTTTTAAACACTGCAACTATTGTGATGTATACTGTAGAGCAATTGAAATTATGAAGCTTCTGTCAGAAAGAAGGGAAAAGTCAAAGCAACAAAGAAAAAGCCAGAGGACATTTGCAAATAGAATTTTTTAAATGTAACATCGTCTCTTTATCATAAATATCCATGAGTCCTTATGTAATGCTCACCTATCACTTAAACTGTCTTTAGTCTCTCTTCCCTTTAATGATACAGTTGTAAAAAGGCAATCGTAGACAAAGTCAGAACATCAGCTTACAATGAACAAACATGGAGAAAGATCTGTAAGCTGCTGCTAGCAATACACATAGGACTTTCTGCATCTACTTTACATCTGATGTAAGCAGCACCAACTCCCAGCTTTCTCATTATGTGGCTGAGGAGCACCAAGACAAACAAAAGCAATGTCACTAGGAAGAAGAAAGAGATTTGAATAATTCTCTTCCATAACATTCACTATCAAAGGAATCTAGCTACAGATTTTCAGCTCACACTCTTACCTAGTTGTATGTGGGCACTCAAAGATGGTGGCAAAAAAGGCCTATTTTCATCTTTTGTTAGAGAGAAGCATGCATCTTACACCATCAGATTGACCTCCCTGTGGTGATCAATGTATTTTGTGATCTTCAGACTTTCTTAATGCAACTCTTCATACCTAGAAATAAAATCACATACCCCAGAAAAACCTCAACTGCTACAAAAATCAGCAGCCGGTCAGCTAAATGGTATGAGTCACCACAAGCAAATCATGCTGGTTCTCTACTTTCTGCACTAGCTCCTCATTGAATCCAGAGTCCAATTCAAGTGTTCTGATAGTCAGAACTCTCCCCTATTTTTGTCTCTACCTACCTGAGAGATCACTTCCCTTCCATGACAATGCCTTCCTATGACCTCTGCATTCCAGTAGAATCATGAAACGTGAGTGCCGGTAAGAACTTCCACAGCAGTTGGACCTACTGTATGGAACTCCCTCCCTCATCAGATTAAAAATGGCCACACACACCTGTGCATTCAGAACTAAATGCCAACCTCATTTCTTCACTGTAGCTCCACCCTGCCCCCGCCCCCCACCCTCCACTCCCAATAAATTTCATTCACACATTCAACGATTCTAACTATTCAAGTATTTACCTCCCCAGGTAGGGAAGGAAAAGAGATTGTTTTGTCACTATTGTTCTTGTTTTCAAGGCTCTCACATACTATGGTAAGAGCCATATAAATACCTCGACTAATGGTACCTGATAGTGCCTTGCACTTATCTTCCGTCATCCAATTACAATAAGTGTTATTCTTGTGTGACTAATTGTAACAAAAGGTTTGATTAAAATCACAGTGAATATCTTTGTTTTGGTGTATTTCTGAAGAAATCAAGACTTTGATGTGAAGTTACAAAGACTGAGGGAAACTACAAAGTTTTCAGTGAAGATGATAATAAAGAAACAAGACATATTGTGATTGATACTGAATATCCTTACCTATTCAGGCGCCAATCCAGAAAAGCACTTAAGCCCTTGCTTAAATGCTTTGCTGGATCAAGGCCACAGTTAAACTGTATCCATGCGAGTAGTCCATTTGAGATCGATGGGATTATTCATGTTAATAAGGGCTGCTCACATGAGTTAGGACTTGCAGGAATGGGTCAGCAGATAGATATACAGACATTGATTTTGGATTACGTGAGAGGTGAAAAGGGTGTCTCACTGCAGTTAGATTTCAGAAAAAAAGTGTAAACTGAAATAATCCCAAAGAGTCCCATATGGTTTCTGTTTCATATGCTGTAGTACAGCAATTTGAAAAGCTTCTGTAACTATATCAATTTCAAGGACTGTGTTGTGTGATTTGCTTCACTGAGAAATTAAAACTATCAGATTCTTCTAACTTCCTCTCTCCAAAAGTTTTTTTTTTTTAAATCACTTCCACTAAATGTCACTCACTATTAAATTACATGAGATTTTGAGAGCAAGCAAGAGCCATAAAAGGGAAAATGTTGTATTAATGTAGAATTTTGATCCAGTGCCTCACAGAAATTAACAAAACTACAAATTTCCAGAAAATGGATTATATATTTTGAGAAACAAGTTTTTTGTTAGGAGGTGACCATTTGTCAAAAAAGTACTAAATCTACACTAAAGACATTCTGAACTCAATAAAAAAAATGTGTATTAAAGCGTTTTTAACAGGAGTTTTAAAACTTGGTGAAAGTGACAAAATCCCTGATATTGTGGATCAGTACCTTTATATTAGCAAGGCATGGAAGTTTAAAACTTCATGCTTCAGTGTTTAAATCAATCTCTAGCTATGAAGGGGTTAGAGAGCAGATTATTCCATATCTGCCTGCTGTGGGGTTTCTTGCATGTTCCTCTGAAGCATGCGATCACTGTCAGAAACAGGACATTGAATTAGGTGGGTCATGGGTCTGATCCAGTATGGAAATTCTCATGTCTAAATATGCATAAATCCCTACAGAAAACAATGAGAAGCCACACTTCAGAGAATTCTCCAGTCAGTGTGTGAGAATGTTGGAATATTCTCAACAATACAGTGACACAGGACTTGTAGTGCTGGCCATGACCTTAAGATTATAGCAATGTATTTGTGTTCTCTACTTTTATTGTGTATTTTTAATATGAAGCATAAGCTTGTTCTAAGGAAAGTTAAAGAAATAAACCTTAATTAAATTTTGAAATAGCATTAACAAACATTTATATGAAATGCATTCTTTTAGTCAAGTACTTGCATGTATTTATATAAAAGTTTGTAATGATACAGAAAAGTGACACAAAGCTCTGTTCAAATAACTTTAAAGAATAAGAGTTGAGCAGTGCACCTGGTGACATCAATAGTAAAACTACTGCTAATTTTGTTGGGAATAGAATCAGGGCCTTCTTAAAGGAGTTGTATAAGATTAGAGTTTAAGTACTTTGAAGCAGCAACTGTTTACAGTGCCTAACACCATGGAGCTGGTCAGGGCTGGTATCTGCTTTTATTATGATTACAGAGTGTCTGGCACACTTTTCCATCAGAAGGTATAATCCTACACCATTGACGTCTGCAGGAGTTTTGCCATGGACTTGAATGGGAGCAGAAGACCTACAGAGAAATGTCATACTGGGGATTGTTCAGAGAAGGAAGGAAATTTGATTTCTATTTTATTCCACCTTTTCAGAATATATGAGCTTCTCTTATGTCATTACTAAAACAACAACACCAACAACAACAACAGAGTCCTGTAGCACTTTAAAGGCTAACAAATTTAATTTCTGCAGGCAGAAGCTTTCGTGGGCTGCAGCACATCTACATTGCAAGCTAGGAGTGAGACTCCCAGCTCACACACACATACGCACACTAGCTTGAGTATAAGTAGTAGTGCAGTTGCAGTAGCAGAGGCAGCGGCTGTATGGCTTGGGCAGGCCAGTAGAAACTCACCTGAACACTGGCTTTGTACTCAGCATGGCTAAGCCATGCTGCGGCTGCCCATGCTGCTGCAGCTATACTATTTATACTTGTGCTGGCTCTCATAAATGGGTATGCAAACCGTGCTGCACACACTGTCTCCCTCAAGTCCAGCTTGTAATGCACACCCTTAATTTCTAGTGTAAAAGAAGCCAAAGTATGCTTAGAGTTCACTCTCCCAGCGGGTGTCAGGCTCTGAAAACACCTGGAAAGAACTACTATATGACTTAGTGCATGTAAGAATTTTCAGTAAAAATTGAGTTATATGATGTCATAGGTTAACATTAACACCAAGAGGCTATGAGGATTTCGAAATAAGAGGGGGTTCTTTTCTTGTAATAAAATTTTGAGGAGCATGTCTGGGATTGGGTACCAAGCAAAAGAAAGGGAGAATGAGGCTATTATCAGATTCAAAGCCCATTGAATAGTTGTGACATGGAGCCAGGAAGGGTTAAACAACCAGCAGGCTAAGTGACTCACAATCAACCTTTAAGGACATATTAGAGAAGTATTGGAGGGTAAATAGGGCCATTTCTTAGCTAGTTACAAGAGGTGGCCTGATTAACATTGAAGTACCAACTGTGGCAAACGGCCGGCTTCTCCCTAGTGGGTCTCGCACTTTTGCATCTCGCAGTGGGCCAGGGTGTCACCAGTTACTCTGTCTTCCCAGGGACCGGGGTAGGGACCCAGGCCCGCCCTTTTCTCTGGGTCCCAGCCCAGGGGCCCTCTGAGTAGCAACTATGTGCTGCTGGCACCTTACTTGTAGCTGCAGACTTTTCCCCTGGGCTATTCTCCCCCCTCTATTCTTCTGGCTTCTTGAGCCCAGTACCTTCTTCAGGATTCCCTCTCTTCCACACACCACTGTACTCCGTTCTGCTCCTCTTCATGACTCCACACACCACTGTACTCCGTTCTGCTCTTCTTCACAACTCCACACATGCCTCTGCTCACCATGCACCTACTCCTTCAACTCCCACCCTGTTTCTCAGGAGTAGAGGGTTTTTATAGGCACTTGGATGGGGCCTTAATTGGTGTCAACTGACCCTAATTACTTTCTAATGACTCTGCCTAGTCTATAGAGAATAAAGCCCGGATCATTCTAGAACTTACATACCACCCTTGCAGAACCTTCCCTACTGCCCTCTGCCCTTGCTATACCACACAACACAGCAAGAAAATAGGAAGTGTTAAATGTAATAGATTGGTGTTAGTCCCTGACATTGGTTTTGGAGGGAGGCCATGCCTCCTCAAAATCTACATAAGGAAAGTCCTCTGAGAGAAAGGCAGGGGAGATTTACGTCAGTCTAGGTGCCCAGCCCTTCCGGCAGAGTAGGACAGCTAACAGTTAGGGGGATGATCTGTAACCAGACAATTCCTCCAGGAATCTATGAGCCCAGGCCCTTGGATAGGGAGGGGAAGAAAACATCCTATAGTCCCCTGCCCTCAGGCAAAGGTGGGCACCAACACAGTCTAGGGCTTGCAGGCAAAGGTGTCGAACATCAATGAGGCTTCATAGGTTAGGGTCATGTGGCCAATCCCAAGGGTGGGTGCAAAGATGGGAAGGAGATGCGGGTCGGGACTCCACCACACCCCAGCCCAGGGCCCTAACAGTGGCAGAGCATTCCACCATTGGGTCAGCGGGGCTCCAGCCACAATGTGCTAACCAGTGCTCAGGCATGAGCACAGCTGGGCTGTGATCAGTTACACCTGGGCTTCCTCCTCCACCCCTTCTACAAGGTACCTGCCTCCAAGGGTTCTCACAGGCCTCACTGGGGCATGCTGCCAGTGAAAGTCCCAGTAGCTACCTTGAATCAGTGTTAATGAGCAGCTCTGGCAGGTCAGGGAAGTCCTTGGTGCACCAGGCATCCTCACCAGGCTCCCACTCCAGCAGCAGGCCGGAGATGTCTTTGTCCTCCAGCAGCTTACCTCTGACTGAGCTACAGGGCCTCGTTTTTATACTTTCTCTTCCTGTCCCATCCCTGTGCTTCCAGCGGGCGGGCTGTGCTGTATCCTGGCCTGCCCACCAGGTGACATGACTGGCCCCTTGGCGTTGGCCTCAGAGGGAGGCCATGCCACTTCACTACATAATGGGTACTAAAATAAAGGGCGCTTTAGTCTAGTCAAGAAAGGCACAACAAGAATCAATCTCTGTAAATTAAACCAGACAAATTCAGATTAGATAAAGAACAAATTTTTAAATTCTGAACAAACTGCCATGGGACGTGGTGGATTTTCTCTCTCTCTTTAAATCAAGACTGGATGCCTTTCTGGAAGATATGCCTCAGTCAAACATAAGATATTGTGCCCAGTACAGGAGTATCTGGGCAAAATGGTATAGCCTGTTATGTACCAATTATCTAATGATCCTTTCTGGTCTTAACATCTATGGATAGGATAAGTAGCTACATCTCATTATATTATTGTTATTGTTATTATTAAAAAGTAAATAAAAAGTCTAAAGCAGGTCTAATCTTTCAAAATTATTAACCCCAACAAACTTGCACAGCTCCTCAATTTCCCTATAAACTTCTATATCCAGGGTAGGTTGCAGATTAATTCTTGGAAGGACAAAGTAGCACAAACCTCCAAAAAAGGAGAGTTAGAAAACTTTTTCATATTTGAATGTATAGGATATCATGTTAGCAAGCCAACGATTTCTGAGCTGATCTCAGCAGATTCCCTCATTCCTAAGCTCCCTCCGCTAATCATCTCCCCTATTTCGTCAGCCAGAAGAAATTGCCATTAAAAAAAAAAAAAAGAAGTGGAATCTTGATGTAGCAGCACATTTGTATTTAAATAATGGTGAGTTATGCAGCATTCAGTAGATCACTAGTGGGGAAGAGTGAAGCTGTGAAGAGTAATTGGCACAGATACGAGTAGTTTGCATTATATATCTATTTCTCTTGGTTCTGACAGTCGGCCCAAATGCTTTCAGTGCATACCATGGTACAGAGATTTTGTTTGATTAATTGTCACTTTGAAATTGCATTGCTTCTAAGTCATGATGTCTTTCTGCTTCCTGTTCCATTTCCTGGTTCCTGTTCTCTGAACTCAGCGCTCCTGTTCCTATTTAAGGCTTTATGTATGCATGAACAAAGCATTGCATGTGTGCCGCTACTCCAGGTGCATTCCTATTTATCTGCTATTCAGACTGTTATGTTTTGTTCAAACTGTTGCTGACCTAACCAGTTCATTGTTATTACATTTTTTGATTGACAACCTAATGGCCTGCCTTGCTTCTTCTTTCTGTGTGTTTTTAGATTGCTATGCTCTGTTACACTGCAAAATAACACAATATCATCCTGGATTATAATTACAGTTGATTGCTGTTTTTAAACTTCCCATGTTGCTAATACACAAACCAAAGTTTAATTCATTAGCGAACACTTAAAACTCAAACTCATGATAAAACTCAACTTGCAAGTAAAGGAACATGACTCAGTTCTGGCTGGTTACAACTCTAACATCCATCATTACTTGTCTGTGAAATTGCTTTCATATCATGCCCTCATCCCATTCCCCAAATGTTCACAATCTGGACTTGGTACAACAAAAATTAAATGTTTTCTGAAATTTTCATAAAGATTATGGGTGTATATTGGCGCTGCTACCCAATGGCAATTTTGCATCAGCTGAATATCTGGACAGATGCAAGTATTTCAGAGTGCTAGGAATTGACCTTTTAATACCACTGCTACTGTGTCAGGAGAAAATAGAAGCCTGGTTGCTGCAGCCTTGCATCGTAAATATCATAATGTGCATGAATATCACAGTGCAAATGAATAGCCAGAACTGTGAAATTAACATCTGTATTTGTGCCACAGACTTTAAAAGTGCCACTTTTAAATGTAAAATAAAAGGTTTCTTACGAAGGTTGTCATCTTGACCCCCCTGGAGAATGAAGGCTTCTTTTTAGACCCAGAACAACTACACTGTGTACAAAGTTCCCCACCCTGCCCTGCTACTGCACCTCAGTGAGCTGGAGGAAAGACCTTTTCAGACTGAAAGAGCGTTTCAGGCTTCACGCTCAGTCACACATGCCACCAAACAGCTATTACGTGGTAACAACATTCCGTCACTAGCCATCTGGGTTGGATTCAAAGTGACAACCTTGAAAATACTTCACAACTCATTACCAAGCCCCTCATGCTATTCAGCAACTTCTGAGTAACACATTCTATACATGTCATAAAGCAACCAAACAAAAATGTATCAGGATCATACCTTAGGTCTGTGGCAGATGTTTTTGTGTCAGTTTAAAGTTCAATATGGCTACACAGGAAGACAGAGACAAAGAACTTACAAATTCAAAAGCCCTAGTAACTACTGGGAGCTGCACAATGCTAATTATCAACAACTTCATCTGACCTATTAAAATGAAATCTTTAATCAGCTGTTTCAGAAATATTGTAATTTACAGTTTATTTAAAATCTAAAATAAGACACGATAGATCTAAAAAACAAGGGTGATTAATTTACTAAAAGTTTTACATAAAGTAAAAATTGTTTTAAATTATTAAAGAGATTGTAATTCTAGTTGATTGTTTACTTTAATTAGATATGTTAATATTTATTGATGACTTGGCTTTCTTATTTTGCATTTTTATTAGGAAATATGTGTGTTCATAGAATCATAGAAGATTAGGGTTGGAAGGGACCTCAGGAGATTATGTAGTCCAACCCCCTGCTCAAAGCAGAGCCAACCCCAACTAAATCATCCCAGCCAAAGCTTTGTCAAGCCAGGCCTTAAAAACCCCTAAGGATGGAGATTCCACCACCTCTTTAGGTAACCTCTTTCCACCTCTTTAGGTAAAAAAGTTTTTCCTAATATCCAAACTAGACCTCCCTCAACTTGAGACCATTGCTCCTTGTTCTGTCATCTGCCACCACTGAGAACAGCCTACCTCCATCCTCCTGGAACCTCCCTCCCCCCTTCAGGTAGTTGAAGGCCACTAACAAATCCTCCCTCACTCTTCTCTTCTATAGACTAAATAAGACAAGTTCCCTCAGCCTCTCCTCATAAGTCATGCGCTCCAGCCACCTAATTATTTTCATTGCCCTCTGCTGGACTCTCGCCAATTTATCCACATCCTTCTAGTAGTGGGATGGGGGTTGGGAGCCAAAACTGGACACAATAATCCAAATGAGGCCTTACCAATGCTGAATAGAGGGGAAATAATCACTTCCCTTGATCTGCTGGCAATCTTACTCCCTTTTCTCCACTTAGCCCTAACTTGGAATATTCCTGCTTTCTAGCCCTATGTATAGCTGGACCAATTCTGTGTAGCATAGATTCTGTGTCAGCAGAGGGAGTTCAGTTGAATTAACAATCCCTCTCCAGTTAAGTCCTGCACAGAAAAACTTTGTTGATCCTATTCAGGATTCTGACAAAGAAATGAGAAAAAGATGTGCTGTCTTCTCCTCCATAAAATATAGGGGGGTGGAGGGAATCAGTGTTTGCCGTATAGATAGGATAAAAATCAAGAAGGTAATATTGTTAAAAATAACTTATTTACAGACTACACTAATTCAAAGATTTTGGAGAGCTAACATGTACTGATGGACAGGTACTGGACTAAGTATTATGAGACCAGGTTTCTACTGCAGGCAATTTGCATTCACCTCAGAAAATTCTAATTTGTTCTGATTGTACCTGGACTGCTTCTTGCCCTTAATGGAAACCCACAAGCAAGTGTCAAGTGGTCACTGAGTATATGTTATGCTACCTCAGCCTCAACCCCAAAACCTCCTATTGGAACATCTAGTTAAGATTTTCATAGATCTACAGTGTGTACCATGTAGTACCAGGCAGGTCCCACAGGCAATTCCAACAGCTGTCAGCACCTGAGTTAATATATCTATTGTTTCCAAAGCAGCATGAAAGGGTCTTTTGCTTTTATTAAATTCTGAGGCTACAGGACAACAGAGAACTTCCATTGCTACCCCTCAGGGAGATTTCTGATCACAGTAATATAGTGAGAGAGATTTCAAGGGTAGGGGGAAGGATACTTGACAGGCTTCAAATGCAAGCTGATGTGACCACCTGACAGTTCACAGGTTCCTGAAAGATATGTAACCTTGAACCAAGGATAAAGGATGGTGACAAAATAATGCCTAGATTGAATTTCATTCTGTATCTCTCCTCCCTCAGCAGCCTATCACTCATCCCTTCAGCAAGACCAATGACTTGTTTTAGCTGGTCTTTTCAAAGTGCTTTTTCTTATAGCTGAGGGGATGCGGTGGAAGCTTTATTAATGGTATGGCTTGTCTGAAAGTGCCTGTACAGATCATCGTATCATTTGGTGTTGTCTCCAATGAACTAATATGCAAGACACACATGCTCCATTAAGTTCTAGCAGAGAGAAGACGTATTAGCCTCTGACATTCTACAGCAATCAGTATGTACGTATGCTGAATTTACACCCTCCTGTTCAAAATGATGGCTGGCTGGGCAGCAAAAGGGAGCTAACATTACTAAATACAAAATACATGTACCCTCTGTGGGTCACAAGGATTTATTTTGACTTCTTTCCATTTCCCAGCCCACCACAAATTGCAAGAAAGATATCTTGAAATTCAGTTATATTAAGGGGAGCAATGTGAGTAGCTTGGATCCTAAATTTAGGGTTGTTAAAAATGGGGGGGAGAGTATATGAATAGAAATCCTGTCTGAGGAGCAGAGGCTGGAAATAAAAAGACAGTTACAACAGTGTAGTCTTTCTCTGAACATTTCTGATTGCAATAGTACAGCTTTCCTCTGCACCAGAGATAGATTACATACCTTCTAATCCACAGAGCATATAGATGCAATACAACAGATGGAAAGAGAACATTAAAAAGAAATGGTAAATCCTTATCTTGGTTTTCAACCTTATCAGACCTAAAAAGAAAAAAAATGTATACACTTCCTAGCAATTATTTAGTGCCAATTGGATAGGATAAAGACCTGGAAATCTTCGCAGTCTTCATATTTACCAAACACAGTTTAGGCAGCATAAAAAAACTATAAAGAAACTCTAGCCATAGCTATATCTGGACGTTCTGTAGTGGAAATGAATCCTCACTATAATATAGAAATTAAAACCTACCAGATGTTACAGGGCTTGGATATAGTTCAACAGAGGTAAGATTATGGGTTTATTGACTATGCCAGCTGTTATTGCAAGATTTATGATTTTTATGTGGTACTTAATGTGTACACTTAAAGACACAAGGAATATTAAAAGCATGTGAAACCCTAACCAAAAAAAGAGCTCACAAAATCACATCAAATGTAAATATTGTAATAAATTAAATGAACACCAGAGGTCTCTATTCAACTCCTTACAGCACCTCAGAGATGAAGAACTGTAGCAAAAGACTTGCTTTAAAAGCTTTTCTGAATTTCTAAACATTTTAGAATGATACCATCTGTAACTAAATCCTTCTGATTTGAGTGGAATAACAGGTTGTCATTGTACAGTAGTCCAAATCCTTCACACTGCCACAGCAGAGGAGTTGAAGCTGGAGTTACTGTTATAAATGAGAAAGGGCTGCTGGCCAGTCCTTCTCTGGCCCCAATTCAGGAACATGCTTACATCCATCCCTATTCAGGAAAACCCTTAAATAAGTGCTTAAATTTAAGTACGTGCTTAAGTCCAGTTGACTTCAATTTAGGCACGGGACTAAGGGCTGTCCTGGATAGGGATGCATTCCCTAGTGGGGACATCTGAGGGACTTATGGCTTTGGAATTCACTCCCCCATTTGGTCCAAAAAAGCCCAAATCTTAAGACTTCCAGGCATGTTACACAGCTTATCTCTCCCTTCTTCCCATCCCAGGCATTTGAAAATGGTGTGAGGGGAATATAAATGAGAAACAGTTGAGGGAGTGGAATTTTTAAGTTACCTGGTTTACAGGTGGTAGGTTATATCTGAATTGTACTGCTGCACTTAAAAAATAGATCACCGATGACACCCTAAGTTATGTTAGGTGAGCCAAAAGTGTATTCAAGTGCCCTTTTGGATAAATAAATCCAATATTTTTTTTAAAAAAGAAATATATATCTTCTGTACATTGAGTGTTCACACTGGTTTATTTAAAAAAAGAAAAGGAATAGAACAGGCAATTAAATTACTAGCATAACATAAGCAATAAACTACAGCAAAACTTGTGAAAATGAATTTCTAGAAGCATGTAAAGAAGTTAGAGGGGCTGGCAGGACTACCTAGTAAGGTTTCCTGACATTTCCTGTTAAAGGAACCCATTTTCATTGTGTGACCGAATGAACTGGAAGAAAAGAAAAAAGTAACACCAATCAGCTCCAATTATCCAATCCCCTCAGAGGGTGCTGGGAGTCAGTGGGATCTGAGACCTACATCAGCCAAGCCCAGCTCATTCTAGGTGACAAGGGTTATACCGAAGAAGTCTGGGTTACATATGTTCAGAACAAAGAAATAAGGAGTACATCATGGTACCAGAAAAACAAGGTAGAAAGCTGAATGGTTACATCTAGTTTCAGATGGTGCACACAGTACCTAGTTTACTTGTAAACTATTAGGATATAAAAAGATGGCTTTAGGAGTTTAACTTTGGGAGCAGACCTTCTGTGTAAGGTGAATGTACCAATGCTGCACAAAATGGCTTCTCAGAAACTGGTTTCACATAGAACCTGTCTCCTGTCCTATATTCTTACTGGCTTTTAGAAATAAACTTGACTGATATTTTTGTATGTAATATATAAACAAACAAGTAAATAAAAATTTGTTTACTCTAATTCATAGGTTGATAGAACTAAGAAAACTTTACAATTATCTAATTCCACAACTCATGATTAATATGGAAAATGGGAGACCAGTTAATGCTTTTGGCTTATGGTGTACCAGTGTATAATTTATGCCACTGACAGCTTGATCCCTACCACTGTGGATAAACTGAGCACATCTGTGTATAAAATTCAGGTTATTGGAAATAAAGTGGATAAACTGTTTAAAGGTAAGTCCTTTCCCCTCCAGAGTTTGTCTGATGTTCATGCTTTTATGCGTGCACACCACTACTGTTGAAGTTGAGAAAAGACATGAGCTCACAATTATGCCTGACAGCAGAGATGTGGTTAATGTAATCCAAAGAAACATACTGTTTTAAATCCCTCATTGAAATATGGCAATTGTGTAACAGCAAGTGTATCATTGTTTTATATTAACTAACAAGGAAGTATACTAGCATCATATCAGGAATGTCCATGAGCCCGAAGAGCTGGGCAAGAGACTATCCTGCTGTCTGGTATCTTTTGAACTAGATGACTCCAAAACGTAGATGGAGTTGTTGGTTCCATTTCTGAACTTGTTTGGATCTGGGTTGTCCATTTGAAACAGGGCATCTATGAAAGATATAAAAAGGCATGCTAGCTATTTTAAGCATCAGGCAGCAGAAACAGTTTCTAGACCCATGGCATTGAGGGCCTGGCTCCTGAGGAATAGTGTATAAATTGCATGACATTGTTAAGCTGTTTAAACAAGTAAAGATTAATGAATTGATCACAGAAAATAAGGAAGCAAGAGAAAATTGTGTTGGTAAACAAGTTATTTGCACCACTTATGGGAGTTATCTTAACTCCCATGACAGTTCTTTAGGGATTATCTTAATAATGATCAATTAGCTAAATGGTACTGCCCTCAGTGCATATAAAAATTATTCTAAACAAGTCATATTGTTTCATATTCATATTGTTTCATGTTTCATATTTCATATTTTGTTTAATGTTTCATATACATATTGTTTCATATTCATATTCATATTGTGCGGTCAGTGACCCCACATCCTAACTGAGGCACATGCTATGAAAACAACCATACTCTGTGTCAGGTTCCATGTATATTCATTTATGGTATCTTTATCAATAATGGATCCTGACACTGCAATATTTAATAAATTGGCTATTCTCCATTCAGTAAGTTTCCTTTAAGACAACATCTTTAAGGAACACCTGGCTCTACTTTAGCTACTGATGTATCACTCAGCAGTGCAAACCTGGAGGGTGCTGCACATGGCTTGTTGTTCTATTAAGGGATATCAGTATATGTGTAGATATGATATTTTTGACATCATAACTCCAGTGTATGGCCATATCAGCCTAGAAAGTTAGCCACTACTGTCTCCTGTCCTGTAAAGCTCACCAAGTGCTGATGCCCAGTGGAACGAATAGCCTATAAGATGGATAGAAAGTACTGTGTAATAACTAATTATAAGAAGTTTATGTATAAAGACCTTGTTTGTAATATCACTGCTCCACATTTCTCTTTTACTCCTCATGTAGGTAGCATTATAGGTCATGCTATAGTGCCTATTCCAGTTTTTCAGAATGAATCCATGATTCAAAATAAGCTCCAACCAGGAGAAAGTTGAAAAATACATGGCAGTTTTTAGGACATATTGGTCCACTCACCTTAAATTTAAAAACATTACTTACCCAAAAATATACTCATGTTATTCAATCGCCTTCATAAAGCAAAAGAAGCCTTGAGTGACCTTATCCATGATGTTGATCTGAAAATATTATTTTTTTATACTTGGATAGAAGACTCATTTAAAGCTTTGCTTTTATTTCAATGAATATTAGTTTTAATGGTACTGACTACATACTGTCATTGAAGCAGTTTGCTAACACATTATAAATCTCACATGAATGCTCTTACCTCTGTTTCCTATATCCATTTAGCAAAGATGTCATCTTTATAATAATCACAGTGCCAAATGGGGGGCTGTTCAACAAAACATATGTTACACACATCGGTGTTGGGAAGTTATGTTAACTGAGTATTATGCTCTTCCCACAATTCTGTTCACCTATGCTAAGTATCCCATAACACTTTGCAAAGCTGAAGTGTGCTTTGGCACTAGAAAATAGGAAATCTGTCAAACACTAGATACATAAACATTCTGCCTTAGTACAAGTTGGGAGGTACCTTCTCTGGCAATTGATTTGGAATGTGGTATCCAACATAGAGATAAGGAAAGGTACTCCATGGTACTAAAATAAAAGGTAAAAAGTTGACTGATAATCTTTAGTCTTGAGTAACATACATGGTGCTTTTAGCTTGTAAACAGCTGTAATATAAATATGGTAGTTTTGGAGGGGTAAATTTCGATACATACCTTCTGTGTAAGGTGAACTGCATGAACTAACAGGTCCCTAGAGGAAGTGGTATGTATTCCTCCTTTCTATATTGTTCTACTTTGTCTTTAGACAATACATTGTCCAAGCTTGGTTATTTGGTCTCAAACATTTTTAATATAGAACTGCAATTGGGGTCAAAAGTCAACTGGCTTTTTAGCAACAAGTTCCACTTAAGAGGATGAAGATGACACTTGTGACTGCTGCAATTCTGTCAGCTTGCTGGGCTAAACAGATGCAGCATAATCAAGGAAAATGGTGCAAGAAGAACGTAAAAGGCTGATTTCAAAAGCTGAAAGAGCTAGGTAGCTTACTGTCTGTTACCTCAGCATTACAGGGGAACTGACTTTAGTGAAAATAGTTAGCAGTGTTATTATCACATTACAATGATATAGGCACTGTGAAACATACTACGCACTATCATTGTCATGTGATTTAGTGTTTATCATCCCCTTTCTCATGACAGGGAGGGGTTAAAGAACCCTGATATATGAGGTTGAGGTTAGAGCAGGAGATGTACATATTCTCCTATCGAAGTTGGATAACCTTAGACATTTAGGGCACTTAATCCAGCCTGTAGTCAGTGCAGGATTGTTCCCTAAGCCACACTTATTGGTGCATAGTCCAGTCTAGGGGAAATGTTTCAAGTAATGAAGTGACTGCCTTGGAATTTAAGTCTGAACCTTATGAAGCTCACTGTCAAAAAGCTAGATTTTTCCATTAATATTATGCTGCTCCCAACTATTTCTAACCCCCTTAGTTCTTCTCATGCTCATTGTTTGCACCCAGCAGCTACTCTTGGGACATAGGCTACTTCCCAGTGGGGGAGCCCAGGCCCAAGGTCACACAGGAAGTCTGTGGCAGAGCTCCAAATTAAACCTTGCTCTTCTTTACCCCAATTCAACACCTTAACTACAAGACCATCCTTCTTATCAAATCTGAATGTATCTTTGTTTATTTTACCCCACATATATTAGTGATGGGTTTTTTAGATAATTTTCATTTAATCTTTTGTCAATATTTCCCATTTCTCTAGGTGCTTGTCCATCATTCTCTGTCCTCCTCATGGGTATCCACAAAACCTTCTAAGCATCTGTAAATTCCATAACAACATTATTCATTGCTTTACAAGCCAAGAGAGATGATATTAAATAAATCAGAAGCTAATCCCTACAGTTCCCTACTCTACTAAATACTTATTCTACTCTGATACGTTGCTGACCTCACTTTTTTATGGCCATGCTGCCAGATTTTATTCCACATGACGGTACTCATTACCCAATTGACTTGAACTGATTTTGGGGCTCTATCAAATGCCTAACAAAAATCCAGTTATTACTATGACACTAGCAGACCAGGTGCCAGCTCATACCAAGGTCCCCATGTCTCAGTTGAACATTGACATAGCTGGAATCAGTCAAGCTTATCTTTGTGCTAGTATTGTTAAAATAGGTTTTACGGTTACAATAATGTTATTTAGATTTTATTGAATGTTTGTGAGTTGCTGCATGAAGTAATCTCAGTTATAATATCTGTAACCCATATTGTAAGGTAATATCTGAGCAGTTGTATTGTGAGCCTCTGGGACTATGTCAATCACCAGACTGGAGAGACACATTAATTAGTAAGATGGGCTGATCTTCAATAGAAGGTATTATGCCCTTCCCAAAAGAAAAGGTCCACCAGTACTAGTTGGACTATTGTGGGATTTTGCAACTGGAATTTCCTTATGTACCAGCAACATGAGGACAAATGACTTTTATTGTTTTTCTGCCTCTTTCCCATGTAAATGAGTAATGCGAGGGACTTCTCCCATCAGCTGAGCTTTGCAGCTGGAAGCATATGGGGAGAATAAAACCCCTAACAAAAATGAACTACTTATCTTTATGCTGCTTGGGCTCTGGGGATCAAACTGTTTCTAGACATAAGCAAGAGATCTCTAGGTGTTTAGCCTGGGTTAGCCCTAAAGGACATGTAGTGCTTGCTGATTATTGACACTTCTATTACCTTTTGAAACTTAAGATTGTAACCAGTGACGATATCCCAAATTTCCAATAACCAGTTCTATAAAGGCAGGTGATATTTAAGAACCTATTCTGAATAGGTTCTTAAACATCATGCACACAGCACCCCAACAACCCAGCACCCAAACTTCACAGTGCCCTCCACCATGAAATTGACCCTCCCTGGTCAATTTCGGCGGCAGGGAGAATCACTCCCCGCAGTGAAATTGACCCTCCCTCATCAATTTCGGCGGCAGGGAGCGCTAAGAACCGGTTCGCTGAATTTTTTCTATTTTAAGAACCGGTTCGTGCGAACCCTTGCGAACCGGTTGGATATCATCACTGATTGTAACTAATCTGTGTGTATACATGTTTACCTGCTTTAACATTGTAAATAGCTTTCTGGTTTCCTTTTCCTATTTGATACATCTTTGTATAGTTTATTACAGGATTGGCTACGAACATTGTCTTTGGTGTGAGGTCTAAGGAGCCATTGACCTAGGATAAGTGACTCGTCCTTTGGGACTTGGAATAACTTGTATATTGTTGTGATGCTTGCTGTAAAGCACCAGTTATCAGAAAAGCACACTCACCGGGGTGGTGAGATAAATTGGAGTACCCAAGTGGACTGTCTGTGACTCCATGTTATGGCTGTTATAGCGCCTGAGGAATTTACAGTTGATACTTGGTTGGTGAAATCTAAGTACAGAACACAAGCAGTTTGGAGTCTGTGCCCTGGTTCCTAACAGTCTGCCCTGAGATTGGCACTCATGCTCTTGAATCACTGCAGGCAGCATTACAATTACATCTACCTCCTGCTCTTTATCCATGACTTTTTCCTTCATTAGAAGCTATTGAGTTTATCTGGTAACTAGGGATGTAAAAATTAGCTTAATTAAAACTCCATTTAAATGTTCTAAAAATAGAATGTTTAAATGGTTAAATGCTGGGAAGCCGTGCTGGGCTCGGCTTCTCACTGCCAAGTGAAACTGCCTAGCTGCGGCTCCCCCCGCAGTAGATGGGCAGCTCTCACTGGCGAGAAGCTGAGCCGAGCCCAACTGCGGCTCTCCCCCTGCTCTGGGCTCCATGCCTGCCCACCATGTGCAGGGAGCCAAGCCCAGCTGCAGCTCACCCCTGCACTAGGGTCCGTGCCTCCCTGCCGCTCACAGGGAGCTGAGCCCAGCTGCAACTACCCCTCTTGCCCCCCCATCACGCTGGGCTACACGCTTCCCCCCCCAGCAAGAGCTACCCAGCTGTTCTGGCTGGTGGGGAGCCAGCCCCACTGCCACTCCCCTCCCCCCCAATTTAAATCGTAATCAGCTGTTTAAAACATTTAAACAGCTGTTTACTATTTAAATGGTTAACCTTGTACATCCTTACTGGTAACACTTGTTCTTCATAACTCTAATACTTAATGTACATGGTCTGGTACCCTATTTCTTGGTAGATGTGTTATTTTTTAACCAGACAAATATGAGTTGGCTACTGCCAGGGTCATTTGTTTTGTTTTATTTTTAAATATTGGTATCAAATTTACATTTCTCAAATCTTTGCACAAGTCCTATATGCCTTTTCAAGAATTTGTTGACAATTTAGTAAGTTGATTATTACCTAATTCCCTTACCAAAATATTGTCCCAATCTTGAAAATACACATACGCTTTACCCATGTGAGTAGTCCCATTTTAGCCAATTACTACTGCTTGCATGAAATAAGCACATGGATATGTGGTTGAAGGATCAGGGCCTGTGATGTATGCAAGTGATGCTTCTCCATCTTGACCCGAAACATCCCAGACAGTCATACCAGATTTTGTGGTAGCTTTCTAATGTGGATCAATAGAACAATGATACCACTTTTGATCAGGATTTGAACATAACTATTCATGAAAGAGAGGGTCTGTGCACTAATCCACTTTATTACCTTCAGTGTCATCACACAGTTGATGAAGAAATAAAGGAAGGCTCTATGATCTTATATTTAATTGTGTATCTTTGGATATGTATAATGGAGTGTCATGTAACTGTTGCATAACTTATAGAGTCTATTTTAGTGACATCCTAAATATGTGGTATTTCTTGTGTATATATTCCTAAGGAGTCACATCACTCTTCAGGACGGGAGTTATGTTAAACTGAAATTCTGAAATGTCAGCTTAATTCATCCATGCATTCATTCATTTTCCTATCCAAGTAAAATGATTTGGCACATCTTAAATACAAATGCCTTTATGGAGAAAATAAATTTAACAAAGGAGTAGTAATACTAGACTTCCACTTCATTGAGTTGGCTAACTTCTTCAGTTTTTTCTTATCGCTGTGTCCTCTTTGCTAAACTAATGTGGTTATGTTTTGTTTATGAAAATGTCTCTTTAAAAGTTTCTAGACTTTGGATTTCTCATCTGACAGCATGTAAATGCAATACTACAGTATAAAAAGGTCTGTCTTTGAGTTTAGCAGAAACACTTCAAAATCCAAGCAAACAGAATGCAGAATGAAGATATGGAAATAATTTCTACTCTATCAATATTTTATAAGGCTTCAAGATATGATTTTGTTTTCTGGTGAGAAATTAAAGACAGTTCACATGCAGTAAATAAACTTGTATTTCATACTTCGTATAACTAATATATACAGTTCCAATTTATATACTTACCATCACCCATGGTCTGTTAATTATCTTTGTATTGACTTGTGATTGTTACAAGTCTTCTTCTTTCATTTGTTTGGTGTAGAGCAGTAACTACAATTTCAGCTGAAGTTGGGGAAGCCAGATGGGTACAGCAGGAGTGACAGAATTTATTGTAGTGATGCCTCCTTATTTATAAATTGAGCAATGGGTGGTGATATGTTTCGTGATCCGTCATGAGGAGCCACACTCAAGTCCTTGATTTTCATGTGCATTAAGTGTCCACATCTGCTACAGTTGTTTCTTATTTGGTTCAGAGTTGACCAAGATGTCCTTGGGAAGCCGAACCCAGAAACTTTTTGCGTGGGATATGGCACAAGGTGCTTCTTTTTTAAATCTTATTTAGCCCAATCTGCTTCCTCCTTCTGATCATAACTTGATTGCATGAGCCTAAGCAAATATTCCCAGAAAGGCTTGCAGGACTTAAGGCATTGGGGGGCACATTTTCAAGGTCTTGGTGGAAAGGAAGTCATCTGTTTTCCTGGATTTGCTGAACTTTGCAGAATGTCACAGCAGTTCGGTGTATTAGCGGGAGAACAGTGTTAAACAGAACAGGTAGCCATAGTGTTAGAGTCGACTTAAGGGTTCCAGTAATGCACCACATCAATGTATTCAGCTGGGTGTCAACAAATCATGTGTGTGGCTTCCTCTGCTCCATATTGTTGTGCAATATTCCACTACAGATATACAAGTGCAATTGCAGATGTTCACAACACTGATGCTGATGCACCCCAGGTTGTACCTGCTAGTATTATATTAGCTTTGAATTATGTTAGCTCTTGTTTTTATCTTTGCAGCTACCTTCTCAAGATAGTCATGGAAGGTCAGGGTGCAGTCAAGTTTCACTCCAAGATATGATGAGGTATCATATAATGAAATCATGTCACACATTTTTGCCACAAAAAGCTACTTTCAGTATGTTTTTAGCACGCCTATTATCAAGGTGGAATGTGATTACTATTGTTTTTCTAGTGTTTGGTGCCTCCATTTCTGGAAGTATTGTTCCATAATTCAGACATCCTCACTTAATGCTTCCTCAGTGTCATGGAAGTTTGGTGCTTGGATCGTCATAACAAGATCTTCTGCATCTCCAAATTTTCATGATTTATATGAAGGCATGTCAATTATGTAAATATTAAAAAGGGTTGGCATGAGTACAGAGCTTTTTTGTAGCCCATTGTTTATGGTATGCAGTAAACTGGTCTTATTACCGAGGTACACCTGAAGTCATCTGTTGTTCAGCAGAGTCCACAGATGGTGAATATTTGATAGCAATGTATAATTTTTGCAAGTTTCAGCATCAGGTCAGTAATCCATACAGTGTCACACACAGATGACAGGTGGGCAAATGCTGTGCCAGTCTTTAGTTTTTTCTGATTGCTAGATTCAAAGTGAGTTGTGACTGCCAGAACTTGGTCGCAGCAGCTACGTTTTGGCCGGAAGCCTGCCTGTTCGACAAGGACAGTTGGCTCAGTAAAAAGGCGTATTCTTTTGAGGATGATATATTCAAGAAGTTTATAGTAGAGAAATCGGCCTATAGCTTCCTGTTTCATCACTGGGCTTTTGAGGCTTTGGAATGGCAATTAACATTGCCTTACACTATATTTCAGGGGTCCATACTGTCCTTAAGGTAGCAGAGCACAATGTTGCTATCCATTGGAGTCCTTTGGTGATGAGATGGTGGAGAAATTCTGGCAAAATACCATCAAGGCATGCTGACATCCCTTTTTTCATCATGGCAGGTCCTTCTTCCTCTTCCTCAATACTGACAGTGGAAGGCCCTCCTTGGGGAATTGGTACAAGTGTCTGGTAGAGTTGTCAATACACTTCTTTTCTTATATGTTTATCAAGTCATCCTTTTGTGTTCTCCACCAGTTTGGAAGCTACTGAGTTTGGCCAGATTTTTGGTGGCCAACACTGTGGGATTAGCAGCCCCAAGGTATTGCAGTAGTGTCCAGGCTCGATGGCTTGAATGCATAAAATAAAAGTTTTGCCCACAGTCAAGCCAGCTCTAGCATTGTTCTGTGTCAAGAGAGTGTAGCAGCACTTTTGCAGTGTGAGAGCTTCCAGTCTGGTTGTATTGCCGGAGCAACTCCCGCATTTCTCTCATCCAGGAAAGACTATGCTTTTTACGAAAACCTTAGGGAATGTTCTTTCCTGCATCTTTCAGGAACCCTACAAACCATTGATAACATTCTGATCCCAACAGAATCCTAGTCACAGTTTTCTCAACAGTCTATTACAGCTGGTGATACATAATTTACTTTTTTCCCAAAGCATTGTGTATGTCATCTGAATGATTACAAATTATGATCTTGGACTTAAAATACCAAATTTGGAGATTCTAGATGTGACCTACTCTAGACATGAGGTTTTCTGGAAATGTCTAGCGTACACAATTGAGTATATTTGTGCAAAAATTCCCTTATTACTTTGAGAATTACTCTTCATTTGGATGTAGATTTGGTTTTGTCTTGTGGAGGTAGATGACTCTATGCCTCCACGTTCCACCTTCTTATCCAATTTCCACATTCTCTCTCTTCTGTGGGTAAAGATGTATAGCATCTTTTCCACTGCTTCAAAGATTACTGTTATCATTCCATAGCCTCTTCAATAGAAGCTGATGCAGGAAGCTGATTCCTAATTCTTCCAGAAGTCTAGTTATTAGATTTTAATGAACTTTCCTGCTCTTTCACAATGCATTCATTATTCTCTGGCCAAGACTTCCACGCACTGCTTCCATGTTTCTGGACCTACTACTTTACCTTGTCTAGTGACTTAAGACAAGAAGGGTCCATATCATATAACAAACACGGTTGTGCAGCTGGTAAAACAGAATTAGTCATGAAGCAGAGAATCAGATTTGGGATTTTATTTGCCACACAGATAAACATGAACATTTAACTACCTCAAACAGGCAGCAATCCTAACCATTTCTGTAGCCATAATTCAATAAGGAAAGAATCAGAACATTATTACAATAAATAATTGGCTTTTAGACCATATGAGTAAAGGCCTGATAGAAGACACAAGCCTGGCATTGTGCTGTGAAGGTTAACACATTCTGGCTTTTGCAGTCCAACAGAGGAAAGGAAACGCACAAGACTCTCCCCTGCAAGTTCCCTGTCTATGATCCTCAAAAGTACAAACAGAGGGGCTATCAACAGAAGTTCATCAGTTGATTTTTCTGTCATTGCTGTGCAATCTCTAAAGTAAATATTTCTGAGGCTTTATAGATTAAAGCCTGCAGTATGAATTAAAGGCAGATTCCCCCCAAGTAACTTTTCTTCACATTAATAACCTCAAAATGTAATTAAACGTGTGATTTAAAAGAACAGGAAGACAGCTGGGGCAGCCTGGGAAGCCATAGAAGAATGTGTATCATGTTAAGTAAGCAGTGAGTAGTTAGAAACAAGACCACTATTTTCTCTAAGAACTCTACTCTTAAAAAAAATTGTTGGGGCTAATGCTTATGCAAAACTGAATTAAATCAGCAAATTGCAATTTAAGCCTCCACAGCTGCATAGCCTTCCTGTGGTTTCAAATATTTCTAGTATCTTGGGTGGAATGTGGAATAACGTGTGCTCCCATAACTTTGGAAACAGCTGAACATAAAAAAAAATAATACACTCCCCAAGTGGAAATCAACAAGTCTGCACTCATATGATTAGCTAATATTTTATTCTTTACCACACAGCAATCAGAATACAAACTAGAAACAAAAAATATTGGAATTTTGTTGTTGTTGGAACGTGTTTTTAATGTTTCTTGGATAGGAATAAAAAAATTCTCTGTACTCATATTTAAGAAAGTTAAATTCTACTTTTGGAGTGTATTTTGGCTTTCCCTCTGTGCAAAAGAGTGAAATTTTAAAATCAAATCAACTAAAGTTTAAAATTAAACAACTAGATTAGTTCTAAAAAGTTCAGTATTGGTCAACATGGGTAAAAAAGATGGAGTAGGTTAAGGACAGGGGAATGTGAAGTTGTCTTCAATTAGCTCAGAGCCAAGGAATTATTCACAAATGTCCCTAGAAAATAGCAATACCAAATAATCCTTGCTATCTTTGTAGCTTCTGTAGTTTTCCATGAAATGCTCACATTTAATATCAATATGTATTACTCTATTAAAATCAACCAAAGCAAGCTGCTATTTTCCTAATACCTCTTACACAGATTGTAAAGTGCTGGATCACCATTGCTATGGAAGATAAGTTTACATTCTTGAAACTACAATGAGCTTGAGTAGTGAGGAATCTCTCTCTGATCTTGGAATCAGCTGTCTCTTTTATAATGGCTCGATACTACTCCCACTTAAGTCAGTGGCAAAACTCCCAGGAGTCTGTCATGTTATGTTTTTCTGTAGAGGCTAAATTTTTAAATTTCTCCAGCAAAATTGCCTCCTTCTTTGATTCCTTCTCTCAATCTCTTCTGTCTCCCTTTAACTCTTAGTAGAATAGCAAACACGATGAGAAAGAGGTAAGTTGTGAAGTCATAGTGTAGAATAATCAGTTGAGATAGATGATACAAACCAAAATTTTATCATTCAAATGAAAGCCATTTCAATTTTTCCTCCATGCATCCTTGTCATGGGGTATATAGACCCCACATAGTAGCAGCCACAAAAGGGTTAATACATGGCTAATAGATGGAGCAATTACCTCTCCAATTTTGACTCAATAGTTAGTTGGCAACAGCTGGGATAAAAGGCTATAGCTTAGACAGAGAAAGGTGGCTGTCAGAGTGACTGGGAGTTGCCTTTAAAACTCCTCAGCAATGGACTGGGAGAAACCTGTCCAAGGAGTCAGGCTTCCAAGGAGAGAGTCATTGAGTACCGCTCAGTGAACAACACCTGCAAGCAGGCAAGAGGCGGAAAGCAGCCCAGCAAAGCATGCAAGGACCTTAAGATGCAGTCCTTAGCTGTTTAAACACGGGCTCCTGGGCTGGAACCTGGAGGAGAAGATGGGGCTTTGTTCCTTTATCACCCCTCAGAAGGGGAGGTGCAAACCCCCGAGTGCAAAGGTGCAAGCAAGGACTATTGAGCTCCAAGTTGGAGCTGAAGACCTAATCTAAAGTCATGAGACATTTGGTTCAGTTTGAACATCTTTGGTTCCCCCAGAAAAGATAAGACAATGAGTGGCCCGACCCAACAAGAGGGCTGAGTCTCAAGAAGGGATAGATTGCCATGGTTCCAGAGAATGGCCCCAGGCAGCAGGTGCCTGACACAGAAGCATTACCATGCCATACTGGGAGGTACATTGACTAGAGACTGAGGCTGCAGTAGTCTCCTCTTGTAGAGGCGGCAGTTTTCTGATACAACTAAGCTAAATAAAAGACATCTTTTACTCCTGGACGTGCCCAGATAACAAATTTAAAAAGTTAAATTGCTAGGCCAACCTAGTATCAGAAAATAGCTCTCTGCCACTCATTATTCTAGCTGCAAGTTTGGAGCATCTTTAAGTTCAGGTAATGGTACCATATGTCTATGAGATGCTATTACTGAACAATCATTTCCTATACCTAATGCTGTATTACAGCATAATTTGGCATAATTGGTATTTTCTTAGGTTAAATAGTTTTTTTTTTCATTCCCTTCCCTTTTAACATTCTGGAGTTAAATGAGTAAGTTTACTATCTTTTGTACAGTGCAGTCAGGCTATATGTATTACAGAACATTGGACTATTCAAAGGGATTATGTATTACAGAAGAACGGACTACTAAGCGCTTGTCTACACAGTGGGTTTAGTTCACCGTAACTCAAGGTATTGTGCATTGAAAATGCCTGTGTGCACGAGACAAACCCAGAAAGTACACTAACTCCTTTTTTGCTGTGAACTCTGTACTCTGCTTTCAAAGTGGAGTATGTTCACTATGAATTGAGTTGGTGTGGATCATTGTTCATATGCGCACAACAGTTCTGCGGTACTATACTGGCTGTTCTCCAGCTGCTGTCCCACACCGCTGCATGGGCATCCACGACCAACCTGTCTGTTTACCTTTGTGCCTTCCACTGTTTAGAGTGAGCAAAGACCTTCTTCTCCCCCTGCCTCCCACCATCTCCAGCCAGGGTATGAGGTGAGCTCTGCAGCTGCACCTCTGAACTCTGGGTCTGCACTAACTAAAGACAACAGCTGTGAGTGTGGTGCAGTGAGGGGAGGGGCACATTAAAGAAACTTCTGATTGCTGGAGTTAAGAAACTGAGGCAAATGGAAACTGCCCAATGTACTCTGGGATGGGTGTTTTGCTCATGGTTTTATGCTTGTGAATCATCTTGTGGCATTTTCCCAAGTTAACTTTTCCCAAGTTAATGCCAGGTCATTTTTCTTAAAAGTGTCTTTTCTATGCTCAGTCTCTGTACTTGCGAGAGGGGAAATATTGCCTCTAGAGGCACACAAGGGGTAGTGTGTAATTGTCCCAGTTATCAGGCAGGGGCTCAAGTCGGTTTTGTGTTGTACTGTTGAAAAGAAACCCCTAGATATTGAAACCGGTCCTTGGTGCTATTGACTCTGACTGGAAGAAGGGTTACACAAAAATTAGGGGAGTAGTAAATAGTGAAGAGGACAGGTCACTGATACTGAGCAATCTGGATCATTTGGTAAGTTGGACACAACAACATGTGATTTAATACAGCTAAATGTAAATCTATAGATTAGAAACAAAGAATGTAGGCCTTGCTTACAGGATGGGAGATTCTATCCTGGGAAGTAGTGACCCTGAAAGGGATTTGAGGGGTCATGGTGAAAAATCAGCTAAACATGAGCTCCCAGTGCAATGCTGTGGCCAAAAGAACTAATCAATCCTGGCATGTATAAACAAGGGTATCTCAAGTAGGAGTAGAAAGGTTATTTTACCTCTGTATTTGGCACTGTATCCCGTTATAGTGTTCACAATACAAGAAGGATGCTGATAAATTGGAGAGGGTTCAGAGAAAAGGCACAAGAATGATTAAATGATTAGAAAACGTGCATTGTAGAAGGCACTCAATCCATTGAGCTTAAAAAAAGAAGATAAAGGGGTGACTTGATCACACTTTATAAGTATCTACATAGCAAACAAATATTTGATAATGGTCTCATCAACCTAGCAGACAAAGGTATAGCACAGTGCAGTGGCTGGAAGTTGAAGCTAGACAAATTCAGACTGGAAACAAGGCATACATTTTTAACAGTGAATTAACTATTGGAGCAATTTACAAAGATTGGGATGAATTTCCTTCACTGGCAAATTTCAAATCAGGATTGGATGTTTTTCTAAAATATGTATTTTAGGAATTATTTTGGGGGAAGTTCTATGGTCTATGTTATAAAGAAGGTCAGACTAGATGATCACAGTGGACGCTTTTGGCCTTGGAATCTGAGTCCCCTTTGTTCTCTCAAAACATGGGTCACCAAGAAATCACAGAATATTTCTATCTACCAGAGTTGACTCTAAATCCATACTTCTGGCATCACAAGTATGTTGGATGAACTGCAGCTGCTCATTACTGAGAGGAGTCTGATAAGCATTCCAGTTATCCTTAGTGCATAAGACCTACCAGTTCACAGTAGCTTTTAATGATGTTTCTAATTTACAGAAATGACATTTGGACTCGATTATCCATCATGCAAGTGAGGGAATGTAAAATACATTATAAACAAAAGCAGCTCCACCTTGCTCGAAACAGAAGTTACTTTATAATAAGAATTAGTTTTAAAAGAATAATTGCAATACATTTTTGAATATGCAGCCATTGTCCTTAGTTTCACACACAAAACAGCAATGTTAAAAGAAAACTTAAGGTTGAAAAATCAAGCATTCAAAAGTTAGAAAATTCCAGAATTGAGGTTGGCTGTGCAACTTTACTTTGACCCCCTTGTGTGATTGCATTATGACATTGTCTTTACTTACACGATCACATGCTGTGTTTTCCACAGGACCCCTGCCTGGTTCAGTGAACAGAATTGTGGACAGAGTTCTCTTAATAGGCAGCTATTTTCTCATCATTGCTCAATCTGTGGCCCCCAATTGCTTACTTACTGCACACTATTCAAACCCTGTTCTGAAAACAGAATTATTAATTTCCACATAGGATTGTTTTGGTGCTCATCACTATGAGTGCTTCACAAACATTTATTTTCACAACACCCATGTGAGGGGAGTAGTATTTTCCCCATTTTACAAATGGGAAACTGAGGCAAAGTGACCTGAGTTAAGGTCAAAAGTGGCCACTAATTTTAGATGTCCACTTTGAGATGTCTAGGACCTGATTTTAAGAGAATGTACCATTACATAGCACTTTGTATGTTTAAACACAGTTCCTATTAACTTCAGTCGTAGCTGTATTACTCAACATTCACTGCTGTAATCAAGAGACAGCCTTTTCTCTTCCTGCCATCCCCTGCTTCATTCACTACACATCTTCCAACTTCTGCAACAAATGAGGCTGGAGTTCTGCAGACAGAGCCTCCTTTAATACACCATCATGATTCATCCTTAGAGCATCCTATGCACTAAATGATGCAGGGGTCCTATGGAAAAAAAAGTATATGATCACATCATTAAAGGCTGTAGCATAAGGGGGGGCCAAATTAGGCTTGCACAGGCAGCCTGAATTTTGGCATTTCCTAATTTTTGAGTATGTGACTTTGAAAACATAATGATGTTTCACATAGTTTCTCAAGTGTAGTTTCCTCAGTTCTTAAAAAGCAAACTGAAAAAGCAGACCACACTGCATTCATCATGTAAGGACACATTAACAGCCAAATGGTTTGTCAGCAGAGTTAGAACCTTTGGGTCCACTGCACAGACCTCTGCCATTTGAGCTAACAGAATAACTGATACGAGTAGTAAGTTGTTATCCTCTGTGTGAACCAGAACTACAGAGGGATGGAGGACACACTTCGCTAGTGGGTTTCACAGATATGTGCTGACAGAAGAGGAACAGCGAGATTCAGGAATCACTCATGGCTGAGAATCTACACCCACGTACTAGCCAACTGATATGCAGTTGTTTTCTCAGTTTCAATCTGTGCTTTTGTTTATACAGGGTATAGGAAGATTATTTGTCCAATTTAAAGCCAGACAGGGCTAGTTTTTTAAAGTTCTGTGCCTGTCTGGTAGGGACTTAGCTTTGTCCAGTAAATGAAAGGAGAGAGGAGACTGTGGACTCAGAAGAATGCCGGGGAGGTGAAGGGGCAGCTGTGATGCCTCCATGCAGAGTGGCACAGGCAGGGGTGGGCAACACAGGCAGGTTGATGCAGACAGGGGTGGGACCACACAGGTGGGGATGGGTCTACATAGGCAGGGGCAGACCTACACGAGTGGGCCAACGCAGGCAGGGGCAGGCCAGTGCCAGGGGAACGGGATCATAGTCATGCCGGTGGGGGGCAGGGGTGTCCTGTATTCTAGGGTTGTGTCAGTGACTGGATAATTATAATGCCAAATCATTTAGTCCATTTTGATTCAGTAACTTCTAGGAAAGAGACATCTGATGTGTGTTGGTGTTAAACACCGTCAGAACAAGTGAATACCAAGGAAATCACGGAAGCCTTCCACATAGAGGTAGCAACGAGGTTTTATATCTGCAGTACAGGAAGGATACTAGTTTTAGATAAACTCAGCCCAAATTTCGCTTTCCCTTGTGCCCTCAGAAGTTTCACAAGGTGAAGATGGCGACTCCAAATCATGTGAATGAGGAGAACCTTTCTGTTTGCTTCCATTTCTGGTTTGCAAGGGATCTTTTGCCATGCATTTGGTTTTGAAATTCAGCCCTCCAAGTGGACTTTTGCCAGAATGGTTATGTCTTGCATGATTTCCACCTGAAAGAGAAATCCAGGAATCGTTCTGCTCCAGTAGGCACAGACTTGCCTGCTCCCAATTCTGGGACAGCCAAAACTTTCAAAACTCAATCCAATATCAGGGGTTTTTGTTTGGTAGCTGCCTGGACCCCTCTTGTCTTAGATAAAACCTGCTATGCTACCAACCACCCCCAAAAATCTCCAGGGATACTAGTCTGTATCAATCAGTTGATCTCAGGAAGCTCCATGGTGTCCCATAGTTGCTATTATATTGCTTTACCATAATCTGATTTTGAACAACTGACCAAACTGCACTATACTACTGTGACAGCTACCTCATTCTGACCGGTTAAATTGGAATGAGAGGTGACCTCGCCAGTCCCCTTAAATTTGACAATAGGCAGCTAATCTGAGGCCCAAACTGCTGCCTGTCACAAGTCTACTTTGCAGGGGTTTAGCTAAAGCAGAGATGGCCACACACTCTCAGTCAAGGCCTCAGCTAATCTTCCAACAGTAGCAACAAACTACATTTCTAGATTAATTTGAATTAATTTATAAAAGCCCTCAGCCATGTTGTCTTTTTTTTTCCTCTCCCTGCCCCGCCAGAGGATTCCCCACTGTGGGATGTGGGTGTGCTCTGCTTCCATCTTCAGACCAGGCCACTGACAGAAATGTCCTCAGATGTTTTAGGTCCAGCTGCTGTCCTGTTGAGGATTACGGGCTTTGCTCTCCCCTGCCAGTACTTGATGAATATGTCCTCGCATTAGGAGGTGGTATAAGCGTACAGATGGGTAATACTGCCACTACTCAATTTAAATAAGTTTCATTTTTACTTTCTGTGAAATCGAATCTTTGGAATATGATTTTGTGTGTATGTATTACTCATGTATTTTGGTGATGGGACCCGGGTGTGTGATCATTGCAGAGGCCACTGGAGGGCAGATGGGCCTTCCCCAGCCACACATATTCAGACATGGCCTGGACTCACTGGAGTGGCCCAACCAGTTGCAACAGATTGGGGCAGATAAAGACCAGGGGAAGTGACCACCTAGCCCAGAAAGGAGACAAAGGACTGGGGAGGGGCTAGGGGATGGGGGGAAAAGAGGCCAGCCCCCCATGAGAGGCCACTGGGAAGGAAGCCCCAAGAATGGGGCTCTCCAGGTGATCGCCGCTGTAACTCCTAGTTAAACTGCTAGCAAAGTCCTTCTACATTGTGATCCTGAGAACTAATAAACCCTTCTGACTTCCACACTGGCTGTGAATCAGTTCTGACTGCAAGGGTAGGGTGCCTGGTCCTTTGGGCATGGAGGAACTCCCCGGGACCCTTCCAAGGAGGGGGGAGGCGAATCTCACAGGGGGAGTTCCTGGTGGAGCAGGAGTGCTGAACCCTTCAAGGCCAGATGGAGGAGACAGCTGTGCTGGTGTGGGGAGACCTATGGTGGGAGACCCTCTTTGGAGTGCTAGAGTCCTGTCTGACTGTGTCGAGAGCAGTCCAGAGCACAATCCCTAGGGGACTCTGTCAGATAGGTGGTAGTGGGAAAGTAACCTTTCTTTCTGCCTGTTGGGTTTCCTCTTCATTATTTTCTTCCATCACCCTTCTTTGATTTCCCACCAGCAAGAATAAAATTGAAAACATCTTCTCCTTCCAAGTCCCTATAAGGGAAAGAAAACGAAGAGACAAACTACAGCTGGTGATGTTCACAGCTTAATGGGGATTTTGCTTTTTACAAATCTTTCATTTACAGTTGTTGACTTTTATATAATATGCAAGATCAATTCTAAGCAAACAATATAAACCTTTCAAGATCACTGTGTGAGTCACAATATTCTCTCATTTCCCTGAAGCTTTGATACAATGTGGTGTGTGGAACTGGGAAGTAAAAACTACTTTATTTCATTAACAGACTGATGCAATAAGTACCCTTTTGTAGGCTTAATGAGAAACTAGAAAATGAAGGAAAAACGTGAATAATAGCAAATTGGTAATAGCATCCCTCAGAGCTTGTCTTCCAAGATGCTTGCATTAGTTCTTCTTGTGACTGAACACTACTACTGATTATTTTATTATTAATATTATGGTAGCACTTAAAGACTCCAACCAAGCTGAGGTCTACATAGTACTAGGCATTGTACATTAAGGGTGTGTCTACACTGCAGTGTAAGCCCAGGGTTTGGACTCAGGCTCAACCCTTACCTCCCATCCATCTACACATGAATTGTGCTAACCTAGGGCTTGGACCCTGTGTCCTAGGACTCCATGCTGGTGGAGAATGTGAGCCTGTGTCAAGCTGGGACCCAGCATTCAAACCCTATTGCTTTTCGATGAAGACACAGCCCCACCAGACTCGTGCTCTGCAAGTCTGCCAAAAGTTTTCCACAATCCCATGGGCTGACTTTTTGTTCTCTGGCCAGTCAAGTTGTCCCATATTGCACCATGAACAAGGGGCCAGAGCAGCCACATTTTGGGAGGTTTCCAGGCAGTCTGGGGTATGGGTGGCTTGGATCAGGCCTGCATAACTCAATGCAGATGCTGGATCCCCAGGTTGGGACCCAAGGTTCAAGAATTCCTAACCTAGGGTTACAGATGAATGGAGCCCTAGGTAAACGAATCCAGGGTCTGGTAACTTGAGTTCTACTAACCTTGGGGTTACATTGCAGCATAGAGATAATACTATACATAATAAGAATAAGTTTTTGCCTTGGAGAGCTTACAGTCTCAGTAGACAAGACTGAAAAAGGAAGTAGTGTTATGCCCGTTTGACATATGTAGAGCTGAGACACAAAGAGCCTAATTTCCCAAGGTCACACAGGAAGTCTGTGACAGAGCCAGGATCTGAACCAAGATTGCCTGAGTCCAACACCACTGGCTTAACCACAAGATCATCCTTCCAACCTGTTATGACTCATCATTTGCAAATGTCACAGGAAATTGCTTGGGGAATGTTAAGGACCATTTGGCTAGAGCCTTTGGAGGAGAGTAGCCTGTTACATAGCCACATTTTCACACATACCAGCACCAATTCAACAAGCGGTTCTAGGGTGCTAATCGCCCTGCATGCTGGGGTGAGATATAAGCTAAAAATGTCTGGGACTGAGCCACCAGTTTCAAGAATTAGGACTGGACCTGCTGACAAGGTCAGGGGAAGAGGGTTGGGTAGACAAAGGTCCATAATGCAGGGGAAGTGTACAGGTAGTCATTCATGCCTGTATGTTTGGTAGATGTCACACTACTTGTTACTTACAGATGGATGTCTGGCTGGCTTTATACCAAATTTTTATCGTAAACCATTGTTTTTATGACCTGCATGCACTGCTAGAAGTCATCAGCTGGTGGGTCCTCCTGGTGAAAGGTAAAACAATGTGGAAAGAGGAGACCAGCCATCCCCCAAAACTCTGTCCACAGCTGGGGGAGTGCAACACTAGAGGCAGCTCCAGAATAAGGCATGACCCCTTCACATGTGGCAAGATGCCACAGCTACACAATGGCCTGGTCTGGCCCAGAATCTCAGATTATCTGTCACTGTCGGTCTTTGTGTAAGTAAGTGGCTTTAGAGACCCTATGGCACAGTGGCACTAACTTTTGGCAGGAGGAGGATTATGCCAGGTGTTCAGGAGCACACCTCATACCCAGGGCCTTGGCGCTCCAAGGAATAAGACATTTTGCACATGTACTCAGACTCCCAGAGGAAGCAACAACTGCATAAGAAGCAAGTTCAACCCCATCACTTCTATTGTGCTGGGTGAGTTCAAACATCTGACACTTAATGAAGTGGCAGTTTTCAGCCAGTCTGTAAGCATTTTCCCCTGAGCTAGTGGCATGTCACATCTACAAGCAGAGTTTACTCTTCAGCCTACTTGAGATTGACCTCCACCCACTCCTTCCACGTCCGTTCTTTTAGATTATAGGGCCAGAAGAAACCAAAATGTTCATATAGTCTGACCTCTTGCATAGCACAGGCCACAGGACTTCCCTGAATTAATTCCTGTTTGAACTAGAGCATATCTTTTAGAAAAACACAGTCTTGATTAAAAACTGCCAATGATTAAGATTCCTCCATAACCCTAGGCAATTTATTCCAATGGTTATTTACCCACACTGTTAAAAATGTACACCTTGTTTCCAGTCTGAATTTGTTTAGCTGCAACTTCCTGCCATTGGATTGTGCTATATCTTTCTCTGCTAGAATGAGGAGCCCATTATTAAATATTTGTTCCTCATTTAGGTTATAAATTGTATCAATTTGTACAACTGTACAATTTATCAATTGTAACCTTTAACCTTGTCTTTGTTAAGCTTAATAGATGGAGCTCCTTGAGTCTATCACTGTAAGGCATTTTTTTCTAATCCTCTAATCATTCTTGTGGCTATCCTCTGAGCCCTCTTCAGTTTATCAACATCTTACTTAAATTGTAGACTGGACACAGCATTCCAGCAGTGGTTCACCAGTGCCAAATAGAGAGGTGATATAACCTACCTACTTCTAGTCAAAAGCCACCTGCTTATTAAAAACATTTGTCCTTACTGCTATGCAGGATTTTTGCTGAGCAAAAGTTAGTTTTAGTTCTGAAATCTGCTTTTCATCTTAGGCAAAACTTAAGGTCCTCTTCCATGTGTAAGCCCTTTGGCCTGAAGCTCCAGCAGGATGGGAGCTGAGCTCGCTACTACCATCTGTGGATAAGCAGTGGAAAAGATGGCGAGTGACAGTTTATTTGCATAAGATTTCTACCCAGAAATCTTCCAAGAGACACTCTGGGAACTCTATACATGGTCACCAAATTGGCAAAGTAATGAGACTGAATTGAGAACAGAGGGAGAAAGGAGTTCTTACCTTTCTGGGAAGCATGTTGCTCAAGGGTCCTATACGCTGTTGATCCCCTTCCATTTAGAAATTTTCAAAGAGGTAACCCCAAAGGAATGTCATAGCAATAGATAGTGCTAGGGCAGCTCTTTGATGAAGCCACAGCATCAGTGCTGAATGAACTCAAGGGAGAGACTCACCACCAGCAATAAAGCAGAAATTGCTATAGCTGAACTAGACGATAGGGTCTCAGGAGTCAGATCTGTCTGAGTGCACTCCTGGGCTCTGGGACTACCCTGCCAACTGAGACCAAGCCATGAGTCTGATGTAAGAGAGGGGGAAAGGATGGATTAAGAGACATTTACATATTGGATGTTCACATTGGCGCTGGGTTGGGGGGATGGGAACTGAGTTAAAGGACTGCAGTCATATATACTATGTGATGGGTGTTTTACTCATATATAGTTCTATACAGCCTTAGTGCTTGCAAATGGGGAAAAATTACCTATTAAGGACACCCAGAGGAGGTATTTCATTTTCCCAGGTTTCTGGGTGAGGGCATGAGCTGATGATGTTTGTTAATTTTAAGAAGAACCCCTAGATATCCAAACGTGGCCCTTGTAGCTGCTGACATCTGGCAGAAGGCTTACACATGTGTGATAAAGTCAGGCCGGACGACTTTAAAAGGGTGTTCAGGGGCTGGTATAAGGGCCCGAAAGTGTTAAAAACCCTCTGCCTATAGGCAGAGGGGAAATCACAGCAGGGCAATTAAAGACACCTGGGCCCAATGAAGGGTGGGGCCAAGGGTATTTAAACCCTGCCTCCGCCCTCCCCCCAAAGGAAGAGGGAGGGAACAAATGCAGAGAAGTTGCCAGAAGGGGGTGGAGCAGCTTGAGGAGAAGTTTCCCTTCCAGGTCAAGAGACAGAGCTCTCCTACAGCCAGGGGAGATGAGATAGATGGGGGTGCCCTGACCACAAACAGAAGGTAAAAGTGCAAGATCCCCCAGGAAGCGGGCAGTTTGTCTCATGTGATAGTGAGATTTACATTTTGTATAGCCCTAACTAGCCATTTACATATTATAAATGGGTTTTATTTATGAGGACTACATATGTGTGTAAATAACAACATTTTGTAGTAATTTAGCAATGTTTTCAGTCCATACACTTGATGTGAGTATGTGTGAACACTATGTTAACACTAGCTAATATAACTTTACTGATTAAAGTTCACATCACTTCACTTCCTCTGAATCAGTGGAACTGGAAGAGTTCTGCTGCCAGAGAGTTAAGTCAGAATCAAAGGACTGTGGAGGATGGCTTGGAGAAAGACAGGGCCACTGTGTAGAACACTGACCAGCTGCCTTAGCCACAATCTCCACTTCTTTCCAGCCCACCCCTCCTGAGGGATGTCCTTACTCTGGAGGAGAAGTCTATATCACTGTACCAGGAGCCATCTCACCTCCAACCATCTGGCAGAAGTGCCCCAGTACCAAGGCACCACTGCTACCAATGGAGCAGCTCTCAGACTCAGAGGAGATGGCCATGCTGATATCTCTAGAGAGACAGTTGAGGGGTTACACTCTATTCTGATGGGTACATCACTCCAGAGATCACTGGTACCACTTTCATTGGGATCCCCTGCAAACAATAAATCCCTCTTTCTGCCTTATTGGGGTCTGTAGGATCCTTATGGTAGACATCTGGGCCCCTCTCAAGAGTCCTCTCTCTTCTGAGCCAGTTCCATCGGTGTACAAAGAGGAGATGGAACCAGATCCACAGGTCCCAACAGTCTTTATGGGTGTCTCTTCATCATCCCTGGATGAGGCAGTTACTCCTTTGTCTTCTCGGCTGGGATGACCACTGCCCATACCCAGAGCTGTTGCAACAAATTGCTGGTGACCTACATATCCCATTAAAGGGGGGTCCAAGACCCTCAACACCATCTCCTGGACATCTTGCAGCTGCAGGGACCTAGTAAAGTGGCCATGCCCATCAAGGAGGCCATATTAGAACCAGCTAGAGTGGTAGGGCCTACTCCAGCATCCTGTACCCCTAAACTGTAAAGGGTTGAGAGATGGTATTTTGTTCCTGCCAAAAAGACTGAATTCTTAGTCTCCTGCCCTAAATTCGCTGATGATATAGGTGGCTGTTGAAATGGCTTGGTCACACTATGAAAGGGCCACCCTAGCAGATAAAGGCTCAAAGAGACTGGACATCCAGGGGAGGAAGGGCTTCTCCAACACAGGCCTGCAATTTCTGTCACATACTACAAAGCATTGTTAGTGAAATATCATTTTAATGCCTTTTCCAGGGTTGCAGACTTACAGACAACCTTCTGAGGGCTCAATTTCAGTTTCTTTTAGACAAAGGGAAGCTAGTGGCAAAAGTAGCCCTCCTGGCTGCAGACACGGCTTCCAGAAGTTTGGCCACTGGTCTATTTGTGAGGAGGGATTCCTGGCTGCAATCATCAGAGTTTCCTAGGGAGATTCAAAACCCCATCTATCACACTCCTTTTGACAAGTTAAATCTCTTCAGTAAGAAAATGGATGAGTCCCTACACTCACTAAAGGACTCAAGATTAACTCTGCATTCCCTGGGGATTTATACTTCAGCCCCCAAGAGGAAAGAGCAGAGGCAATCCTATAGACTGAGACCACCCCCACAGATGATGTGTGATCCTATCTGTATTCCATGCATGCACACCCTGTGCCTGCATCTGGAAATTCTTCAAAGCAGTGTCCATTGGCCTGCACACATGTAGTAGCTTTCCTCATGCTCCCTGTCAAGGATATAAGAGACAGTGTGGGTTGATGCCTCTCCAGTTCCTTTTGTTAGTGCAAATGCAACAGACACCAAAGCAGTGGAGATGGAAAGGGGGTAATGGAATACAGAGAGGGACCACACATATCAAAGAATCTCCAGTTACTGTACATTACCTCCACTTTTCACCCTATCTATCTAAGTACTTACTTACATATCTCCCCTCACTGTAGCATCTGAGAACTTTGCAAATATTAATGAAATGATCCTGAGGACACTCTGTTGGGTAGAGATTTTATAGACGGGGAACTGAGGCAAAGAAAAATTTGAGTGATTTGCCTGAAGTCACACAGGAAGCATGTGCAGTGCAGGTTTCCTGAGTCCTAGGATAACATTTTCAGACGTGCCTGTGTGACTTAGAAGGCTAAATTTCATATTCAAAAGTAATGTAGGTGCTCAGACATAGATCTTCAAAGGAATTTAGGCTCCTAATTCCCATTGATGTAGGATCCTAAGTGCCTAACTCAATTCTGAAAATGGGATTTAAGCTCCTAAATCATTTAGTCAGATTGTTAAGATATTTAGGTGCCTAAAGATGCAGATAAGCATCTCTGGAATTTACAAAAGCACTTAGGTGCCTAATTCTCACTCATAAGCACATTTGAAAATATTACTCCTAGTTCAGTTCCTTACCCACAAGACTATTCTTCTACCCAGATCTGCTCTGTACTTCGACCAGTTTTATCTTTTAAAGTAAATTTCAGGGATTGTGCTGAATTTGAACTGATTTACTAAGAGCCCAATCCTGTTGCTATTGAAATCAATGTAAAACATACTCTGGTCTCAATGGGAGTAGGATTGAATCTTAAATTTGTGTCCATAAGAAGGGTTGCCAATCCAGTATTGAGAGTAGCAAAATCACAAGTTTGGCAAAGTTCAATTATAAATTCCAGTTTGGTTTCTTTTTTTTTTTTTTAAGGCTGTATAAAATACTTCTCAGCCCATTAAACTATATCATCACGATCACCATTTTAACATAGCAATAGCTCCAGTGTTGCTGACTGATTTCTCAGTCTTGTATCTTCTCAGAAGCTTTGTTCATACCCACTGCAGATGTTTAAGATTGGTTTATAAGAATAGTACATACTGTCAAAGCTAAATATCTTTTAATCTCTTTCAGGGAAAATAGGCACTCTTTCAATGTGTGTACTACTTTGTTGTGTCAAGTATTTTCCAGCTGGACTTGCCAAAAAATCTGTAAGGTACTGTGCATGAATAGATGTCATTCTGCTGAGTACGTCAGCTGCTAGAAGGTGAGGGTGTGTGAAAGTGAGAGAGCATATTTTTGGTAGGTAGAACAAAGAGACAGATGTTACTCTGGTATGAGTGAATAAAGATTATATAAATTATTATTTATATAGCACCAAAAGCATATCAGACAGACAAATAAGAGAAGGTCCTTGCAACGAGGAGCTTGCAGTCTAAATGAATCACTCCAAAGATGAGATATCCTAAACTGAGTTGTAAGAATAGTGCATAAATGACTGCTGATCACCACATATTCCTGTCTCATCATCAAGAAGCTGTAGGGATGAACCAAAATTACCTCATGTGGCTCCTTTACGTCCCAAGGCTTCACCTGCTGAGTCCCAAAGACTCAGCCAAAATAACACCTTTTGGCAAAGACCAAGCATGGAAAGATTCTGCCCCCAAGCAGAATCCAACAGCAAGTTGGGTGTGTGAAAGTGTAGGTGACAATGGAAATCATTTTGCAGTATTAATTTTGGCCCTTTCTGACAGTAAAAATAGTATGCAACTACTGTGGCAGAATAATATCTATACTCTGTCCCCCTCCCTACCTTTATTTGTACATGAACAGAAAAGGTCTCTTCTCACAAGAAGAAATGCTCAAATCTTTTTGATCAAATTGTAAAAAGATTTGTGTCCGTACTGCTAAAACATCAGACCAATATTTAAATGTATTAGATAGAATAGCAGTAGAATTGTTGGATCCCAAAGCCCACCACTCAAAACCTGATGCCCTTCCATGCCTGTGTACAAAATAAATAGCTAAGGAAATGCTTCCCAAATACATTCTGCATTTCACTCTAATTACGGTGGAGTGTTTCTACAGCAACGTCAGTCTTTAAAAAAGAAGCTTTGTAGGCCTTTGCCCAGTAAAGATAGAATGGGCCAGATTAGAATTAACACTCTGCCTGCAATGAGAATGGCGTGAAAGTACAGTGGAGGGAATTCAGGAATGCTAGAGCCTTAGAATACATAATCCCTTCCAGAGCTCCTTGCCATTCAGGGGATCTCTGTGGTTGGCTTCGCATGTTTCCCTTCCCACCTCTAAACAGCGAGGACAGCTGCTACATTGATTTGGAATGTAGTCATGTTGCCAGGGGAGCAATTTCTGTACTCTGTGTGCTGGGAGTGTGATTGTGGCTGGTCCTTTCCCTGGAGTAGTAACAAAGGGATGTGTCTTAGTCTGCAGACCATGATCAAGATACTCAGCTGGTGTAACTCAGCATAGTTCCACTGACTTCAAAGAAGCTATGCCGATGCCCACCAATATTGTACATGCTGTATTATGCCTGTTTTTGAGCTGAATGTGTGGCAGGTTGCGTTCATGAAACACCTACTTTCTCTGGGTTCCTCTGATGCCCTTGTTACTATAGCAGAGAGAAACAACAAAAGGGTGGTAACAATGGGGCTCTCACTGCAATAAAACTGGATCTAAATTCCAGGGCTTGACATGTTACTCTTTAAAATGCCTGACCAAAAAGTTAGGAAAACATTTATGTGATCATGACACATGGAGAATTCAAACCCAGAAAGAGCCATTGTCCTGACAGACGTGTGAAATTACTTTCAAGTATACATTAAATCCAGGGCACTTTCATGTGTTTACCGTTTCTCCCTCCCACCTCCTCCATTCCACAGGAATTAAGCAATGGTGCTGGTGATAGGAAGTGAGCTCATATGGGTGGAGGGAGGAAAAGATATAATCCCACAGCCACACATACTGTAAATCTAATATACTGTATAAGAAAAACAGCTGCCAAACACCCTGATCAAACTGCCTGTCTCGTTCTGGCATGATTTCTGGAGTGGATTAACGGCAGGGCAGAGACCCAGAATGTGCAATACTCAATGGAGCCAGTAACAGTCCTTTGCAAAGTCCGCTCCTTTTTTTTTTTTAACTACAATCTCCATTTCTTGCCTTTAGCCTCATTTTTCTTTTGCTTTCAATAACAAGCAGCTAATATCTCACGATTCTGGCTCTTCCTTTTCTCAGTTTGCACTGCTGTTCATACAGAGCTCTGCTTGAATGAAATTTTGCCAGATTACCAAAGGTCAGCGTTATATGTGTTTATCTGGAGAAGGCTAGTGTTTTCTACTCAAACAAAAATAAATGCATGCATCTGAACAAAGGGCCTGATCCTGCCCCCCATGATGTGAATGACAAATCCCCCATTGGAGAGACAAAGTCAACTCCCATTGACTTCCTTGGAAACAAGATCAGAACCGATATCTGTTCTGTTGCCCTATAATCTCCATGTACATCTTTAAATGTACTAGGGGATGTTTAAAAAAAAAATTAAGAATGAAACAGAACCACAAAGACCATAAGAAAAGAACAATAGCAAATCTTTGGGCCTTTCCTACATGTTTGGTATTGTAACCACTATATTGACATGGAACCTTGTCACACAGGTAGACATTTGAGTTGGAAGGTTATTGAAGACTAAATATTTCACAGTGCTTGGCAATTACAGGAACCTCTATGAAAAATAATTGTGTGCTGATGTATTTTACTATGAAAGTTTAAGAGAAAGGCCTTTAAAAACATATGTCTTACCAAGTGTTGTTGTCTGTATTGTGGTTTACGTTGCAGTGAGATAAATGCATGTGGACATTTCTAAAGATTTCAAAGCCTTTCCCACTACTATTTTTCATACTCACTTGCTTTTCTTTCTTACTATGTGTAAGGTATATTGCTTTGGTTCTGGTTTTAATCCAAGTTGCACTTGTGATCTGTGAGTATAAGTTTATGCACACACATAAGCAAGTGAAGGAAATGTGGTCTAGATAAAATGACTATAAAGTGGATGCACAAGTAGTTGAAAAACTGTACTTAGAGAGTAGTTATCAATGGCTCACTGTCAAATTGGAAGGACATTTCTAGTGGGTTCCTGTCCTGGAGGGGTCTGTCCTGGATCTGGTACTAGTCAATATTTTCATTAATGACTTGGATGGTGGAGTGGAGAATATGTTTATAAAATCTGCAGATGACACCAACCTGGGAGCTGTTGCTAGCACTTTGGAGGACAGGATTAGAATTTAGAAGGGCCTTGATAAATTGTAAAATTGGTCTGAAATCAACTAGATGAAAATTAATAAAGACAAATGCAAAGTAGTACACTTAAGAAGGACAAATCAAATGCACAAATACAAAATGGGGAATAACTGACTAGGCAGTAGTACTGCAGAAAAGAATCTGGGTGTTATAGTGCATCACAATTTGAATATAAGCCAACTATGTGATGCAGTTGCTAAAAAGGCTAATATAATTATGGATGTACTAACAGGAGTGTTGTAAGACATGGGAGGTAATTGTCCTGCTCTACTCAGCACTGGTGAGGCCTCAGCTGGAGTACTGTGTCCAGTTCTGGGCAGCACACTTTAGGAAAGATGTGCACAAATTGGAGAGACTCCCAAGGAGAGGTAGAAAAATGATAAAAAGTTTAGAAAGATTGACCTATGAGGAAAGGTTTAAAAAACTGGGCATGTTTAGTCTAGAGAAAAGACTGATAACAGTCTTCAAATATATTAAGGGCTGTTAGAGAGAAGACAGTGATCATTTCTTCATGTCCATTGAAGGTAGAACAAGAAAAAATGGGCTTAATCTGCAGCAAGGGAAATTTAGGTTAGATATTAGCAAAAGCTTTCTATCTATAAAGATAGTTAAGCTCTGGAATAGGCTCCAAGGGAAGTTGTGGAATCCCTATCACTGGACGTTTTTAAGAACAGGTTAGAAAAGCAATGGTCAGAGATGGTCTAAGTATACTTGGTCCTGCATCAGTACAGCGAGGTGGACTAGATGACCTCTCAAGGTCCCTTCCAGCCCTACATTTCTGTGATTCTATGTTCACACACATCAAGGGTTTGAGGACATTGTAGAAACCATGAGAATGAAACTTGAGTGATTTATGCTTAAGAAACCTTTATGGGTGAAATCCTGGCTCCATTAACTTCAATCAGAAAACTCCCATTCACTTCAATGGGGCCAGGATTTCACCCCATATGTTTTTTATGGTACACAATGTTGTTGTTGTTTTTATTGAAAGATAAGGCATTTAACAATCAGTAGCTAAGTAGTAAGATTTTGGAATATCAGACAAGTGAAACAGTCAGTGTACATTTGACTTCTGTTTACAAGCATACTGCAGTCTTACTGGGGAAAATGCCATTAACTGGTTCTTCCAGGACTATACTAGTGTCAAAGCAGGGGAAGTTTGTGCTGCTGCCGCCTGTGCTGTTAGTTAGCAGTTTGAAGGAAAGAAAGAGGACATCAATCTCTAAGGCTATGAATCCAGCAATTTCCCTGAGTGCTAAATGTAATGAGAATTTACAAGCAAAATCAAGTACCATAAAAGCTACTTAGTATTTCTTCATACTTGAAAATATTCATAGCTCACTGCTGTCAAGCCACATTTGTTAAATTTTGCCTTCTATGCTATCATCATAATTGGGAAATGTAACTTCTGGTTTGATTTTGTTTTTTTCCTCGCAGAAAGATCATTCCTAGGTCCATTAAGTAAGGCTAATTATTTATTTTTCATTTGATTTTACTCAGTTATGCCCCAGCTAGTTATAAGTAAGTATAGCCATTTGCTGAATAAAAGAACCTAAAGATACGAAAGTATTTAGTACCTGCCCTAGAGGTACTGTGGCCGCAAATTATCCCAGAGAAGTGGTCGATGATTTGATTAAGTGAACTACACTCAGAATTGTGAATTATATTAGCATTGCTGGCCCAGGGTTAAGATTCAGAATAAGAACACTGAATAATTTTTTTTCCAGAATGCTCAGTTCCTCCTCCTTACCTCAGGAGTAATGCACTCTTTTGGTGAAACAAAAACTGCTTTTAATTTATCATAACATTCATGAAACTTGTATTGGGTGTGTGAGCAGGGTCTGAAGGAACCCTCCCCTGACATCGAGTGATGAGCTGAGGAAAAGGACTTCAGGAGCCGACCTTTGCATGGGCACACCCACCCGGCCGAGGTGCTCAGCGTGGTGGGGCTGCTTCGCCCAAATCATCACCTTTGGCTGGTGTTGGATCACACGTCACTCTGCTGTGTGGGGCGGAAGTAATAGTTATTATCCTTGTGCGAATCAAGGGCAGCAGAACTCTGCTTGGCACGCCCTGACTCATGGACTCACTCTCAACTACACTGAGCTTGCTAGGCAGGGGACAGGGAGTTGAGAGAGGGTGGGGAAGAGATGTTTATACCTGGTGGTGTGGGCCCTGCCTAAGGGTCATAGATACCCTTTAACCCTTCCCCTCTCCACTGTGTAATAACAGAGCTGATTAAGACTCAGTTGAGAGTCTTGTTGCAGACCAGCAGAGGTAAAAGGCCTCGATGACAACCACAAGTAGGAGTAACTGCTCCCCAATATCAGGAAGAGTTCCCTAGTAGTGAATAGGCAGCATCATGCCCATCGTATTTTTAAGTCTTTCTGCAAAAAAGGCAAATTTCTCTCATTTAACTTCATGGGCTTTACAGAACAACTAATCCTTTCATGCAGTCTAGTGTGATGTTGGCTGCTATGGATACTGCAAATGGGCAGCCACTGTAGCTGCAGTGAAGACAGCTTTTACACAGAAAAAATTGTAGGAGTCCACTCTGTCATCAAAATCAAACTTTCCATTTACCCTAAGACGCTCGGGAGCTGTAGAAACTCTACAGTAAAAGATTGTCATAGCAGGAAAGGATATAAATCCACCCCCAGTAATTTTGTGCTTGTCAGATAGGTAACAAGGAATGTAGGAAACAGGACTCCAAAGAAAACATTTGCAGCTCTAGGTAAGAATAATCCTGGCTGGTGAGGTGTGAGGAACTTCCTGAAAGCTAACAGTAATTTACTGAGTTTGGAAACTAGTGTTAGCCACTAAAAAAAGGAGCTTATCATCTTAGAAACCACAGGGGGATTTGAGTGAAGATGTTAAGAGGGTTTAACGTTGTCACAGCCCTGAGAGTTGTGACATGACACTATTTTTAACTATTAAATTGGTGGCAAGCAAGAATGTATTAATGGCTGCGGTTCATGCAGCATATGCTGGAGTTAATAAAGAAAGACTACCCTGTGTAAGCTTCATTTGGATCCCCCACCTGCCCCAGAACACAAGACAATGCTATAGAACCCCAGTATACATGATAGCTACAGCAGGCTCCGTTTACCAAAGCATAGATACATAAATGAATTTTTGACAGTATACTTCAAAATAGTATACAATTTTTAAAGTTTTAATGTGCATTCATCAGTTATCTAGTAAACTGATTTTTTCAGTGAAGAATTTTCCTTCAAGCTATTGATCCTTGCAGCATCTTTTTCCTCCCAGGCTTTAAGCTGAAATGTTTGCCTCACTCTACGGAGCCTGAGGAAAATGAGCTTTGTGTGGAGACTGAGTGGAGGATCTGGGGATGGAATCTACCACTCAACCCATGAGCAGACAAGGGGGATGTTATTCCAACCACTGAGCTCAACTATAGTATGGCGCCAGAAGAATATTCAATAATTAAGGTGAGAAAATACTTTCTGTTCCAAGCTCAGTGTTTGACAGATCCCGCACCTTAAAATTTCCCCCAAAAGCTCTGTTTGACTCAAATTTCCCTATATTTAGTCTTAGGTCATAGGGCATTTTTGTTTTTGTTTTTTAAACTAAATTAGTCCTACAAGCTATTTCAGAATACTCTTCAGAAAGATTAGGCAATATGCCCCATTCACCTTCCCAGTATAAGGTATGTCTACATTGCAAATTAAGGTGTAATTGTAGTGCAGGCTGGTGTACTCACACTACGTGAATCTAGCTAGTGCAGGTAATAGTAGTAGTGAAGTTGTGGAGGCACAGGCTTTCGCATTCCTGAGGGGCTTGTAGTAGAACAGCTTTCCCTTGTCACCATATCTTCTCTGCTCATTACCCACACCAGCTACAGTGAAGCCAGCATGGGTCTACCTATCCATGCAACAGTCACACCTTAGGTATATATTGTTGAATATATCCACCACATATGCACCCCACTGGTCCAATAAACCCTGGATGCAAAATCCATCCTTTAAACTTATCACGTCAAGACTCACTTTGAGAAACTGGTGAGGAGGGAGTTGGTAGTCATGTCAAAGATATACACTCAGGCTAGTCAAAACAGCACTTGGGGTTTGATCCGAAGTCAATGGGAAAACTGACATCAGGTATCTGAGTGACATTTTCCCAGGAGGCCTTAATCTGAAAATCATAATACTGGGGGGGAAGAGAGAGGCAGAGCTGGCCTCAGAGCAACAGCTTGTAATTCTCAGCACCAGTAAACCATGAATTGGCATCTACGAGTGCAGTTGTCTTAGTCAAGAGATTCTTATAGAGATTTCACTATGTTTCCATTTAAAATCATGCCATTTGAGCCCTATACTTATTGCTTATAAAATTAACTCCCAAGGCTACCTAGTTAAGTTTATGGTTCTCATTAAAAGTGAAATAGTTTTTCAATTTCAGATAATGTTTGCGTAAGATGTGAGAGAAGATAATTGTGTCAAAAATGGCTTCCTTCAGTCATATTTGTGGCTTGTATACTTATTGCATGTGCCTAGCAGGGATATTCTATTCAGGTTCTTATACTATGCCCATCCACATGGTTTTGAAAGCATTCCGATATCTAATGTGTTAATACAGAAGATGGACAGGGCAGCATAGATTCTAGCACAACTGAAAGTGAACATCTAACAGCTGAAGACTGGCTTAATCTGGAACTATCTAATTGCATTGCTTGCAGCTTACTAATGAGAGGGTTACAGAGGTTTATCTGTTCATGCAGTTCAACATGTAAATCAGCCAATTCTCCGCATATATTCACACTTAGATGGCTCTTCTATTTCTGTCCGTTCACCCTGTTATCGCTGTCTGCTGTTGCAGTGCAGTTTACGCCAGCTCCTTAGTGTTGATGATGATGTCTCCTGATCTCTTGTTCACTCTGTTTTAACTAAAGACTCACTTACCCACACTGTAATTTGTGTGTGCGTTTTTACTCCTTCAGAGGAAAAAATGAACTGTTGGTGTATTAACTATGCCTTTGTAATAAAACTTTCCATGGTGCAAGGTCTCTCAGTAGCTGGAATCCCAAGGACACTATTCTTTTTCTTCAATTCCAAGCCAACCTGTGTAGCACTTGCGTGGTTCGTTAGGCAGCAAGATGTACTTGTGGATCAGCTTAACAGATGAATTTTGTAGCTGTTGTTGTCAGCATTTCCTGTCAGCGAGATGTGGGCCAGCTGCTCAACCAGCCCTGCTGCTAACAGACAAGAAAAATCAGCCCGTCAGTACTGCGCCTTCTGTCAAATGCAGGTGCTGTAATTTTCTATTGATTTCTAGTGTTTACAAACAGACAGCATAAAAAATTGTACCCACCACCTGGGAAAGTGACTTTCAATCACCTTTGCTGTTAAGACAGGCTGTAAAATCTTTACAGATCAGTGTGAGACTGACTGTTTTATGGAATTAATGATCTTAGTTTCAGACAGTTAATTTCAGTTCATTATCCAAAATGAAAATCATTTCATTAAGATACAATCTAAGGTACAGGTACATTCATCTGTGGTTGACATTAAATGTCAACATTAAAAGGAAAATAATAATAAACATAATGATTTAAAAAACTAATTAACTCTCTTCGTTCACTGCCTGATTTGCTTAGAAAGCTTCCATTATTCTCAAGCCTTTGATTAAGCCCTTTAGAAAAGGCCCCAAGAACTCCAGATGTCCATCATAACCTATGAGCTCAACTAATTTCATCATACTAGCCTGTGACCTTCATCACGTAAACAAGATTGCATGAGCATTCATTTGGTGCCTACTGACTTGACATTAACAAATTAAGCTGTCAGAAATAGAAATGTTATAGCACAGTCCAAATATACTCCCCTGCTTTGTTAACTGGGCCTTTCAGGGGAAGCAGTCTTCGTTTTCAAGACCAATAAGCTAAGACAGAATGAATTCACAGTTTTCTCCACGTATGCAAATACAACACAGCACTGAAAAGAATATCAAAGATTCAACAACCCACAAAGCACGAGGAAATTCTATTCAGATTCCATGGTGATGGACAGAAATGCATGAGACAAATATGCTGCCCCAGATCCGTGGTATTCCATATTGAAGTGCTTATGGTCCACTGTAAAAGGCATTTCAAAAGAACAATTTTGCCTTCCACTGCAGCATAGCAGCTAATGTACTTTAGGCCAGATCCTCTGCCCTTCTAAGGCTGCTTTCTGTCACTGCTAGCACAAAGTAGCCTTAAACCTACCTCAGCTAGCCAGTTGGGGATTCCCCCTAACTAAGGGAGTTCTACAGTGGCATAGGGCTACAGTAGCCCATCCTACATTGCCACTGTAACCCGTCCGTGCCCAGGGTAGCCCACTGATAATGCCAGGGTCAGGGCAGGCTGTAAAAGGAGAGCGAATTCTTCCAGCACTGGTGGGTGACACTGCAGTCAGACTTCCCAACCAGCCACAAACAGTGCTTCTGATTCCCCCACACTGGTTATCAAGAAGCCACTGTGCAAATACACACAGCCCCCTTTACTGCATTTCAGTCTCTGGCTCCCAAACTGACACTAGGTCCAGTAAAGAGACCAGTTGTTTAAACTCTATGCTCTTTACTAAAAGATTCCGTCTGATCCCAAAGGATCAGCCACAGTACCAGTTCACTATAAGTTTGGATCTTACCCAAAATACCACGCTGCCAGCCAATCCTTTAGTAACTAAAACTAAAGGTTTATTAATAAAAGAAAAACAAACAATAAGAGAAGTGTTAAAGGCTTAAAGCAATCAGATCATACAAATGATTTAAAAGTCCATATACATCAGGTTTCTAGAACAATTGTGGAGTTGTATAGTTCCTCTGGTATACATCCAGTACCTGGATGGGTCTAAGTCCTTCAGTTCAGTTGCAAAGTGTGTTGATCCAGAGGTGTGTCCGCAGCTGGACAGGAACAAGGAACAAGACAAAGACAAAATGGTTTCTGTGGTTTGATCTTATATACCCTCTGTTTCTGGCCATGTGGCTTGTGGAACTTTACAGGAACCAAAATGGAGTCCATGGTCACATGGGCCAATCCTGGTAACTCTTCAGGTATGCCTTTAGTTTCTTCCTAGGCCTTTGGCTTCTGTAAAGGTCTTAATGGGCCATTAAGCAGGCTATTGTCCTGTGGCCTCTCTGTCTGGGGTGTGTCTTCTACAGCACATTTTGAAATGCATGTATATCAAAGATCTCCATAACTTTACTCACACATATTACACATGAACACAAATATTATCATCTTATTCAGCATATCACAACCTTTCTAACCGTACCTAACATGGTATGTCTCACATGAATCACTATGATTTTGACATATTAATGTCACATAACACAAATGCCCCTCCTCCCAATCCAGTCCGCATGACAGCCACCTCTCTGGCGTTTGTGCATGAAGGGACATCGGGAGGAATGGGGTACAGACAGCACATCCTTGCGTCAAGCAATCCCTGACTTCCAAAATGTCCTTGCTTCCCATAGGCAGGAGGCATAACACAGGCTATTTTACTGATGAGCTGATTCAGTATGGTAATGCCTAGGTTACTGCTGAATAACCTTTCAGTCATTGCTGACATGGATTGGGTGTTTCAAATGAGTGACCCAGTAGTAAATGGCTCTATATCTCATTTCCAGTTCCTTCAGAATGAAGCTTTTAACACAAAAGACACCATCAACCACATTATTCTTGCTCTTTCCTACCCATTACACACTTAAAGCAGAGACCTTGAAAAGTCTCACCCAATCATCAGCTTTCTCTTTTTATTTTCAGTAATAAAAATGTTCACCAGGCTCATGAGACTAGGGTATGTTTAATTGAGCTCAATGGTTTTACAGAGGGAACAAATTAGAGGAACTCAATGTAACAAGAAAGAAAAAAAGCCATTACGGAATTAGTTGAAGGCAGTCCAGGATAAGCCAGATGGGTCTGATGCCAGTAATTCATGGTACAAAGGATGAGAGATGTTAAGGCTAAAGCAATTCCATGTGGGAAATGCAATCGGACACCTTCCAACAGCAGAACAAAGAAGTAGAGCATGTGCACGTGCTTGCTTGGTTCTTCATTGCTTTATTAACACCGCTACCCCAATTATTGCTCTCTCCATATAAATGCTGTTTATAGCACTCAACAGGATAATTTTTAGTCATCCGTCCCAGCATTTGCCGCTCTGAACCCAAACCAAATGGTGAGGTGGAAGAGAACGCAAATGGGTGAAAAGGAGAGCTAATATAATGGGGAGAATGAGAAAGGAATGACATTGTTTCCTCATTGCATCTTGGGATCTCTTCAATAGGCTGTCTTCAGTTTAGCTGAGGACATCATAAATCTTCTATTAGCCAGAGAACATGCACATCATTCTTAACAAGGATAAAGAAATGCTTATTTCATCACAACACAACTTTAACTCAGAAATATGGATTGATATTGTGGTTTTATGTATAATTTTTGTTACTTCAATTTTAGCATCTACATGTTTTCTTTGCAGGAATACTGGTTAAATGAGAAATAATATCAATCAATATACTTAATAGAACTTTTCTAGTAAAGTACTTCTAATTGCAATTTCTTTAATATGTGTACAGTTAATTCAATAGAGAAAGTGTACAACAGTGTTAACGTGTAGTAAAATTCTGTATGGCAATAACTTGCTTTTGAGGCTCATCAATGTGAGTCCTTAATGTGAACATATGTAAATTTTGTATTTCTTTTCCAGAAGGGCTTGTTTAGTGTTTAATACTTTGAGATTAGTTATGTAAGATTAATATTCATTTCAGGTCAGAGTTATGGCTGTTGTACTGCATTTCTTTATGCTTCACAAGAATCAATTGTTTATTGTAGTAGTAATTCTAAGAGTGATATCTTTATTTAATTCCTTGCCTTTATAGTTTCAGATGCCAAGCTTTTCAAAGCTGATTAGTGATGCTTCAGTTTTTGGGTAGCCAGCTTGAGACACTCTAAAGAGTGTCAGAAAGTGTTCAGAAAGTGGTGAACACCCATCTTCTTCCTAATAAGATTTAGCATACCTAGCATTTTTCCTCACTAGATCTCTAAGCAGTTCATGAAGGAGGTAAGTGACATTATCTCCATTTGTAAAATGGAAATGTTGTGATAAGTAACTACATGGTTTTCACTTAGCCACCTTTACTAATTTTGGAAATGGAGTTTTCTGATTTTTTGGAAATGTCCCAGATGTTTTACATTATTATTTTTCTGTAGCTGCCTAGAGGCCTCACTCAAGGCCCCATTTTGCTAAGCATTATATGTGTATATAAAAAATAATAGTTCCTGCCAAAGTGCTTACAATCTAAGCATCTTCCATGTTTTCTTTAGTGTAGGTAAATGAAGACAGGAGTTTTTAATTGTCAATAAATGAGATGGCTAACTTATTTAAATGAAAGGACTGAGCAGCACTGAAGCCAATTCATTCAGTGCACCCTTGCCAAGACCATCACATTCTCTGTGTAATTAAGGCCACAATCCTACTAACACTTATGCATTTAACTCTATTGGAGCACTCATGTGCTGAAAGTTACTCACATCACTGTCTGCAGGACCAAGGCCTAATTAGCCAGGCAAGCAAATACAACACAATATATCTTCTCTCTCTTTCTCCAATGCCCATCACCCTAGTCTCTAAGAATTTCCCAGGAAAATTAGGAGCTGTTAGCCACCCTGTCTCACAAGCAAAATACAAGGGATTAGACTGTGCTGCAACTCTCAGGAGACACAGCACAGAATGTGCTGTCCACGTGGGAGGAGGACAAAGCGGCTAAACTGGACACAAGTAAACACTGTGTGTTTTAATACAGCCAAATGTAAAGCTGTACATTTAGGAAAAGAGAATGTAGGCCAAACTTAAATATGGGGCACAGCCTATCCTGGGAAGCAGCAACTCTGAAAAAGATTGGGGGATGGTGGTAGATAATCAGTTGTACGTGAGCTCCCAGTGTGACTCTGTGGCCAAAAGGGCTAATATGATCTTTGGACATATAAACAGGTGAATCTTGAGTATGGATGGAGAGGTTATTTGACCTCTGTTTTTGGCACTAGAGTGACCACCACTGGAATACTGTATCCAGTTCTGGTGCCCACAATTCAAGAAGGATGTTGATATAGTGGAGAGAGTTCAGAGAAGAGCCACAAGAATTATTAAAGGCTTAGAAAACATTCTTTATAATGATAGACTCAAAGAGCTCAATCTCTATAGTTTATCAAAGAGAAGGTTAAGGGGTGACTTCATGGGAAATACAACTGTAGGAGAGGGCTCATCAATTTAGCAGAGAAGGGTATAACAATCCAATGGCTGGAAGCTGAAGCTAGACTAATTGAGATTAGAAGTAAGGAACACATTATTAACAGGAAGGGTAATTAACCATTGGAACAATTTGCCAAGGAGATGGATTCTCCATTTCTGACACCTTTTAAATCAAGATTGGATGGATTTCTAAAAGACATGCTCTAGCCCAAATAGGATTTTATTCTAGGAAGCTCTTTGGCCTACGTTAGCATCTTATAAATGATGAGTCTATGAAAGGTATCTTAAAGGCTCCTGTGGGCTGTCTGGATTCTGCCTTCTCTGCAGGCTAGCATGGTTCCTGATGCAAGTCAGAGCTGTCTCCCCTATGGCTGCCAAGCAGCCCAGGACTGCCATAGTGCTTTGTGCTGTTCCTGCTGCTTATGTGTTTGCAAAAGTTCCCAGATCCAAACAGCACCCACATCTTTACTGACTGCTCCCTTCATTGCTAATATTTAAAGTCATTTACGGGGGAGGGGGGAGAGGAGACTGCTTTCAGATTGAAATCTGATCAGCCAATTTCAGTTTGAGGAGAATTAGGACAGATATGTGATAAACCACTGAAAAACCAGAGTGTATGAGGGTGTGACATACCAGGATACAGTTCAGACTCGTGGGGGGAGGGGTTGTGTCACTCCTGCCCTGCAGCCTTGGGTGACTTACAATGTCTTGCTGAAGTAGCTCTCACCTAGGAGGCTCTAAAACAACCTTCCAGCATGCGAGCGGCACTCTCAGTGTGTGTGTAGCTGCAGCCTGCCAGTGAAACCCTGGTTCTCTCCAGCCTTCGTTATATTGTGAAGTGACCCCCAACACACCTTCAGTCCTGGATCTTGCCCCAGGAACATATGTTCTGAACCATCCAGCTCTCCCCTGAACAGCACAAATATATTAAGTCCAATATTCCTTTAAGGGACCCAGTATGTCACAAAAGGATTCGGCAAAGACCGTTTAACTGAGGGGAGTGCACAGCAGCATAATTGTATCCGGCCTTTGTCCAACAACCCTGAGAAGGTTCCTTAGTCTGATGTCGGCCTCATGAGATTACAGTCAGAAAATAAGGGCTCCGCTGTGGAAGCGCTTTCATACACTGCAAGCCTTGTTTCTGGGGCCTCACAAAGCATCTCTTGAAAAGGAAAACAAGATGCGCTTTGTAAATAAAAGTTCATGTATTTGAGTAATGAAGTCATTTTCCAAAACTGCAGTGAATGATACTTTTTGCACAAGCAGACATGAAAATGAGAGGTGGCTCCAGAAAAAGGGGAGAGGGAGTTCAATGAAGCATATTAGACTGTACTGTTTCAATAAGACCTATAGCTTCCATTCTGTCACACACAGTGAAATCTTGATCAACGGAAAAGCCACGTAGGGCCTATTAACAATTAGTGCATTCTGACTCTTGATCCCCCTGCCCCCACCTCCACTCGCCCTCCCAGGTGAGGGCCTCTAGAGTTTTCAATAAATCTGGCACCTTTCTGTTTTTGGCTGAATAAACTGGAGGTGCTAAAAAATAAGCAGGAGAGTTGATTCTTAGTCTGGAGCAGTCAGATTGTGTGGGGGAGTAAAGGTCTGACCTTGGTTTCTGAGTGGCAAAGTTTCAGTGGGAGGCTCCCAAATCTAAAGGTAAAAAAAGGAACGATGTGAATACGTGAAGGAAGCCAGAGCCCCGAATACAGACTCGGTCTGTATCCTGACAGAGTGGAGATAAGGTGGCTGGGGAGCTAGTTGGTGCTTTCCTGGAATACAATCTGTGTTTGACACTCTCTGTTTAAGCACTGCCCATCTGTATGTTATTCAGCTGAAGCCTCGAGGGAAAAAGAGGAGCCACAGGCACAGACTGCAAGTGAGGGAGGAAGCAAAAGAGCTTTTCTTTTTTTTCTTTTTTTTTTCAAACAAGGATCTGGTTAGACTGCCTTGAAGTGCCACATCTGGAAACTGAAAGCTGAGAGAAAGTTAAAATAACTGAGGCACCACTAAACGAAAGGGGGGAGGGAGCTGATTGCAGAAGCGAGTAAATAATTACTAAGAAGCTAGAAGACCACTGCTGGATGTAAGGGGAGGAAATGGCTTTGATCTCAGTCGGGCCCCCTGTTTTTCCTATATTCTTCTTCTTGGGATGTTTCTTATCCAGCACTGCCTCCAGAGAGGGCAGCGTTTTTCATTCTGACATTGAAGGTAGCTCAGCGGTCAGCAATCAAGAATCCACTGTTATCAGAGGGCAGCAGCAGTCAGTTGCTACTGGAAGTTTGGTGCCTTTTGCTGAGGTACAGTAACTCCCTTCTATCTTTAGAGTCCGAGCTTGCTCCTTTCATGCGCTTGTGGTGACGTTCCCATCTGGATAACGTCGGTTTAATCATTTGAACCTTCAAGTGATACTGAAGAGTTTGGGGGCGGGGAGGGGGAGATTTTGGACATTGAATCTGAGGCTAAAAGAGACAGTTCAGGCTTCAAAATAGTCCTGCCTGCTTTGAATAGACAGCTGTACTATAAAGTGGTACTAGCTTAGCACGTCTCTGCTTTTCCTGCCAGCAGAACTAACTAGGCCTGTCAAAACAGAGTTATTTTACAAGTGCTAATTGTCCCTGGAACTTTAATTCACTTGGATTTCCAGAAAAAGGTTGCCAAAAAATCTATATTATAGAAGTTTTGCTTTGTCTCTTACATAAATTCCACCTCTGGACATGGAGATTGATTTTGTGGTTAGAGGAAGGCTAATAAATCGTATGGTATTTAGGAAACTGCCTGGAGAGAAAACACCTGAAAAGATTTTAAACATTACAGAAAGTGTGATAGTACTAGTGACAGAAGTAATCAGGAAGATCCTAAAGTTACTTTGTTGTGGTAAGTTTTCTTGTCATGGTTGATGCTTGGAGTTGCTTTAGACTTCTGATTTCACTAAGGCTGCATCTGAGCTGAACTATTTAGAAAACAAACTGAGACCAGAAAAAAAGACTTCAGGGCACACTGAGAACGAGAGACAGAGCCATGGCTCATGTGTGGGAGATGCAAAGTAGGAGGCAAATTAAGTCACCTAAGGTCATGGGAAGGGAAAGAGTAATTGTTCTAGCATATCAGCAAAAATGAGGAGGGATAAGCGCAGCTGTGTTGATATTGTAGTTACGACACTGATATCTTATGTCATGAAACTTAATGTTTTTACCATGCTTTGATTACTAATGGTAATAACCGTGAAAATAAACATACAGCATCCTGGAAAAAAACCTTCTGGGACAATAGGGCTTCAGTATAAGGCCAAATTTGATTACACAAATCTCAGCTACACCGTAGTGCTTCCAAGCAGCTGAGAAATCTCAGGAAAGGCCCGGTCATTCCACTACTTCTATGGAGTGAAACGTGACCTACGTGAGAAAGTGCTGAACCTAAACTTTGCTCAGCTTAATATCTAGGCAGTGGGGAGATCGCCTAGGCTTGGATACATTCCATAATGTGGGAAGTACATCTTTTCTCCACAGGCTTGGAATTAGCCACTGGGAAACAGTATCTCCACCTGTTGCTTACCAAATGGAAAGTCCCTGTATGAATATTTAATTTAAGAGACAAATGGAGTTTGTAACTGAGTTTCACGGGATAATGGACATAAGCTTTTAACAGCTAAACCTTAGCCTTTATGGGTATAATCGCACTCAATGACTCCACAAAGCCAGGCTGCGTGTGTATCATTTAATCTATTGGGACTGACACCAGGAAAGTGCTGAGTGATATTTTGCGCATGGCTTAGGAAAGAACACGCCCTCCCGCCCCACTCATTCACTGATGAAGATAGTAGAAAGGGATCATTTATGCTATTTTATTTTAAATAGTTAATATTTGCACTAAGGGCATGACCACTGAAGCCAATGGGAGTCTTTTCATTCACTTCTGTGGGCGCTAGATCAGACATGAAGCACTGAATTCTACCACCCGTTCCGGTGGTGCAAAGAGCCCTACCTGAGAACCGCTGAGGTGCCAGTGGAGCTGGATTTCAGCCCCTACATTCTGGAGGTGTGTGCCCTGCGTGCATCAGAGCCCAGCTGCATGGCAGCTCCCTGTGTGGCCACGTCCAGACGTTCTTTAGGGGCAGGACTGGCAGATCTGCTGTTGCATGGATCCCCCAACCATTGATCCCTATGTTAGAACTGGTTGCTGGGGCTGGGGAGACTACTTCTGTCTCAGACCTGGAGCTGTGGTCACGGAGCAGCTCCTTTTCTCTCTGCAGCCTGAATGGGAAAGGCTCCTCCCTCAGGCCCTCACAGATTTCACCAGCACATGGCAGCCCAACTACTCAGGCTGGGCCCTGGGAACGGGACTCCTTCCTAAGTGAAGATTTTAAAAGTAGCCATTAGTGAGCTTGAGCTCTTTATCCACAGATCGGCACGAATCGCCGTGCAAACTCCCTTACACAGCCCGGCTTGAGTCTACTCCTTAGTCTAAACATTGGCTCAGGCCTACAACTCCCCAAAGCAGACAGAGACTGTTACTCACCCTGAACAGTCCCAAATTATACAGAGGGTGGGTTTGTGAGGTAGATTTAGAGACCCACAGACGTCGTCACTGGAATGCATCATGGTATGCTGTGGTGCCAGTAAAGGCCTGTTCTTAACCGCAAAGCTAGCAAGCCATGATATAGCCAGAATGCAGGTCCCCACAAAGAATTCAGGCCATTTAATCATGTGGTATTAATGCTATGCAAAGTTTGCCCCGCAAACCATTTTTATTTAGATAATGCATTGGCAAATGTGAAGGATTAGAAATATAAAGTTGGTTTGAGCTTCTAAAAATACATAATTTTTGGCTGAGTTTACACTGCTGTGTTGTTCTTAAATTCTGCTGAGACAACGGTACTATGAATCTATTGAATAATTGAAGGAAAGCTGGAGAAAGCATGATGTTCAAGGGAACACGCTGGTGAATATTCCTTGGCCTTTTACTTTTCTCCTTTTCCAGGTTTGGTAACCCAGTTACTAAGGGTGAATGGAAGAACTGGTTTTAGAAAAATTCAGAACTTGCTGGAATTTTAGCTTTCCTGTGTATCTGATTTGAATCCATAGCTCTTTGGAGCTGATATAAGAATATTAAATAGCTGTGTGTCTTGTGAGAGTACTGAATCCCTGGACAGGCCCTTGAGAATCTGGTCCCCATCTAGCTTTATACTTTGTTGTCCTTTTACAAAAAACTCCCCAATTTTGCACCCTTCCTCACTCCATCCAACACATGCAACTTCACTCAAAGAGGAGTGGAACTCTGTGCAGGTCATTTAGGGAGCTCGGGGAGCTCGGGTAACAGTAGCAGTGAAGACACAGTTCTATGAACTTCAGCGTGGGCTGGCTACTCCATTACAAGTCTGATGGGGACCATGGGTAGCTAGCCCATGCTGAAGCTCACGCTATTGCCTCTTCGCTGCTATTGTTACCTGCACTAGCTAGTTTAAAGCTAGTGTGGGTATGCCTATCCACGCTACAATCACACTTTAATTTTCAGTGTAGATGTACCCTAACATGCTGGTCAGTGTTGTTCATACTATAATGCAGTGGCTCTCAACCTTTCCAGACTACAGTACCGCTTTCAGGAGTCTGATTTATCTTGAGTACCCCCAAGTTTCGCCTCACTTAAAAACCGCTTACAAAATCAGACATAAAAATGCAAGTGTCCGAGCACACTATTACTAAAAAATTGCTTAATGTCTCATTTTAACCATATAATTATAAAATAAATTTATTTGAATATAAATATTGTATTTGTATTGTATATAGAACAGTATAAACAAGTCATGGTCTGTATGAAATTTTAGTTTGCACTGACTTCTTTTTATGTGTGCTTTTCATGTAGCCTGTTGTAAAATTAAACCAATATCTAGATAAGTTGATGTACCTCCCTGAAAGAACTCTGTATACCCCCAATGGGTATGTGTACCTCTGGTTGAAAACCACTGCCATAATGGACTTTCCCTCCTACACATGGCTTTCCAGCCATTTCCTAGATCCTTTCTTTCTCCATAGTTCTGAGGCCTCTGTCGTGTTGCTCCCCTCTGGCACAGCTGGCTCTGCCATTATTCTTTCCACAGTACAGGATCCAGGGTGTCTTGTTGAAGCACACAATACCTTCTTGGATGGGTTTTATTTGGCCTGGTACTGGGTCATGAACTACCAATCGCTGGGTCCTTTGGAAGCAATACGAGAGGTGGCTACAATCGGAAGGACTACAGGTGGGAGATTTCCTTCCAGAGTTGGGGCTAGGGAATAACTTAAGAAAAGACATTTAGCTAGAGAAAGGAACAAAATCAGTAGAGAGAATTTGCATGAGGAAAGTAAGCGTGTATAAACAGGGTCACTGGGATTCTATTTGTGAGAGTGAGCCTAGGACATTGCAGTTGGTAGGCAGGTTAAGAAGATAGATATGAAAAACACACTAAAAACCATCAAAACTTTTAGTGGTTTATTCAAACTTTCCAAGAATTTTCGATTCCCTAGCTCATGAATAAGGTGAGGGAAAAAGTGTCACAATCCAGGAGGGTGGGCTGTGTGGTGAAAGACCATTTTGCACTGGACCAAATTAATCCTTTGTGTAACTATATGAAAGTTAATAGATTTAGGCCAGCAATTATTTTTGCCAAAAATAAAAAATATTAAATATTTTATTGGAAAGTTTCTGCTTGGAGACAGGATCCAAGGACTTAAACCTCAAAATCAGCAATCCAGTTTTGAATACATAAGAGTTTCAGAATGATTGGGGTTCTGTCTTGGACAATTGCAAAAATCAGGGGCCATTTGCAAAAGTCAGACTTGGGTCTAGTTCAGATTTCTCACACTGAATTTGGGGTGTCAAGGTCTGGGATGTTGTGTGGACCCATCTCTATTCTAATAACAGCTACGACAAGATGAAAAATCAGGATTAAGCTTTGTGAAGAGGCAATTAGTTGCCGACATGTAATAAAAAGCCATTTAAAATTAAGTAGAATATATGTTAGAATTTGATCTGCAGACTTCCAAACAGATTTCTATTGAACTCTGTGGTTGTATTTTTCAGTAATTTTCATTTATACCGCCCCATTAATGTGAACTGTGCTTTGCAAAACACTGGAATTGTTTGTAATCTAGACAGACAAACATTAAACACTGGACAATAATTCAGATGTCTGAATGGAGACTAAGGACCTGATTCAGCATTGCCCTGAACCTGGGGTTGTTATTTACACCAGCGCAATGTGAGGCTAAAATTCTGTCAATCCAGAATGATAACATTTTACATCTACCATGCACTGGTATAAATGACTGTACAAGGTGCAGACCAATCGTGAATGGGGCCCAACACTGTTGAGGAGCTCAGTGTAGGAAGAATTGGTGGAAGAAAGGGGGCTCAAAGCAAGGATTTGAAGGAGTGTTGTTGGACTACTTAGCAAGGAAAAGAGAGCCTGTATGCCAGAAAATGGCAGGAAAGTAGGTAGGAGCTGATAGTGGGAGATGCTGGAGCAATATAGAGATAAACCTAAGAAGAGTAAGAGGCAGAGTAGGAAGCATGACAACAGAGACATAGAGAGTAGTGAGATTAGGTAGGCCTTAGCAGTACAGACAAAGGTTACTGAACTCAGGAGAGAAAGCTAGTTAAGGGTTTTGGGAGAGTAGAGGTGATATTGTGGGAGTGATGGGGAAAGAAGATTACTTTCAGCAACAGCATTTTTGGTAGACTATAGAGTGGAAAGGTGCAATGGGAGAGAGAATTCCCATGAGGAAAAGCTTGCAATAGTCAAGGTAAAAGGAGCCAATTACTGCCATCAGTATAGGAAGAGGAGTACTTATAAAGTTCTGTGCAAAAGCTGGCCTGGTGACTAAAGCATGCAACTTAAAATAATGATAAAATGATGTCGTTGACATCAGTTTATTCTCATATCTGACTTACAGCAATATCATTTAGCCTCAATTTTCAAAAGCATCTAGTGATATTTTGGATGCTTCATTTTTGGGTTCTCAATTAAAGATACCTTAAAGGGGTCTGATTTTTTTTTTATAAAAGGAGACCAAAAATAGCTGAACCCCTCTGAAAATCAGGCCCCTTTAAGGCATCACAGGTTCGGCATTCAAAAATGGGGTACTCAAAATCACTACTCACTTGAAAATATAGGCCTCAAGTAACCATAACTTTGGCAGAAACACATTTTGATCCCTGCTTTGGTATGCATCCATTTGAAACAGACCAAACAAGTTTTTAACCTGACAAAGTTCTTTATATTTTTTTTAACTAATAGGAGCTGCATCTCACTGTGCAAAAAGCAGATCTTTTAATGAGTGTCATTTCAGACCCTTAAGGTTATGTTAGGTTAACTCCCATAATGGGTGATTTGGATTTTTGCTGCCATGTGTTCCTGGTATGAAAGGGTTGTGTTCTGAGAAAAATCCATTAACGTTGAGGAAGTTTAACTGCAGATGTTTGCATTTCCAACTTAAGTTTCTCATCAAAGTTTTAATGAAAATCAGCTGCAAGTAGTTAAGCAGCCAGCCCCAAATCCCTTAAATCATGGAAAGCTAAAACAAATGGAATGAGAGGATAGTGGGAAAAGTTATGTGTTTCAAATTTAGTCATGAAGATGAAAGTCTGTGCTTAAAATGTAACCATCAAACTAATATGAGTTAAACTTTAGAGCAGCATGTTCTAGTGAAATTTTGGGAAAGTACCACTAAAGTGCCCAAAAATATTCAGGAGCACAGAAACAATAAAAGGAGTTTTATGTCCACTGTTATTCATGGGAAGCAACAGAAGGAATTGAAGGTTCAGTTTTATTAAAGGGCATGGGAAGCAATAAAGGATCAGTGTGTGAGAGCGTGTGATATGGCCTGATTTTAAATGGTGCCAACCAACCACAGCTGCCATTGACTCTACTGGGAATTGTTGTTGCTCAACTGCTGTAAAAATATGGCCTCTATCTTTTATCTGAGTGATTTGTGACAAATATGCCTAAATATTGACTGGCTCAAATTTTATTCTGGATCCAGATTTTAAATTTAGGGACATTCCAGTCTGGCTTTTAATTAGGCTTGATTGAAAAATGTGTATCCAGTTCATTTACAAACGCTACCCAAATTGAGAAGTGTTTGGATCTGGCATTCTGATTGTAATGCAGCTCTAACCTTATCAGTCCAGCAGCTTTATATTCCTCTGGTCTTGATGCCTGATTCTTTCTCAACAAAAGACTGCCAAGAACTATCCTAGCAATCAGGATGTATATATTGAGCAATCTGAATTGTTTTCTGATGAAAGAATGCACTACATTTGATCTGTATTTGTTGTCCGTATTTGTTTGAACTATCCAAGTAATTTGTTAGATGTGTCTTTTCTTAAAACAAATACAGTAGGGCTACTTTCTTTTATAAAAACAAATAAAAAAGCAGTTCCAGAAACCCAGGACTTGTGAGCTACTCTGATCCCAAATCCAACCTTTACAACAAATGATGGAGGAAAACACATTTAAACATATGAGCAGATTTCAATTCAAAGCATACGATGTGTTATATGCAACAATACAACTGGACAACAAATTTTTTCGAAAGTGTTGCTTCCTCAGAAATTTTTTTTTGATTATGCTAGACCGCTTGAAGCTGAATACAAATATAATTTCAGACTACTTGTATCACGTAGGAATTTGAAGAAACAAGAAATTGACTTTTATTGAAAGTAATGCATTTAATCACATAACAGTGCTGACGCTTTGCAATAGTTCAACTGAGCTAAAAAGGTTTTGTTGATTATTTTTGTTTGTACTCAGTGTCTGAGGCTTCTCATTTAAGTGTCCATCAATAATCAGCCAGCATTGATGGATTCCAGTTGCCCTGATACCGTTTTTCCATGATTGCAATGTCCCGGTGAAACCTTTCACCATGCTCGTCACTGACTGCACCAAGGTTTTCAGGGAAGAAGTCTAAATGCGAATGCAGAAAATGAATCTTTAGTGACATGTTGCACTTCATGGTTTTGTATGCTTGAAGCATGTTGTCAACCACCTGCACATAGTTTGGTGCTCTGTAGTTGCCAAGAAATATATCGTGGCTGTTGCAACATTGGAGAGACGTTTTGCTGTCACAAATCCTCCTGAAAATACAATTGCTTTATTATTGTGAGTACACACAATATGCTATGTGCATAGAGCATGCGCATCAACATGAATGTAAACTGATATAAACGCAACACCTAGAACAGTGTGTGCGAAATGCTTTTATAGCCGTTCTAAAACGTGTCCTGCCAGCATCTGCCCTGCCTAAGACTTAGAATTCCCACTGCGTGTTGTGTGGCCTGCACTAGGTGCGGTGTCACTGCATGCCCAGGCATGCTTGGACACAAGATAGAAAACTTTTCAGCTTACATTGTGGGCAACATTATAATAGACTTAAATTATGAATTGAAATAACAAATATAGGCAATTTCAAAAAACGGTACCTGATAGGGAAATTTCATAGTGAGTTTCTTAATCAGCAGCCCCAAAATCCATAAGATACACCCAAAAATATTCAGGAAGCAAAATCATTGTTGTCCAGTGTAATTAAACATTATTTCGTAAGGGCTTACTTCAAAGCCTGTGGAAGTCAGTGGAAAGTTTCTGATTCACTCCTATATGATTTCAAATACTTTCATGGTATTCTTTTAACATAACAAAATATTAGTTTCAAGTTTATTTCAATAATTAATCAACAAACTAAGTCTATTGTAACAAACTCTATCAAAACCAACAATTTTTACAGTATTGTAAACTGTGAGTTATGCTTAATCCTTTCATCCTTGCATTAATTAGCCAAGAATGACCTATCACCTGGTATTCCCCGGGGTGTCAGATGCGAGGGTGTCAGGTAAACCCAGCAAGTGAATGTGTGGCAGAGCAGCAGCTCCTAGACAAAAGAGAAGGGTAGCATATTGGGTTGAATGGCAGATGGGGAGGACCCAGTGGATTGGGAGGCAAGAAGCTAAGAAGGAGGACTAGCTGGGATGTTGGAGGAGAGAGGGTATGAATGGAAAAATGGACAGCTGGATGTTGCATTGTTAATTCAGTATTTCTAGACACCAAGAAGCCACTTTTTTGCTGGTTTGTTTTAAATGGGATCAACCTTTACGCATTAACAAACATCATTTTTAGCTAACGTGTCTGGCTTGTTTTTGCCGTTTTGGTTGAGTCAGCCTGTTATAAACCTTAGTTCCATGTCATAGAACGCTTATCACCCCCCCATTGTGATTCCTGTCACTTTTAGTAGAGGTTTGGAGGAACAGAGGGGAGCAGAAAACTTCCTCTTCCCTGATTTTGCTGTTAGCCAGTCATGACTGGTCAGACCACAGGTTAAATCATGACCAGAGCAGAGGAAAAACTTTTTCAGTCAATGATGCTTTCTTGCGGAACTCTCCCCAGGCCCGGACAATACGATCTAGCTGCCCACTCAGAGATAACCACCATACATGGATCTGCCCTATTGCATGCAGAAGAGGAGCACTGGCACCTCCTCCAGGCCCAGTATAAACCTCACTGTGGAGTCTGGTGGTTGCTCAGGGGAAGACTGTCTGGGTTGTGGGGAGGAACAAGCAGAATGGAAGAACCATGATGCATCATCCCCTTCTGTACCACACAGATTCTCTGGAAAAGATAATACAGCCCGGGAGTTATGGAGTCTGGGGGAGTCCATGCCAGGGAGGTGGGAGGAAGGGAAGACAAAGTCACAGGGGCTTCATGCAATGGACCTGGCTTCCTGAAGATCCCATAGAATCTACCAGATTTGGGGTGGGCTTCTTGTCCTTGTACTCAAAGGAAAAGCCCCATCCTTTAGTGGAATAATGAGGGGAGAGGTCTCTGTAGGGGTCTGTAGGGGTCCACTTTGCTGATCACTTTCAGGGCATGCTGCAAATCTATGCTGGTTTATTCCTGATTTCTATGGGTGCCTTCCTTTGTTTTGTTTATTTTTCAGGGGCAGGGAAACAGGTTAGGGGCTGCTTTGCTTTGTTTTTTAACCTTGTTTGTTTGATTTTGAACCTGATATGCCCTTTCCCCCTTTCTTTGACCAGGGAGGAACTGATTCCTTTGTTAGTAGGCAGAATCTCTAGTGGGGTAGCCTTCATACTAGAATTTTTGACTGTGTGAATCTCGCTTTTCCTTTAATGTTTTGCATTGCGGCTTCCATATGGTGCTTACTGACCTTGCAATAGGTATCTTATCTATTGGTTACACAATTAAATGGATCTCCAGCACCACGTTGGTGTAATTCCAGAATTGTGCAGTGCAGCGAAACCAAACCATGAAATACTAAAAAGCCAAGATGGGCTATAGAAGGAAACGCTAAACAAAATTTCAGTCACCAGTGGTGGCCTTCCTTGGTTTTTACCTTCTCATTATCTAATATTCTCCCAGTAAATACAATAATACTGGCTGCAAATGCCTCTTAGGCATTCTTGTTGAATATTTTTGTTTTACTTTGTTGGTTCTAGACATCTGGAAATATGTGGGTTTTATTTGCAAGTACTTAATAACTGTAGTTTTGCATCTAGCGTGTGCTATAGACTAATGTGAGGAAAGTTTGTGTTCATTTCATTTCTTTCTTTTTTTAAGAAGAGAATGATGCAAAATGATTTACATCTTTCTTGTAGCTTATTCAGAGGAAGCAAAATAGATATTTTTAAGAGAGGTAAATAGATTATCTGCATTGCCAAACTTCGCAGTATTTCTGTTTGCCACAGTGCATATTTATTACACTTACTAGCTGTAGAAAAAATAAATTAGTGCTGAGGTTTGGTATTAAATTATCTCTAGCTAGCTTGCAGCCAGCTAAAACATTTTAGCTCTTCGCCTTTGTGGGAAAGAATGCCTTTTAAGCTAAGGCTTTGTGTTTCCCACTTTATATGGAAAAAATGACTGTGCACTTTTAGAAAGAATACCTAGCCAAGAAATGTTTATGTTGGAACCAACCCCATCTCTAAATCATACTCTGTTACTGAATGGTATTTTGTTTTCCATATGGATCATGAAAGGGTAACAGTCTGGAAACATCTGCAACAGACGAGATTTTCAAAATTAAATACAATTATTTGGCCAGAGCGATAGATCATTTTTTTTTTGCTTTAAATCAAACCATTTTACTTTTTATAATCATTTCCCTTTACAGCACTTACAACTATTCTGGTACCATTATGACAGAGGGATGCATAGGCAGACCTTACTCAAGATGCAGGGTTTACAGAGTCCCATAGGTCTGTTTTGTAATTACGTGCTTACTAATTTGATCATATCAAATAAACAAATAGACTAGATATAGAGATATGTAGAGAGGGATATGATTTTTACCACAAGAATCTTTTCAATAAATTGGAATGTAAAATGTTTAGGAGAATTGAGCTGTTAAAGCATAGCTGAAAGGAAACAGCAGCTGAGCCCACTAATTTAAAGATGGATAAGAAAACAGGAATCATGCTTCGTGGTATGATCAAACAAGTTATGAAACACATTTGAAAACAAAGTTGTTAGTTATGCTGGCAGCCATCTTAAGAAATGGCATCATTTGCCACATTAGCATAATAGTAATCAATTGCCAAAAGCCACAATATGGCTGTGCAATTCCCATGTCAGTCAACGAGCTAGACGCTGAACCTACTAGCCAGTAACTGATACAGAAGGTGGTAAGGAGAGGAGGCACCAGCTAGGTCCTAGCTATTGAGAAAGGGAAGGTGTTGCTTGACTTCTTAGCATGGTCCGATCCCTTCATACTGTGCAGGACTTCCATCTTCATACCTAGCCAAGGTATTTGTATGGTCCCCATTGCCTTAGTTTCTGAACACCGCACAGCACTACATGAGAAAGGAAAGTGTTATTATCCCCATTTTACAGATGAGGAGCTGAAGCCCAGATCCACAAAGGGACTTTGGTGCCTTAATCCTGTTTTAGGTACCACTGCAATTCACAAAACTCCCATTCACCTGCCACGTAACCCTGTGGGCACCTAAACTTGCTCAGCACCTACGTTTTTGAAGTAGAAGTTCCCTGTGTGCCTATGTTTTTGCCTCTGGGCATGTGCACTGCTGCCTCTCTCTAGGCATCCAAGCAACTATCTCCATCTTAAACCCCAGAGTGAGTCATGAATGTAAGTGCCTCCTACGTCACATGTGGGTCCTGAACCAGTAGGCATTCTCATAGGTCACCAAACTCCACCAAACACCTGGGGAGTGGGCAGAATCTCCCTTATAATCTTTAGCCCAGGGCCAGGTTTTGGACTTGAGATGCAGGAAACTCCCAATTCAAGTCCTGAGAGGAGAAGGGATCTGAACAGATAACTGCCCCCTCTCAGGCAAGTGCCCCCTCCACCCTACTTCTGTTTGGTGTAGAGTTGGGCTGCCTCTAAGCACACCTGTAGGATCAGGCCCTGCTTGTGACTTAGGTGGCCAAACATATAACTTCCCCTGGTTCATGAATCATGGGACTAGAACCCAGGTCTGCAGAGCCTGGAACAGCTGACATGGCCACCAGGAGGGCAGGCAGAGCCATCTCCTGGGAGCACCGTGGGGATTAGGCTCTGGAGGAAGTACCGCCCAGAGGCTCAGGGCGACAGTACCTTGCAGCCCTCTGATTGGTCAAGCACATTATTAACCCAGGAGGGTGGCCCAGGAATTAGGTTTGGCAACTACACAGACTTCTGATCTGCTGTGACTTTTGACCACACCTTGCCTTCTGGTCTGCAGTATGGCACCCCAGCCTGACCCTGACCCTGGCTCCTGCCTTCTGACTCCAGCCTGGTACTACCTCTGATCTCCAGTCTCCAACCTTGACCCTGGCCTGACTCTCACTCTTGCTTATTGAAACCAGTTCTAGCAATTTCTTCAACCTTTGCTTACGAACTACCATCTTGTGACCATCCTTGATGTGTGGACACAAGCCCTGCTGCAACCAGTAGGCCAGACTGCCTACTCCCCGGTCCTTTATAATCACAAGCAGAGATAGGTGTCTCCCTGCAGTCCAGACCTAGGCACCAAATTCTGAGAGAAAGGCAGGGCTTACCATGTACTCCTCCCGTCACCATCTCCCGTTGGCTACCTTAGGCAGCTCCCTGCCTAGCATTCTGATGTGAAATATCTCCCCATTACTGTGTATGGAGCCTAGACATCTAACTCAGGCTTTGTGGATCAGGGTGTTGTTCCTGTGATTTTCTAAATGCTGAAGTGGATCTAGATCAGAAAAACTAAATGATTTGCCCAAGATCACTCAGGAGGTCACTGGTGGAGCGTGCAGATCTCTCAAGCCCCAGGCTTTCATCTTTCATATCAGCTTCTGACTAGTGGGAAAATTTGAAGCCCCTTTCTTTGCTCTCTGGTTGCAGGAAAGGAGAAGAATGTATTTATCTCTCCCTAGAGCCGTCTAAAAAACCAGCATTTTTGCTAGGTGTAGGTTGGATGTACAGCCCTATCTGAACCTGAAGTCCAGGGAGAGGAGAGTAGAAAAGGATCAAAGAGAGAGGAAGTCGGCAGTCATTCTCAGGGTTGAGAGAAAGGAGCAGGAAGAAGCCTAAGGAAAACAGCAGCAAGGCTGAAACCTCAGGGATCTTAGCTACTGATTGTAGGGTCATAGGCTGGAACCCGTGCAGCAGGTGGGCCTGGTTTCACTACCAGTCACTGGGAGAGTGGCACAGATGGGTCAGTGGACTTTGAAGACTGCCTGAGGCAGTTTGTTTAGAGAGACTTGGATACCCTGAAACTATAGTGACCTGGCCAGAGGGACAAACCACAAAGAGAAGGCGCTGCAGCTTGTGGAACATGAGAGAGGCCATAGAGTGAGAGATTGAGAAAAGGGCCAGGAAACTATGAGTGGCATCAAAACTGTGGTGAGCTAATCCCCAGAAGAGTCACAAGGAGGTGCCACAGCGGTGAGTGGAGGAAACCCCACAACAGCTTATTTGTGTGTGAATAGCTCTATTCCCTTCCTGCCTCTGCTGTTACTCATAGCTCTGTTAAGCAACAGAGAGAAATTGAGAATTCTTGTGTTTCCCACTTCCTAATAGATCCTCAATAGCATCAGTAAAACTGACCATAGTCTTGTTAATTTTACTCTTGACAAATCTCTGAGCAGCAGTGGCATTATCTGACTCAGGAAGACTGAGTTTTCTGCACAAATATGAGGGCTAGAAATTTACTTTAAACTCTCATCCCCACCAAAAGCATAAATTCTGCAGAGCATGATGATTTGGGCCCTCTTACGTGACACAGAAAGCTTCCCATTTGCCTATGGTAGATAGGCAGTGGAGCTGTCAGACATGTATTATGGTGGTCCTATCCTGCATTGAAATCAACAACAGAACTTCCATTGACTTCAGTGTGTCCAGGGATCAGTCCATCAGTATATAAAGTAGAATGAAGGCTTTTGGTTGAGTTGGTTTTTTATTGTATCTGAGTAAGGGATTTTATATTGCTGGTGTCAATGAAAGTGCTCCTTCATTTATGAACTTTCAGACTGCTGAGCTAAACAAAAGGGTTGCAGATTACTTTAATGAATCTTCCAATAGAAAGATGAAAGCTATGGACTTGTGTTTAACCTTTCAAATGGGCACGTAATATTGCACAGGTGGAAAACCCAGTATTGGACATCTTTGCTTAGATGCCACAGCAAATTCATTAGAAGAGCCTTCAATGTCCGTATCTTAGATTAGAATTCAGTTTAAAGAAGAAAACTGTGCTGTGGCAGTGCTGTCTTTTTACCAAGATAAATATTTAGATGGCAAAAATGTGAGTTTGCCTCTGCAAATTAAGCAACATCAGAGGCGTGCGCAGCAATTTCAGTTTGAATATTTTTGGAGGCTCACATTAAACACACACAAACGAAAAGTTCTTGCAACCCCCCCAGATTTCAGGAAGCTTCTGGCGGAGACGCCCAGCAGCAAGGAAACACCAGCTCCTCCTGGCAGTGGCACTCTCCAAGTCCCTGCAGCCCAGGTAGGGAGGAAGCAGCAGGGTGGCTGGCTGCCAGCTGAGTTCCTCCTGCCCCCACCCTACATCTACACCTGCTGCTGCTTGTTTTCTGTGACTAGAGTCCCAGCACTGCTGCCTGCTTTGCAGACTGCCCACTGAGGTGAGTCAGGGGATGGAGGCAGGTGCAACAGGTGGGATTCCAGCAGCAGGCTGCAACTTTAGGGGCATGGGGAAGAGGTACTCAGTCAGCAACCAGCCACCCTGCTGCTTCCTTCCTCCCCAGGCTGCAGGGACACATGGAGACTTGGGGGGGTCTGTGCCCCGGCTGGCCCCCACTTGTGCATGCCTCTGAGCAACACACAATAGAAACTTGCCATGTATGTAATTTGTGTAATTGCTTTAATTTACAATCTCATTAAATGTCATTAGAATTGAGATACCTGTCAAGATAAATGGATAAGAAAAGTTTACCAGTCTTGAGGACAAAAAACCACTACTATCTTTTTGGTCACTCCTAATTTGCAGCATAAAAGGAACAAAGAAAGAGGATCAAAATTTGGGAGACTGTTTAGTAATTTAATGATACAATATATATGGTGCTTTTTGAATAAAACCTACCATCAATAATGGTTTGGAGACTAAAATCTGGGAAATGTGTAGTTCCCAGAAATAGTCACATTTTTTAAATTAAACCAATTCATACATATAATTTCAGTTCAACAACATTTACCAAAATGATGGTTATAACAAAGTGGTTTTTATCACACAGACCACTCTCTCACAGCTGTACTGTCTTATTACCGAGGCTACTTAACTATCTAACTATGATGGCAATACAGAATTAATTTCTTCAGTAATCATAGTTAGAATGTGACCTTTCTAGTTCAAAAGAATGTGATACTGTAGAATAGAGGTAATGAAGGCTTATAGAAATTATAAATAGAGACTAGAGGAAATGGGTAAGCAAGCTTGATTGTTGTTAATTCACCATGTTTCTGAGCCTTGGAAGCTCAAATTAATTTAGCTGAATCCAATGGAAAAGAAATAAAAACACAGAGAGCAAATGTCTGCTCTTGGTCACAGCGATGTAACTACAAATACAAGAATATAAGAACGGCCATACTGGTTCATGCAGCCCAGTATCCTGTCTTCCAGCAGTGGCCAGTGCCAGGTGCTGCAGAGGGAATGAGCAGAAGAGGTAACCATCAGGTGATTCATCTGCTGTTGCCCATTCTCAGCTTCTGGCAAACAGAGACAAGGGACACTTCAGAGCATTGTTTTCCATCCCTGCCCATCCTGACTAATAGGCATTGATGGAACTATCCTTCATTAAATTATCTCGTTCTTTTTTTTAACCCTGTTACAGTCTGGGCCTTCATAACTTCCTCTGGCAAAGAGTTCAACAGGTTGACAGTGTGCTGTGTGAAGCAATGCTGCCTTTTCTTCATTTTAAACCTGATGCCAATTAATTTCATTGGGTGACCACCTAGTTCTTGTGTTATGAGAAGGAGGAAATAACACTTCCTTATTTACTTTCTCCACACTAGTCATGATTTTATAGACCTCTATCATGTCCCCCCATTAGCTGTCCCTTTTCCAAGCTGAAAAGTCCCAGTCTTATTAATCTCTCCTTAAATGGAAGCTGTTCCATATCCCCTAATAATTTTTGTTGCCCTTTTCTGTACCTCTTCCACTTCCAATATATCTTTTTTGAGATAGGAGAGACAGATCTGCACACAGTATTCAAGATATGTGCATACCATAGATTTATAAAGAGGTAATACAATATTTTCTATCCCTTTCCTAATGATTTCCAACATTCTGTTAGCGTTTTTGTCTGCCCCTGCACATTGAGTGAATGTTTTCAGAGAACTATCCACAATGACTCCAAAATCTCTTTCTTGATTGGTAGAAGCTAATTTAGACCCCATTATTTTATATGTATAGTTGGGATTATGTTTTCCAATGTGCATTACTTTGCATTTATCAACATTGAATTTCATCTGCCATTTTGTTGGCCAGTTACCCAGTTTTATGAGATCCCTTTGTAACTCTTCACGATCTGCTTTAGGCCTAGCTATCTTGAGTAGTTTTGTATCATCTGCAAATTTTGCCACCTCAATGTTTACTCCTTTTTATAGATTATTTATGAATATGTTGAAAGGTACTGGCCCAAATACAGACCTCTGGGGGACACGCCTATTTACCACTCTCCATTCTGAAAACTGACCATTTATTCCTATCCTATGTTTCCTATCTTTTAACCAGTTACTGATCCAGGAGGAGACCTTCCCTCTTATCCAATGACATCTTACTTTGCTTTAGAGCCTTTGGTGAGGGACATTGTCAAAAACTTTCTGAAAATCTGAGTACGCTGTATCCACTGGATCACCTTGTTCACATGCTTCTCGACCCCCTCACAGAATTCTAATAAATTGGTGAGGTATGATTTCCCTTTAAAAAATCCATGTTGTCTCTTCCCCCAACAAATCGTATTCATCTAGCTGTCTGATAATTCTGTTTTTTACTATTGTCTCAACCAATATGTCTGGTACTGAAGTTATATTTACCAGCCTGTAATACCCTCTGGAGCCTTTTATAAAAATTGGGGTCACATTAGCTATCTTCCAGTCAGCTGGTACAGAAGCTAATTTAAATGATAGGTTACTTACCACAGTTGGTAGGTCTGCATTTTCACATCTGAGTTCCTTCAAAACTCTTGGTGAATACCATCTGATCCTGGTGGCTTATTATTGTTTAATTTATCAACTTTTTCCAAAACATCCTCTAATGACACCTCCTCATATTTATCACCCAAAAAGAATGGCTCAGGTTTGAAAATCTCCCTCACATCCTCAGCTGTGAAGACCAATGCCAAGAACTAATTTAGTTTCTCTGCAATGGCCTCATCTTCCTTGACTGCTTCTTTGGCATCTCAATCATACAGGCTTCCTGCTTCTGATGTACTTACAAAAATTGCTGTTACTTTTTGAGTCTTTGGCTAGCTGTTCTTCAAATTCTTTTTTGGCCTTCCTCATTATATTTTTCCACTTCACTTGCCAGAGTTTATGCTCCTTTCTATTTTTCTCAATAGGATTTAACTTCCACTTTTTAAAGGATGCCTTTTTGCCTCTAACTGCTTCTTTTAGTTTGTTGTTTAGCCACGGTGGCACTTTTTTGGTCCTCTTATTATGTTTTTTAGTTTGGGATATGCTTTTAAATTGAGCCTCTATTATGGTGTCTTTAAAACGTTTCCATGCAGCTTGCAGAGATTTCACTTTTGGCACTGTACCTTTTAATTTCTGTTTAACTAACTTCCTCGCTTTTTGTGTGGTTCCCTTTTCTGAAATTAAATGCTACCATGGTGGGCTGCTTTAATGTTTTCCCTCCCACAGGGATGTTAAATTTTATTATGTTATGGTCACTATTACCAAGCGCTTCAGCTATATTCACCTCTTGGACCAGATCCTGTGCTCCACTTAGGACTAAATCAAGAATTGCCTCTCCTTTTGTGGGTTCTAGGACCAGCTGCTCCATGAAGCAGTCATTTAAGGTGTTAAGAAACTTTATCTCTGCATCACGTCCAGAGGTGACATGTACCCAGTAACTCCACTATGCAGATTCTGGCCCTTAGCATTACTCTTTGCAGTTATTTTGGTGTTATTTAGATGTGTAGTCAACACACTGGGATATTGCTGGCTTTCTAAGGGCATGCCTACGCTGTGAGGGAAAAAAAGCCCCCAAAACAGCAGATTTCATCAGCACCTTGCATCAACAAGTCTCAGTGACTTGGATTTGCATTACAGGGCTAAAAATAGCAATGTAAATGTTCCTATTTGGGCTCTGAGAACAGGGAAGGGAGGTGGATCTCAGAGCATAGGCATCAGCCCGAGTGGGAACATCTCCACTGCCCTTTAGCATGAGCCTAATGAGCCCAAGTTATTTGACTTGGGCTCAGAGACTCACTGCCATGGGCTGCTTTTTTGCAGTGTTGATATACCCTCAGGATCTAATTTTGCAGCATCCAGAGAGGAAAAAGTCTCACTGAAGTTTCATTTAATTGGGACTGCAGAATAAGGTCCAGAGGAAGCCTGAAAGCCTGGAATGAAGAAAGCAGAATTTGGTCCAAAATATTCTAAAAAGAAAAACCCCAATCCCATTTCCATGTTTTTAAGTGAAATGCTTAACACCAAAATGTTAAGTGTTTGTTTAATTCTTTCTCTCTCCATTCTCTTTAACTAAACCTGTGCTAGATTCACATGCCTGGCAAACTTTGGTAACAGAAAGGTTGGCGATCACTTTTAAAAGACCCTCAAGTTCTACTGTACAATGTATTCCTTAGAAAGTATGGAGAAAAAAGAATTTAGGCATAAGGTGGAGCAAGGCCAACCAGTGTTGCGTAAGCAAGCAAAAGAATCTTAAAGTTGATCTCCTGTTTCAACTGGAAACCAGTGAAGTACTTTCAGCATTGGATTAAGATGATTAGAGGTCCTGGATCTGGTGAACAGTTTAGCTGCCAAGTTTTATACTAACTGTAGACACTGGAAAGAACTAGTCAGAACTGCCTTTATAATGAATTAAAATAGTCCCAAATGGAAAGTTTTGATATCGTGGAGTAGAGCCTTGGGACCGAGTCAGGATCCTTCAGTTACATAGAAAAATGGGACCTAATCATGTGAGCACTCTTTATGTAGGACTCCCACTGAGTCAATGGAAGTTCTGCTAGAAGAGCACATGCAGACTTAAGTCCATGGAATGAACCAGGCTGGATCAAAGATGAGCAATTTGTTATTTCAGGGAAATAGAAAACTCCACATAATAGAAGTTCCAATTCCACATAGAAGTGTAGAACTGGAAGGGATCTTGAGTGGTCATCTAATCCAGTTCTCTGCACTTACAGCAGGACTAAGTACTATCTAGACCATTCTTGGCAGGTGTTTATCTAACCTGCTCTTAAAAATCTCCAAAGAAGGAAATTCCTCCCTAAGCAATTTATTCCAGTGCTTAACTATCCTGATATTTAGGAAGTTTTTCCTAATGGCCAATCTAAACAGCCCTTGCTGCAATTTAAGCCCCTTGCTTCTTGTCCTGTCCTCAGAGGTTAAGGAAAACAGTTTTTCTCCCTCTTCCTTGTAACAGCATTTTGCATACTTGAAAATCATTGTCCCCTCTCAGTCTTCTCTTCTCCACACTAAACAAATGTCATTTTTTCAGTCTTCTCTCATAGTCATGTTTTCTAGACCAGTGGTTCTCAACTAGATGTACGTGTACCCGTGGGGGAATGAAGAGGTCTTCCAGGGGGTACATCAACTCATCTATATATTTGCCTAGTTTTACAACAGGCTACATAAAAAGCACTAGCAAAGTCAGTACAAACTAAAATTTCATACAGACAATGACTTGTTTATACTGCTCTATATACTATACACTGAAATGTAAGTACAATATTTATATTCAAGTTGATTTATTTTATAATAATATGGTAACAATAAAAAAGTCAGCAATTTTTCAGTAACAGTGTGCTGTGACCTTTTTGTATTTTTATGTCTGATTTTGTAGGCAAGTAGTTTTTAAGTGAGGTGAAACTTGGAGGTATGCAAGACAAATCAGAGTCCTGAAAGAGGTACAATAGACTGGAAAGGTTGAGAGCCACTGTTCTAGACCTTTAATCATTTTTGTTGCTCTTCTCTGGACTTTCTCCAATTTGTCCACATCTTTCCTGAAATGTGTGCCCAGAACTGGACACAATACTGCATTTGAAGCCTAATCAGTGCGGAGTAAAGCAGAAGAATTACTTCTCATGTCTTATGCTTACTACACTCCTGATAATACCTCCCAGAATGATGTTTGCTTTCTTTACAGCAGTGTTACACTGTCGGTTCATATTTAACTTGTGATCCACTATGACCCCCAGATCCCTTTCTGCAGTACATCTTCCTAGCTAGTTATTTCCCATTTTGTATGTGTGCAGCTGATTGTCCCATCATAAGTGGAGTACTCTGCCTTTGTCCTTATTGAATTTAATCTATTTACTTCAGTCCATTTCTCCAGTTTGTACAGATCATTTTGAATTTTAATCCTATCCACCCAATTTTAACCCCTCCCAGCTTGGTATCATCTACAAAGTTTATGTTGCAAACTTTCATGGATGAAAATATTGAAGAGAATTGGACCCAGAACTGATCCCTGTGAGACCCCACTCGATATGCCCTTCTAGCTTGATTGTGAACCACTGATGATTACTCTCTGGGAACAGTTTTCCAAATAATTATGTACCCACCACATAGTAGCTCCACTTAGGTTGTATTTCCCTAGTTTGTTTATCAGAAGGTCATGCGAGACAATACCAAAAGTTTACTAAAGTCAAGATATACCACATCTACCACTTCCCTCTTATCCACAAGGCTTGTTACGCTGTCAAAGAAAGCTACCAGTTTGGTTTGTCACTATTTGTTCCTGACAAACCAATGCTGACTGTTACTTATCACCTTATTATCTTCTAGGTGTTTGCAAATTGATTGCTTAATTATTTCCTCCATTATCTTTCCAGGTAATGAACTAAAAGCTGACTGGTCTGTAATTCCCCAGGTTGTCCTTATTCCCTTTTTATAGATTGGAACTATATTTGCACTTTTCCAGTCCTCTGGAATCTCTCCTGTCTTCCATGACTTTTCAAAGATAATGGCTATGGCTCAGATATCTCCTCAGTCAACAACTTCAGTATTCTAGGAGGTATTTCATCCGGCCCTGGTGACTTGAAGACACTAACTTCTCTAAGTAATTTTTAACTTGTTCGTTCCCTATTTTAGCCTCTGAACCTACCCATTTTCACTGGCATTCACTATGTTAGACGTCCAATCACTACTAAAATTTTTTGTGAAAACTGAAACAAAAAAGTCATTTAGCAATTCTGCCATTTCCACATTTTCTGTTATTGTTCTCCCCCCCCACCCCCTTTGAGTAATGGGCCTACCCTGTCCTTGGTCTTCCTCTTGTTTCTAATGCATTTGTTGAATTTTTTTTGGTTACCCCTTATGACTCTAGCTAATTTAATCTCATTTTGTGCCATATTGCATAACTGCAGGAAAATTCCTCCCTGACTCTTAAATATGATCTGTATCTTGAAGGATGAGATATTCCAGAGATGCTAAAGCGCTTTGGGCACAAAACTATAATAAATAATACTTATCTCTTATATAACACTTTGATCTCAAAGTAGTTTACCAAAGAGGTTAATATCATTTCCCCCACTTTACCAATGGGGAAACTGAGGCACAGAGAGGTGAAGTGACTTGCACAAGGTTACCCAGGAGATAAGTGGCAGAACCAAGAAGAGAACCCAGGTCTCCTGACTCAGTCTTGTTCTCTGTCCACAAGGCCAGACTACCTCCACAAAGCACATGTTTAGTTTATACAAAGCACAAAGGATGAATTGGGGCTGAAGATACAACCATTGGGCCAATTACTGTGGTCCTTGATATTTGCTTGATTAAGGACCACAGAATTTGACCCATTTTTAGTTACTAAATATTTAGCACGCTGAGTAGCATCATGAGACATAAAAATTATTGTCTTTATTCCTCAAATAACTTAAAAAGTAAGGCCTCAAACCTGCAAATGCTAGTGTATCTGAGTAACCTTATGAACATAATTAATGCCACTGAACTCAATGGGACTACCTGCATGTATAAATTATTCCCCTAACCTACATTCATATGTACAGAACTGTGCCCTACATGAGGACCTGACCCAACAAGGTAAGGCGAAGTAGAAGGGTGTAGGTAGTTGGAGTAGAGTACAAGCATGCAGATACAAGTTAATGCATTTACTCGTATGTTCAGTGAGCATCTTGAAACTGCATGTTACGTTCATTTTAAAATTAATATGATTTGTTTTTGTTGAGGGGAATTAATGGGATAGAGATGAAGAGAATGTCATGAAGTGTGAGCGTTAATAGAACCAAAGAGAATAAGGCAGGAAAGGAGAGATGGGAAAGTGGAGAAGGAAAGAGCAGAGGGTACAGTAGGAAGGAGGGTGAGGCATCCAATGAGCAAGGAGAGTGATGCAGCAGCAGAAGTTAGAGAGAGGCAGTAGGAGATCAACAACCAATCAGCATAATGTCCAGACACCAGTGAAGCAGGACAGCCATTAATAGAAACAACCCAGGAGAAGTACAGAGGCCACCCCTGAAATGGGCCAATCAACAACCATTTCAGCTTGTCAGCATCCAGTTTAAGAAACTTAAATGACATTCAAGCTGATCATCAACGAGGGAAACATGTAATACAGACAGGAGTGAAAGATAACCTATAAATATAAACTAGCATGAGTGCCACAAATAGATCCCTGAGGAAACAGATTCACTGAATGGCTCGCTATACGTAAATGTGCCTGTCACAACAAATTGCCTATAACAACACTCAACCCACATCATTACCATTATTCCTTCACATAGTCACTAAGCTTTTGAGGAAATCTAGATTGAATTGGTCCCTAATCTATTATTGAAGTTTTGCTTTTTCTATAGCAAACCTAAAGTCATTTTAACTTTTGGGAAATGAAACCTGGAAGACAGAGATGCACAAATAAATTAAATTAGCTGCTACTGATATAACAAGTACACAGACTAGATAGTGAAAGATTAGCAGACATTATATCACAAAGAAAAGCAATGACCCCCGCAAAGCACAGAAACAGTGCTCATGTGCTTAGATGCGTTGGGCGTGAGGACTCATTCTAGAAATAGTTTAACTCCAAAAGAACAAAATGGAGACAAGCTGCTTAGACAAGTTTGAACCCAGGTCAGAGACATCACACAGATTTGATATCCATGATGACCAGACCCTTTACTCTCCCTGGACTAGACTTGTTCCATATGTAGTCATGGAAAGGGTCCAGTTTGGCAAGCTTGAGTGGCTCCACCCATCTTTGGGGGCAGAAGGCACAAAAAATTTAAACACAGTTATTTGTGATCTCAATGGCTCCAATTTCTGAAAGCGTTGCACAGTGCCTCAAGCCTATCTCCCAACAGATGGGCTGTTGTACATTTGTAACAGGTACGGTGTTAAAGTTGACTGAGGAAATAGCGTTCTTAGGTGTTATGTGAAAAGTCTAACGCTCATATATGTAATAGTACTGAAACGTGCGATGTGAGTGAGATGAGCTCTTCAAGGATGACATGAGTAAAACTTGATGCAAGGTTCAGTGATTTATTAGCTCCTGGTCCTACTTCCTGACAGTGTTTACAAGCCAGTCCTGCAGTCACCTAGCATTGCACCAAATAGCCCAGAGACCAAAGATGTAGCACCTGCTGACATATGCCTCAATAGATTATAAAGACTCCTGTTAAAATGTCTGCTTGCCTCCATGTCCACTGTCCTCTAGGGACAGCCAAAAATTGCATGGTCTTACTCTCCACTCATCTAGTTCATTCCAAACAAGATTTGCTAATTTATTAATATGTTCCTCAGCTACAGTGCACTTTGGATGTAGAAAGATGCCCAGGGTAATTAATGTGCATGTGCTTCTAAATCTGTATCGTGTTCTGTACTGATCAGTGGGATAGAGTGCTCAAGAATCTCACATGTACAATTAATGTAGCTTACTAAGCAAAAACCATAGTATTCATTAAAAATATCACATCCCCATTTTACAGTTGGGCAAAACCGAGTCACAGAAGGCTACATTCTGGCTGTTTCTGCAGGGGTGCTTTAGAATGGATAGGCTGCACAGGCAGCCTTTTTGGCTCCTTATTCTAGCCAGCATGTGCAAGAAGAATCAGGCAAATGCTGAAGCTCAAGACCCCTGAAAGCAATGGGACTGGCTAGCATGTCCAGTAATGTTTCTTGGCTCAAGGGAGAGCAACCAGCTAGTTGGAAACAGCTTGAGCTCTGCATACCTGCTAGTGCCCAAAACCTACTCCGCTCCCACACACACACACTCTTGAGGTGACTGTTTCTTCCCGCCCATGCAGGCAGAATTCCTTGGAGCACCATATAACAGACATTACAACTACACCCCCATAAGCCAGAATGGTTCAATATCTTGCCAAAGGTCACACAACGAGTGTTGTAGCTGCACAAGGAGGATTAGAATTTAGGACTGATGGAACCTAGTTCCCCATTCTAGTCACTAACCACACTTGCAGCAAATGTCTGAGCTAGAAGCCAGTTGCATCTGAGGTAGAGTCTACATCTGTTGGGTTTTATTTTTCAGCACTGAGTCAGAGTGTCTCATTCAGGTCACAGGACGCAGGAAGGTCAGAACAGTGGGGCCTACTGTTATTACAGCTCCTGCTATTTGCAGAACATTTCCCATCAGTCCTGAGAAGAACTAAATCTTTGTGCTTGTGAAACAAACGTCTTTGAACTGGGCTGACTGCTGAGGAAGTTGAAAGAGCTGTTACTTCACTGACAGGGAGCAGGAAGACTGGTGAGCCTGCTGCCAGGAGCCCACATTGTAAAATCTGTGTTAGAAAGTTATGGGATGTTAGTTATGCCACCAAACAGGTGTTAGGATGTGTGGGGAAGGAAGGGGGCAGCCTGTATTTTCTCCCTGTTTGAGAGAAATTAACAGATTGAGGGTCTCATATCTGTGTGATGTGACAGTGGATGCTTTGTTGGCTAATACTTTCTTGCCATGACAAGCTGGATGTTTTGTGCCTGCCAGATATCCAGGTGTAGATGTTAGCTTGGGTGCGATGTTAGATGAGGACAACCCAATGCTTGATTTATTCACTCAAAAAAAAAAAAAAAAAAGGCAACATAGCAGAGAAGGGTGATTCCAATTTGATAAAATGTAAGTTACTAGAACAGGAGAGAAAGGGTTGTCTCCTGGTTAAAGCACGGGCCTGGGAACCAGCAGGCAGTACTGGAAGTTGGGGTCTGTTCCCCACTTGGCCATAAATTTGCTTTTCTGGAAACATTTATACTACAATCGCCACCACTTTATAGTGGACAAACCATTCAAACACTGTGGTCACGACTCTCCCACCACAGGATACTAAGTCAATGGGAGTTACTCAGTGGGAGAATTAAGCCCACTGTGCCTCAGTTTCTCCATCTATAAAATTAGGACAATATCCTTATTCCTCACAGGAGCATTTTGGGCTTAATCCATTGAAGATCACAAAGAGCTTTGAGGATCCCAAATGGAAGGGCAAAGTATTACGACTATCTGCTTATTATGACTTTAGTCACTAATTTGCATGTAAAGGTCACACTTAAGTTGACCTGAGTTACTTATAACAATGAGATGATTTTCCAAATAGCAAATGTGCAGGAAAAATGTTTTCATTCTTCTTGGGATTTCTAGTTTTAGGCAAAGTTCAGTTACTGGATAATATTTACCAAAAAATCCTTAACCCTGGGCTAGAGTGGATTCATTTCCATAGTCAAAGATATTCAAGCACACTGCAGGGTGGGCAATATTTGCTAAGTGTAGTATAGCTCTTTTGAAAACTTAGCCACAAGTGTCACAATCGTGAGCTGCTGAGTTCTGAAAATTTCTGTAAAGCTGGATCATATTTAGGTGCCATAAAGGGGAACTGGAAATCTAGCTCTTTTGAAAATGTGGCCCTACATCCTTTGAAGCAACTTGCTTGGTTTAAAAGAAGCATCAAGTGAATTGTAGGGAAATTCTGACTGTCTTTCTCTGCATTGAAGAAAATGCTGATGCCAGGTTGCACCTCTTTCACAGAAGATTATGTACAGAGTATAAATGATGGCATGACAGAGCCCCAATCTAAAGTCCTTCTCACAAAAAAACAGAACCCTCTAGAAGGAAAAATCCTTCTTTTGGGAAAGAGGCCAGCTTGTTTATCTTAAGAGAGCCAAAGCAAAGTAAATTATCATTAAAAGAGCCTCAGATCTTTGGGCTGCTGATTCCAAACAAGGCAGACAACAGAAACAAACAAAACAAAGCACCCATGTTTTCTGAAAACCTCTTCAAGGAAGAGAGAGTTGCTCTCTCCACAACATCACACTAGATCATCAAATCTGACCTCCTGTGTAACACAGGTCAGAGAATTTCATCCAGTTACTCCTGTACTGGGCACAGTGACTTATGTATGATGAAAGCATTCCAGAAAGACAGCCAGTTTTGATATGGAAGCATCAGGAGGTGGAAAATCCACTGCTTGCCTTGGTAGTTTGTTCCAATGGTTAATCACACTCCCTGTTTAAAAACTGTGCCTTTCTAATATGAATTAGCCTGGCATTAACTTCCAGCCATTAGTTCTTATGAAGCCATTATCCACTAGATTATGATTTATATGCTGCTTAGCAACTAGGAATAACTGCTTTGCCTTCTTCCCTTGAGCCCCTGAAGGAGCTCCTCTGGGTTCTAGCTTCCCACCTCTCAACTAGAAGCCCTTGTCTTAGGGAAGGGAAAGGGAAAACATTTTCGGGTCCTGCAGGTGCTGCACCACTCATCACACAGATGGTCAGATAATGAAGATGAAGATACAAATGATCAGAATATGCATCAAAAATCTACAAGGGCATGTTTGTTACTTGGGGATATATTATCTCCTTAATTCATGAAAACTTCCCATTCTAAGTAATAGGAGTCACAAATGTACATGGTTCTTCACAGATTTATAATCCATTTCTAGAATTGCTTAAAGCCTGAAAGCATTGACAAACTTGCACCTCACAGAAATTTATGTTTCCGCTGCCAGTGGTTGAGAAAAGTCTTCAGTTTTTAGTGTGATTTGATTTTTGCTGGCATTCTTGGAGACATTTAGTTCTGTGCTCATGCTGAAGATTCTTGAGAAAGTAATAATGATTGATTTTCAGAGCCCAAGAGTGTGCTGAGAATTTCACAGAAACAACATTCAGTGTCTGCCTCAAACAGCTCAGAATCTACAGTCAGATATTACATGGCACGATCCTGGCTTGCTCTGTGCACCCACGCAGAGGAATAATAGGGCAGAAGGTAACTCTTCACTCCCGTGCGCAGGCTATCCATACTGCCAGCCATGGTGTGAAAAGAGAGCAGCCTCCATGGAGCCACTAATCACCATCTCAGCCAACGGGATAGAGAGCAGGCAGGCCACAGGCAGAGCTAGCCGCCCCAACAACAATGGAGCTGGCACTGAGAGGAAAATGATCCAGGCCTGGCATGGAGTTAGCACAGTTTACTTCTCCCCTGGGGCAAAAGGAGAACCAGGGACCAAATTGTGACCTTCAGGGTCACAATTCAGTCCCTGCCCTGCTCTTGGGTAGTGCAGCTACATGCTGTCTCTGGCTCAGGGCCAGCACTTAATTTGTGCCAGGGTTTGCTCAACAGGTAAGCCCTGGCACCTCTAGGCTTGGAAGGTCTCACCCTCGGCACCTCTGGGCTTGCCACGTCTGTTATGAAAGTTAAAAATATATATATATATTTTGCTCTGAGGTGCATGTTTCTTAAAATTCACAGTGCAGTTGTATCCACCATGGCAATAACCAGGCCGGGGCAAGCAGGGCAGCCATCCAGAGGGCAGGGCTGTGAGGATGGAAAGATGGGGGGGTCCCCAAAAAATAGTAAGGATTAGGACCTTAAAGCAGGACTGGAATCCTCTGGGTCCCATTACCATGCCATGCCAAATACTTCTGCGCTGCTACTGACGTCGGCACTGCCTTCAGAGCTGGGCAGCTAGAAAGCGGTGGCTGCTGGCCGGTCTCCCAGCTTTGGAGGCGGTGCTGCTGTGACACAATTCACCCCATGTACCTTATGGTGAGATTATGTATCATTCATGTTCACCCTTAGAGTGTAGCGGTGTCTTGTTTAACACAATGTGTGTTGTGTAAGGTGGGTTTGGACACCTCATGACATGCTGAACATTATTGTTCTGATAGCATGCTTCATGCAATGTCACATGCATAGTTCTGAAGCTCTGCTATGTAATATTCCCAAATGTTTGTCTCACTTTGTTTGGAGCAGATCCAGGCAAAAATTGACTGCAAAGTGAAAGTTCACGCCTCACAAAGGTATGCATAGAACAATCTAACTCTTCCAGGAACAATGGATTGGCCTGAGCATTTGATAAGGTGATGCTCATTTGACTCAAGTGAAAAAAACCATGCCGGACATTGCCCCCAGGGGTTGGTGAAGGAACACAGGGGTTAATGGGAAGGACATTTTGGTCTCTGGAGCTCTCTCTTGCAATCCATCTACAAGACATCAAAACTTCCCACAGAGTGGGAGGGAGCCTAGTTGGAGGCTGACCAACCAGCCTGTGGTGAGCATTATCTAACTTTGGTAAGTTACTGAAAGGGTTAAGCTTAGTTTAGAATGCAATTTGCTTTTATTCCTTCCTGATCAAATCTGATTTATATTCCTCTGGCTTATAATTATTTAAAATTTTTCTGTTCTTAATAAGCTTAATTGTTCATTTTATCTAAAGCAGTGCACGTGGTTTGGATATGTGTAAAGACCTCATTTAGAGTAATAGAGCTGGTGTTTATCAATTTATTTGATAAATGGACTAACCAATGAGCTTGCAGAGTCCAGTGGGTAGCACTGAACTATGTAAAATGGCAGTTCATAGGGTTGTGTCTGGGACAGGGGATGGTGGCTGGAGGTCACACCTTGCATAATCCCATGAGTGGCTGGCCAGGAGCACTCCGTCACTAGGTCAGGGACCGTTTGCTTGCAGGTTGCTGTGCCTGGGCTGAGCCAGGAGTGGGGGGTCACACAGCGGGGCAAGTGCAAGACAGGCCCCAGAAGTGGGGAGATTGGGGTAACACAGTGATATACCAGCCCAGATTGCAGAGGAGAATGTCACAGCTGCCACCACCAGTGGTGCAGAGGTAAGGGTGGCATAGTATGGTAACAGGACCTACGTGATCCCAGTCCTGCTGCAAGGTTCCAACCCCTACCCGGTTTTTTGGAGAACCCCCATTTTTTCAGCCCCTTCCCCCAACTTTGTGCCCTTTGCAGCTGCCCCACTTGCCTCGCCCTGGTTAAGACCCTGGTAAAATACATGGTTGTAAACATTTAATACTCGTATGTACAGTAGGCTACTCTTCCAAATTAAATCATTGCTTAAGCCCGAGCACCTCTTTCATTACAAATTAAGCACTGCTCAGGGCCAGTTTTGAATGGACATTCCAGTCCAGAGTGAGGATCACAGACAGACAAAACAGGGGAAGAAGAGGAGCAGAAAAAGGGTCACCAAATAACACTGTGTGCTTACTCACTAAGGAATGTACACAGCTTGATAGTTTTTACCAAAACAAAGCTAACGTATTAAGGAATAATTCCAATATGATTTAAAACGTGTTTATTGCAAGAAACGGAAGTGTCTGTGCATTTTGCATACAAAACATTTGTAACAAAATCACCATGCCATACAGAATTGTGATGTTTAGGGCCCAGCTCAGAAATTTTTTATTGTCTGATTTATATCTAAGATGCTTGGGGCCAAATAAAACCCTGGCTTAATGAGCTCAACTCTGTTGACTTCACTGGAGCTATTCCACCATATATGATACTGTGGTTAAATTGACCCTTAAATTGCACTTGGAAGTAAGAATTACTCGATAATTCTCCGGAGTCTAATCTTCAGTCCGTGCCTGAATACCCACGCTGTGTGCTGAGTAGATTCTTCAGGGATGAGAGGACAAAATCCTTCAGTCCTATACAGTGACGTATCGACAGGGGGGAGAAGGGGACCATGCCCCCAGGCGCCAGCCTGGGTGGGGCACTGGCTGGGTCCTCCTTGGCAGAGCTGCCCCCCAGTGCTGCCGGGGTGCCAACTCCAACACAGCACAGGCCTGCCAGCAGCTGAGAGCTCCTACTGTGGGGGAAGCTGGCATACTCCTGGTCCCTCTGCCCCCACGCTGGGAGCAGGAAGGGAGTTGTAGGGACCCTGGATGCACAGGGCCGAAGCAGACAACCTAGTGGCAGGGCTCTGGAACAGAACCTGTCACGCCCCCTGCCCCAACCTCCAGGTCGTCCAGGGACATCTGCTCCTGTCACTCCTGCTCCCAGCCACCCTCGCTGCTCCCACAGCAGGGGAGGTAGTGGGAGAAAGCAGAGTAGGGCCCCACACACACACCTCCCCCACTCAGGGCCTTGCTGCTGCTGGAGATGGGGGGCACAAATGCAAGTATTGGCACCCAGGTGCCGGAGACCCACACTACGCCACTGGCCCTATCCCAAGCTGCAGAGTGGCTGCAAGATTGCTTGTCAGGTATTCCTCAGTCTCAGAGCTACTTACAACTCACCAATGGGTAAGCAGCTGACAGGCTGTGATCTCTGTTTATCCCGCAATTCATGATATGTCAGTGTTATGAGCAGCGATTTGTTCCATCTTCTGTTGTCTCTCATCTTATACGTGGATTGTTAGCTCTTAGGAGTAGTGATTCTTTTCCTGTGTTTGTACAGCACCTAGCACCTGATCCATTATTGGGGCCCCCAGGCACTACCTAAATAGTAAGAACTAATTGTAAGAGGTGCTATCTGCCTCTATATGACATTCTGTTGGCAAGAGGGACCTGCTTCAGGGAGATATACTCAAAACCAGCTCAGGAAAATGCCACCTGACCACAGACTCACCTAGAACACACTATACACGTTACCTGCATATCTCTCCCACTTTAAAGAAAACAAATCAGAAGAGGCATGTTCACAGCAAACCTCCTTACCATGCCACGACATCCCTACTGCTACTACTCGCATTGGAAACATGAGGCTTCAGAAAAGGGAACGTGGGCCTGATTCTGCTCTCAGACAGGAGTAGATCAGTGTAACTGCACTGTCTCAACCCTAATATTGCAGCATTGCAGCTGGTTTTAAGGAATGTAATAACAAAACCCAGGTGCAAAAATCACCATCAAATACACAAGCAGGGTTTACAGATTTTAAAGGACTTAGTAAGAGAGGTATATTAGATTGGACTTTTTTCAACTTGTACTGGGAAAAAATATTGTATCTTGGGCTAAAGAAATCTCCTCCAGTAGCTACTGTTGCTCTAATCCTAAAGATATCATGGATAATACAGACCCAACATTCTGGCCCCACCAACTATTTCCAAAGTTCAAAAAAGGGCCAGCGGATGCAAATGGTGCTCACCCACTTCCCTCATAACTCATGTAGGACACTTAACATTCTTCAGGGAGGCCAAATTTGATTTTGTTCCAAATCTGTTTCTGCACTGTGCACAATTATTTTAGGCACTCGTGAACATTAGTCCAATCGGATCACTCAATTGGCTGGACATTCCAACACGTCCTTTTATAAACACGATGTTGCTTTATGCATTGGAACATATAATGGATCATTCCATTGTCACTGATGGAGGAGGGGAGAGTAAAAATCTAATAATAATTAATACTTGGAGAATGCTTGGTAAATTGCCTGCACCCAAGGGCAACGATCTGGATCTGATTTTCCGCTCATATTTGTGCAACTGCGCTGACTGCAATAGCATATTTCTGATTTAAACCAGTGCAAGCGCAGAACCAAGTGCTCTGTGCTTAAAATGGTGAGTAACAGCACTTACGAAATGAGCATTTTCAAAAACACCCAAATGGTTTAGGAGTTTATGTCTCATTTTTCAAATATTACTGAGGCCCAGATCCTTAAAGGTATTTAGGTGCCTAACTCACATTGGTCTTAGGCACTTAGGGACAGATTTACAAAGTTATTTAGGTGCCTAAAGATGCAGATAGGTGCTTAGTGGGATTTAGAAAAGCAATTTAGAGGAGCAGGTTAGGTGCCTAACTCCCATTGATTTCAATCTGGCCTTGAGGAGCCTAAGTCACACAGAAAGTCAATGGGATTTAAGCTCCTAAGTCACTTAAGTACATTTGAAAATTTCACCCTTCATGTATCATTGTTCTCTACTGGATCAATTCAAAGGGACTGAACTGTGTTTCATAGGCCCTATACAGCTAAGAGAGAGTTCCCTTTAGTTTAAATGGAAGGTGACTGTACTTTTGAAAGAAGAGCAGCTTTGTTCTATCACCTCTGCAACTGCACATTCCTGAATGACCATGGTGTACATTGCAGTGTAGTGGCAATTTAGCGGGCTGGAGATTTGTTAGAATATTGTAGGGTAGTCAATTACAGTGTGCTGTGCGGTGACATAAAAGCTGTGTACTTCATCTAAGTGTAGAGGTGATTAACATTGTTGGAAATTGGTAAATAGCTTGTGGGACTCCCTTTCTCAATTTTATATACACTTCAGCAATATGCATGGTCATTATTATATCCTCAGAATGATTCTGCATGCCACAAGAGGAAAAAAAAACGATTGGAAATGTGACACTAAGCACCCCTGCATTCACAGCCTACACACTATTATAAGCGTTGTGAATATTAGTGAAAACTAATAACTCCCTGATCACTAATATTGTTGTGTAATGTATGTACATGGTGGGTAGTAAGAATGAGGGATATATGCTTGCATTATCACTGACATGTGTTTAAACCAGGCATGTCAGAAGGAGATGGTAAACAGGTCTGCCTTTACAAAGGAATTATTTTGATTCTCTGATCAGAGATAATGAAGGTTCATTTTTGCATATTAGGTAAAGAAAGCTATTAAGATAATAAGTGGGGGAAGAAAGAGCATGGAGCTCCCTTCACGACCAGACTCCATGTCATCTTCGTCACAGCTTAAGTAAACTTTACTTTAATTGAGAGGTAACCCTCAGAAGAATGCATTTCAAAGGTTTAGTGCTCCGTAAAGACAATGGTCTAAATCTCAAATGATAAGCAATTGAATCAACTGATTGTACACAATATTACTATATAACAAGAGTGCATAGAGAAGTCTTTTCTGAAAGCTACTGACATGCTGGTGATTACAATCACTGTGAAATGTGTGTATTAACACTAGGAGGAAATAGGGATACTTAACGGTATTACGTTTTAAAGTCGATGGCGAAACAGGGGGAAAGATTCCCTCTCAGACAGGAGAAAAGGCAAATACTTACCTGTCTCCTCTGTAAATTAAGCATTGCAGAATCAAAGCAATAGATACCCACAAGAAGGGAAGACTAGCACAAGGTCATTCTGTCTCTTGAAACAAAATAATTTAATTGTGGAATTTATAAGCAAAGACAGAAGCCACCTTTGGCATCCATCATTAGACAGACAGAGCAGAGCTCTTGAAAGCTGAGAAAGATGAGTCCTCCAACCAATTGGGGAGGAGGTGTTGGAGTCTCTCGGAAGTGAATATAGGTGAGAAAACTTCTTAAACAAAGCCTGTACCTTACTAGACTAAATTTTAGATTTTTAGATGTGTGTTTTCACTTTTATTTGCTTGTAACCTTTTCTAACATTATTCCTTTTACCTGGCATCCCTTAGCTATGGCCTATTATTTAATAATTTTTTGTTTTTGTTTTTACTATAAACCAACTCAGTGCTGTGTTTAATGAAACACTGTATTTACCCCCCAGTTAAGTTAATAAGCTATGATGTGCTTTTGTGTCTTTAGAGGAACAAATTAACCATGTTATTTCTCTGAACTGTCCAGGAGGGGGCTGGACATTGCAGAGGACATGGTTTTGGGGAAATTCAGGACTGGGAATGGGTTGGGGTCACTTTGCTAGTTGTAACCAAGGCTGGTGGAAGCCAGAGTGTGGCTGTAGACAGGTTGTAGTCAGAGATGCTGAACCCAAGCTCACTAGCACACAGGCACTCACGAGTGTGACCTGCATGCTTGTAGGCTGGTTGTGAGCATCCCAGGCTGGGTTTTGCAGCACAAAAGCATTGTGAGGCATCCAGGGTTGCAGGGCCCCCAGATCCTTGCCCAGACAGGCACTAATTTATCAGTTAAGACCACCCACCAACTGAAGGACACTAGAGAATGGAACATGCCTTAGATCTATATGGGAGGAGGAAACTATTGCCAAGAAAGACGTTATAATAAGAATCTGTTTTCAATTTAGAAACTAATTGTCTGCCTTCCATGGTGTGTGGTAAAATCATCCAGCTGAAATTCTTAATCTGTCATGAGCCAATTCTGAAATTCCATGTCAGGTTTTGCCTACTGAAAGAAACAAACAATACAAATGTCTAGTGTTAATGACGTCCCTATGTAACCATGGTATGAAGGGTTTTCCTCCGCAGTAGCTTTTATGGAGAACAAATATTTCCAAAAGCAAACTAAATTAACTGTGTATAAAAACGGTAAAGGCTGCTTAGTTTTCCAGTTATGTTCATCTCTGCCAAAGAACCGGCTCCAGTACTCTGGAGTAGAGCTAGGCCAACGTTTCAGGTCTAAATTTTGCCTTCCTATTGCCAACATCACATCAGAAACCATTATGATTTAAAATGAGCAGCTAGTTTGATAGAATAAAACAGTGTTTCTCAATCTTTTAAGTAGCAAGTACCCCCTAACTTCTGAACATTTTAATAAGTACCCCAACACTCAATTTTCCATGGGATTTTATGTTTACAGACTAATGGGAGCCATGTGTTGGAAGAAGGGCTGAGTATATAAGACCATGATATGACAGATGTTGGATCTAGTGTGGGTAGGATTACCACCTTTACACCAGGGGTGCACAACTCAAGTATGTATCTGGGCTAGAGGTGATGTTGGCCAAAGCTAGGAGGCTTTGAGTGGCATGCCAATGCTGGGGAACATAAAGTGCCACCCCAAATTTTTTGCCATAGATTTGAGAGGAAGCAGGGGTGAGAGAGAGACAGGAAAAGGGGGTAACTGGTAAAATTTGGGGTGTCATAGTTGTCAAGCTTTCTGGGCACTGGGCTTTGAGCCAGGGAGGGAGGCTGCCACCTGGTCAAGTTGCAGGCAGCTGCCTCCCACATCCCACCTAAGAGTTGGGACCGGGCAGGAAGTGGGTACCTGCCACGCACCTCCTCCAGAAGCTGCCAGCTACTGGCTGCCTCTAAGCCGGAAATTGTGACAGGGCAGAAAGCAGGCAGCTGCAGCCCGGCTTTCTGGGACTGTGGTAGCTGCCGCCTGCCTCCCAGCTGGGAGCTGTGACAGGGTGGGAAGCGGGGGCTGCCACTCATCTCCCCCAGAAGCTGAGGGCTGCCACCCAGCTGCTACGGAAGAGAACAGGAGTAAGGCACTGCAGCATCTGATGCTAGCACTGCCTGATGAGTCCAGGACACAGGCAGGAATTGCAGGCAAATCAGCAAGCCCTTCAGGTGCATCCAGCACTCAGGTGGAGGAAGATTTGTCATTTCAGAGAGATGCCGACCCACCCGAACCACAGTATTTACACTACTCCCTCAGGTTGGGGAAGAGGAAAAGGTCTTACACACATCCTGATATTGGTTACGGTCGCTGAAAAATTCCTTTACATTTAGGCCAAATTCCCTATGCCTCTGTTCATACACAAGCATACGTGGCATCTCTTTCAGCTTTCAGCTAATCACAAAGCTGACACTAGAGTCTTTCAGACTCATGCTGGAAATGTTCAAGGGGCATCCACTGTATACCACTGAGGGGAGAGGGGTCTTCACAACAGACTCGCTGAAGACAGTGTTGGAGGCAGGCCAGGGAAAGGGCCACAGGATCCACAATTACACAGCCCCACACACACCGCACTGCACACAGATGGTGCAGAGGGGCTCTTTGCCACAAGGGTAAATGGGGGTCATACTGAAGCCTGAGCCAAACTGAGTCAAGGTTCGTTTCTATTGTGATTTCCTCACTCATAGCCCCCAAGCACTTCATACTCTTATGCATGTCATTTTTGAGTTTTTTGTTATTAGCATTAGTATTTATTTTACTGATAATCTTATTTTATTGCTAACATTAATATTTAAAACGTGTTGCCATACGAGACCGATTTCTTTTCTATACAATTATGTTATATGTATTAATATTCTATTTCAATAAACATATTTATCCACACAAAAAAAATCCTATATAGCTGTAGGCCGGTCCTGGTCACACATTCAAGGGTTTACAGGAAAATCAGCATATAAACTGTACAAAAGCACATCTAATTTCTTCACATCTCCTTTGACTTTAACATAGAATCTCTAAATGGCGTGTCCAGAGCTGTCCTGTTATTTCAGGAATTACTTTCTAGAATGACAATATAGTATAGCTGGGGCATGCTGTAGAAAGATATTGGCGTGATAGCTGAATACCATACAAACCACGCCCCATGACTGTCAGTTAGCTCTTCTTCAGAGGAACATCAATCTTCACAGGTGTATTTGTATCTTCTCTATAGGCCTCATCCAAATTCTAAAAAACACCGTTTTTCATAAAGCCTTAGAATCCATTGTTCTTGGTCAGCTTATCTTCTCCGTTTGCACCTCACATTTACCATGAGAATCTGCAAGTTTCTCAGCTTTCAGCACATGGCCATCTGACTGGAAGGGTGGTGCTAGAGAGGGGGAAAAGGAATGGATGTTGTCATTTTAATGAGGAGAGGACAAGAAAGAAAGACTAAAAGAGAAGGAGATAAAACTCTCCCTGAGGTCAGCAGACTGTGTGTGGTCTATTCTGATGGGTTTATGTAATGTTCTCTGAGGAAACCTGATTGTTGCAATACTTCCCTCTCTGAATCTTAGCCAAACCTGATCTTAAAATTCATATACGTAGAAAATGTTTTATTTTGATTTCTTTCATTGCAGAAATGCCAACAAGGATTTTATCAAACTGCTTCAGGGGATTGTTCGCCTTGTAAATGTAATGGCAATGCAAACAAGTGCCTCGATGGATCTGGAATCTGTGTGGTAAGTCGTGTGTACAAACCCCACTCTCTCTTCTGGTCCCCCATTTTATGGATGCCTTCCATTTCAATGTAAATTTGAATTATAGTTTGATTGATAAGATAAAACCTTAGCAGAGTCTCCTCTCTTGATCTTGGATGAGTCACTACTTGATTTTAAGAAAAACCCAAGCTACTCCAGGGTGTTGTATTGGTAAGTCAAAAGCTCAGACTCTTCTATTTCTAATAGTCCTGAATTCCAGTACGCCAGCGTAGTGTTATACTGTATTACCAGAGGTGCTTTCTTCTGAATTACATTTAAGAGTTCATGATAACTTGTCATCATTAAAGATCTCCAGGTGCTAGGATTGTTAACCAAAATGTCCTGACCAAATTTCACTGTACGTACCTACATTCTGCCAACCCAAATTATCTCTGTAGTTTCCAAACACAAAGTATTCTGTGCTTCCTGCCCAAAACTGATGTGAAGCATTTGGGTGAACCATTAAACAGTTGTCACATTTCATCCCAAAGATGAAGTGATTCCTAGAGAGAGAATTTTCATCAGTCTACCAATACAGAATGGGCTTTGGGATCCATCTTAAGAAAAGCATATAAACATAAGCTCATTTCACTCTCCCTTTCACTATACTGTTGTATATCATACATATAGCTTACAGTAAGTGGCCTCCGAGTGTGAATGTGCATGTGCTATTTCTAGCAAGCCTACCTCACAATTCACAGCAGCTAGCTTCCTGCTGCTGACTAACAATGACAGGAGCTTGAAATAATGGAAAGAACATGTTTGAATTCCAGTGTAACATTATAGTCTGCCATATGCTCTGTCTCACTAGTTATTGGCTTATATGGAATATTGGGGTTAGTATTAGTAGTGTATTACTTCAGGCTTGGAAAAAAAGCCAAAGCAGTCCAATCACCATCATGCTAAAAGATAATCAAAACAGTGAATACTGTAGGAAGTTAAAACAGTAAAATTACCAAACACGAACAGAATGGGGGAGAAGATTTTATATCGGACTGTACCTAAACCATTTGGCAATATCTACTAGTTAGTGTAGGGACGTGTGAGTCAGGATTTCTGGGTTTTATTCCTGGCTCTGCCACTGACTTATCTTCTACTTCTGGTAAGTCACTTAACCCCTCTGTGCCTCAATTTGTCTATCTGTAAAATGGGAGAATAGCACCAACCTACTTTTCATGGGTGTGGTGGGTCTTCATTTATATTTGGAAAGTGCTTTGAGGTCCACCAGTAAAAGATGCTTTCGTATATAACTAACTTATGTCAAGTTTGCAGGTTTTACAGTTATATACTGTGACATTCAGGAGGACGTGTTTCTTAAGCTAAAGGGAAGAAGTTCTTTACACCATGTTCAGAATTTAGGTAGGATAATTTATTCTGTCTTTGGCCTCAGTTGTATGCTGAGGACTGGATTGACTCACCAGCACTGTTTCTACTTAACATGGATTGTTTTAGTATTTTAATATGAATTAAATGAAAAATATCTTTGATATTGCCAGACGTATCCATGCGTACGTACTCACACCCTCCATGCACATGACTTTTAATCACTGGGATTAAAACAAGAGGAAAATGATGATGAAAACATTGAAAATAAGGAGATCTTGGCATCTGTATGCCCCTGGTGACTCTATCAAAGAGCATCCTGACTGTAACAGGTTTTGGGGAGGAAGGTAAGTATATAGTTAACTAGCAAGCAATACAAAAGCCTGGAGGCATTAAATGGATTTATCGCTTGCTGTTCTTTATGAAAAGCATGGCAGATGTAGAAGGTAGAAAAGAAAGATAAAGCGGTTGACGTGCTGCAGAGAGTAATCTGGGAACATGTAGCCCACATGTGTGGTTCAATGAATGAGACAACTAGACTCACTGAACTGAACAAGTTCTGGAGAAAAATACTAGGTGCTAAGGCCCAAAGGATTCCACAAATCTTTCAGTGCAGTCCAGCAAGCAGATCCGGAGGGAAGGAGGAGTCCGGGGAAGTTTAGGCAAAAAAAGAGGAGCAAATGGGAGAGAAAAGGGAGTTGATGAAAAGAGGGGAATGAAAGAATTTGTGGGAGAACATGGGGTCAAGGCAAGGTAGGGGCCATAGGAATACTGACACTGAGGCTGTGGAGGTTTGAAGGAGAGAGTTAAGGGAGTCTGTTAGACTTGGTGGAGTGGGAGAAGAAAGAGGAGGGGAGGGAAGAGAGTGACAAGGTTGAGGAGAAGGAGAGCAGTGACAGTGTTTCAAGAAGAAGGAGAGAATGAATGGATTTGGGGTCAGAGAGGAAGCAACAGTGAGGGGGAAAAACAGAAGAAGCTAATGGGAACAAGGAAACTTGGAGATGAACAGCCCCAATTCCCATTAAATAATAGACAAAGCCCTAAAAGAACCTTATAATGACAGTTTCTGGCAAACTTAGAGCAGCACAGAACGTAATTTGGCCAAAGACTATGCTGGAAAAGGGAATTTACCCTTCTGGGAGCCTCCTGGTGGCAGGGCATTATGGTATTAATATTGTGGATATAAGTTTTTGTTCCTCACAAGTTGGTAGGCAGATTACTCCATAGCTAATCAGGTTAGTAAGCATCACACCAGGTAGTAAAAGTTTGAAGAATCAGGGCCCTCTGCATCCAAATAGCTTAGTGTAAAAATTGTCTGAAAGGAACTGATAATAGAAGAGATTCTGTATATATAACTGGGCCTGTATTCTTGTTCTTGTTCTCCCATTTATAATCAGGTAAACGAGTCACTGTTCCAGCTAGCTTCCTGAGTCAAAGAAGTGATAGAAGGAGGGTGGTTTTATGTTTTATTTTGTATGGATTCTAATTGTATTACAGTACAATCAAAATGAGTCACTGGTGTGACTAAGTTTGCTCAGATGCATGTCTGAAATATAACTAAAATTCAGCAAAGTAGTAAAAAGCGTTTACATTTTTCAAGTCAACTCCCAAAAAGAAGTCTTCAAATAATTGCAAAAATGTAGAAAAGTATAAATTTTTGGTTTACTGTGTTAAAAATGGTGAAAGAACTTAGAAATGATCCTGTCATGTTGCTATATGTGTTACTACATCATCCCAGAACATAATTGTTTGTCTTCTAGTTGAGATAATAATTAGTGTATAAACGCTGAATAAATGGTCTAGGCTACTGTGAAAATGGGGGGGAAAAAAAGTTGCACAGAAAGGGGTGAATTATAAGGACCAGGTTTAATGATAATGCTTTAGGAGTTCCATACCATGCAAATCCCCAAAATCAATTTGTTGATTGTGGTCGCTAGTTCATAGAAACCAAATGGAATTTGCATTGACTTCAGCTCTGAATCTGAAATCAACTAACATTAAAACCTCACTAATGATGCCTCAAAATAAAATGTTCATATTTTTAATTTCTACAAATATCACAATGTCATTTTAAGCTTCTATTTTTAAATCTCCTTTCAATATAAATCAATCCTGTGGAGTTTCTAAAAGCTAAACTGAATGCACACAGTAAATAAATCAGCAGTCTCATTAGGTATCCAATGACAAGGAATAATTGCTTTTAGAACATTCCTTTTATACATGCTACTGTAAAACTGGTGCATGGATCAATCATTTAATCCTTTAATTAAAACCGGACAGTTGCTCAATCTATTTCTAATATAGAAACACACCCAACGAGAAGAAAAGAAAGCAGTCAGCATAGTCTAAACTGCATTTATGATATATGACAGTATAGATATCACAATGATGCTTCATCTTTATCACCTGTGTCACATGCATTGGTAATGCATCTACACAGTACCAGAGAGAGAGAGACACACAGTTTCAGTGCTGACTTTAGGATTTTGCCCTAAACAAATGACAAGGGCTTCTTGTATGTCACCTCCTTGATTGTGATGGAGAGAGACCAGCTTACTGCAGTGCTTTGTACCTTTCTGTTTTGACTATGTGTACATATCAGTTGCTACATGTATGAATTTCTAGTAGCTGACAGTGGTGGGACAGGGTGCAGCTGCAGACAGGGTGAAACTTTTTTCACCAGAGTAAAGCTGAAGGAATTGAGTTTTATTGCAGATTAATTGCATGGCATTTGTGGGAGTGAATTTCCTTCACCACCATCCCTCAACCTAGAGCTGACCTAATCATAAGAAACTCCTCCATTGTAAACAGAGACCAGACTTTGCAAAAGCAGACAGTAAAATGAAAGGATCCTAGCCATTCTTCAAATTACTTTGCATTTGATCCTGAATTTATGATGGTTATGGATGGTCATCTGCTCTGAAATTTTCTGAGTAGCAAATATATCAGAAGCAGTCAACCTGCAGCTCGTCAGAAGCAATTTGCTCTTGGCTTAGAATGGGAATGGACTTTGGGAGGAGACTCATAGCTCCTGTTCAGCAGAGTAGGCCTCTCCCACAAGGCTGAAACACAGTAATGCAAACATCTGAGAGCGGAGGCCAGCCAGTGCTGCCTGTAGTGCAGTTTGACATTGACTTCAGCAGAATAGAGCGGAGGTGGGAGAATTAAAAAGTGGCAAGGAGGGCTGTGTGGAGCAAAGGTATTTTTGGAGTGAGTTGGCAGTGACCTTTCTGAGGATACTTTTAATAATGGAGAGTAAACAATAGTCTAGGGTTTGCATCTTACACCCAGAACGTATTAGGCTACATGGAGTAGGGTCTGGAGATAAAGCTTAGTGGGGGTGGGGTTGATTTGTTGCTAGAAATATTACAATGCTTTGTTTTTTCTCGGTGCTGTACATTTAATCCACATGCATTTGAGGTGTCTAGTGAATAGGGCAGAAAGCACTTGGAGGAACTAGGAAGACAAAAGGATCATGGCAGGAGAGGCTAGAGTTACTGGAGTCCATTCGTCCCTCTCATGGATTCTTTAACAGTCAAGCATGCTGTCGTTAGAATGATTTGTATTTTTAAGTGTTTGGGTTCACAGCTGCCTGGAAAGATTGGAAGGGATTTGGCAGCTCTGCCTTTGAGGATAATATGTTCCACATGATAGCCAAGGCAAATTTGGACAGTAGCCAATAGATCTCCATCCATCCATCAAGTAATAAAGGAAAGCAACAGAGAGTTGGCACAGTTCTGCAGCTTAATAGATGCTTCTGGCTTGAAGAATAACCTTGCAGCTTACAAATGGTCTTTTTCCTTCTGCACAGATGGATTTCATCTGACCAACAATGAGAGAGACAAAGGTAATACATATCTGTGAGAGGCCTCAGAGGACTGCCTATGGCTCTTTTGATCACTGGGGTAAACCAGTCAGACATGGTCCTTCATCTGATGTGGGATGAAGGATCATCACAAACTCAGATCTGTGTGTGGGTCACTTTTTCCCCTTAAACAAAGGCACAGGAGTGCAGTTATCAGACATGTGGGCTACAGAGAGACTGCTCTTCACTGTGAAGGAGCAATAACATATTTATGGCTGGCCACAGCAATGCTTCCTATTAATTAAGTCTCACAATTTTGAAGCCACTCTCATGACATTTTGGGCCTCATCCCTGATTTTTAAATGCTTGGGGTTGGCTATACTCCCTATCTTTATTGTAGGTGGACACAATCACATCAAAATCTTGGGGAAGTCTGGATCTGGATCCAAACATAGTAGCTCAAGCCCATCTCTATAGTTTAAGCAGTAAATCTAAAGAATATACCGACATGCATAGCCTTGCCTCCCTGCAGCCAGGTTATTTATTTGTTTACATGCCATTTATCTGTGTTCATAATTGCTACCAGACTGTATTAGCAAGAAAAAATCTTCCTATTACACTCTGTTGAAAATGGTCTTTTAAATTGAGATATCATCTGAATTCCTTGTGGCTTAATTCAGCTTCCAAATTTTATTGCTAACATACACTTGGTCCGACTGAAATCAGTGAATTTTTTAACATAGGAAAATACACAGGCCACACTGTCATCTGACTGATTGTTGATAATGTAATGGTGCATGAATTATTACAAATGGTAAAGGGTGTCTTCATTTAGAAGCCTTTTGAACCATGGCTTCTATTATATTTTTCCCTGAAGCTTTAAGGGACACTGCTGTGTTGACTTTGGTTTTGTAAAAGCAAAAGATTGTATGAGCATGCCTAAATGCAAAACATTTGGCTTCGAATTTTAATTTGTGGTATTTAAAAAAAAATTAAAAACCAATGTTTTACAAAACTTAATTGCAGTGCATTTGCCTGTATAACTGTTCAGCTTTTGCATTCCATGAACTGCACCTATAAGTCTCTAAGGTTTCTGTCTGCAGAGATAGGCAACAATTTTGCTTTCAGTTCCATGCATGCTGTCCTGAAGAGAGACATGGTGTGCATTGTCTCAAGGAAAATTTACTTTTCTCTTTCTCATTTTTTGATTGTTTTCTTAACCAAAACTGAAAGCCATTTTCTCCTTCTGTATGAAAAAAATTAAACATCAAAATTAATAGACATGTTTCAATGGTTTTTTAAATGTTCATTTGAAAGAGAATTTAGGATTGGAGGGGTTGTAGCCAAATACCCCCTGTAGAATTTCCTGGGATACAGATCTGGATGAATGCAAAGACATGTATATATGCACTGACACCAGGAGTGCTCCTCTCCTCCATGCTTAAAGTGCAGCACTACTGTGAAAAATGACTTTATAAAAGTGCCATCATGGAGTGTCATGTTTATCAGCTCTCACCATTATTTCTCTGTCCAATGTGCTCAGTTTTCAAGAGAAAATATGTATTTTCTAACTGTAAACTCACCTTGGGCTATGAAAGTCAATTATGATCTCCAGGGTCATCTTTACCTTCAATGGTTTCACAGATTTAACTTAGTCAACAATTCTGTCTTTCCCAAAGACTGTCTTTTTTTGCCATTAAGTAAACAATATGACCCTCAATACAAAAAGGGTTCCGATCTGTTGAACAAGATAATGCCATTTTTACATAGTCACTTTTCAGAGTAGAACCACACTTCAAACGTCTCAAGCACTCAGCTGATGGGTTTATTAGGGGAGAGTCTGCTAATAATTTCCTTGCAGTAGAGAAGGAACGCTGCAGATGTGAGTATCAACACTGAATTCCCTACTTTCTTTCTGTACTCATCACTGTAGCATCTGAGAACCTGGAAAACATCAATGAATTTATCCTTACAATACCCATATGACATATGGAGAATTGAGATACAGAGTGACTAAGTATCTTGCTCGAAGTAAAACAGGCAAAGCCAAGAATTGAATTTAGACCGTCTGAGTCCTAGTCTGGTGCCTTAACCACAAAACCATTCTTCCTCCTTGACTGCAGAGTAGACTTTGACTTCGCATTCTCTTTCCTCCAATCAGTCAAAAACTTTTCTTCAGCGAATATTTCTGAATTCCACTACTTCTTTAAATTGCACTAGGCTTCCAAGATCTTCCACATGCACCCCATATTTCAGCTGTTGTCTCTTATATCCATTCCACTTTCTCTAGTATGATCAAGCTTCTCTTCTCCTGTTCCATGCCATCCCTTATGCTCACAACAACCTTCCATTTAATGTACACCAAGCTCTCTCCTACTCTTCTTTACAAATATCACTTCTGAAAAATCATCCTATAGAATCATAGAATATTAGAGTTGGAAGGGACCTCAGGAGATCATCTAGTCCAACCCCCTGCTCAAAGCAGGACTATCCTCAGCTAAATCATCCCAGTTAGGGTTTTGTCAAGCCACAGCTTAAAAACCTCTAAAGATGGAGATGCCACCACCTCCCTAGGTAACCCATTCCAATGCTTCACCACCATCCTAGTGAAAAAATTTTTCCTGATGTCCAACCTAGACCTCCCTCACTGCAACTTGAGACCACTGCTCCTTGTTCTGTCATCTGCCACCACTGAGAACAGCCTAGCTCCATCCTCCCTGGAACCCCCTTTCAGGTAGTTAAAGGCTGCTATCAAATCCCCCATCATTCTTCTCTTCTGCAGACTAAACAGGCCTAGTTCTTTCAGCATCTCCTCATAAGTCTTGTGCTCCAGTCCCCTAAGCATTTTTGTTGCCCTCTGTTGGACTCTCTCCAACTTGTCCACATCCTTTTTGTAGTGGGGGGCCCAAAACTGGACAAAATACTCCAAATGCGGCCTCACCAATGCTGAATAAAGGGGAATAATCACTTCCCGCGATCTGCTGGCAATGCTGTTACTAATGCAGCCCAATATGCCATTAGCCTTCTTGGCAATCAGGGCACACTGCTGACTCATATCCAGCTTCTTATCCACAGTAATGCCCAGATCTTTTTCTGGGGCCGTGCTGCTCTTGACCTGCTGCTCACAAGCAAAAGGAAGATTTGGTAGGGGAAGTAGAAGTGGGTGACAACCTAGGCAACAGTGACCATGAGATTATTGAGTTCAGGATCCTGACAAAAGGAAGAAAGAAGAACAGCAGAATACGGGCCATGGATTTCAGAAAAGCAGACTTTGACTCCCTCAGGGAGCTGATGGGCTGGATCCCCTGGGAGGCTAATATGAGGGGGAAAGGAATCCAAGAGAGCTGGCTGTATTTTAAAGAAACCTTATTGCGGGCACAGGAACAAACCATCCCGATGTGCAGAAAGAATAGCAAATGTGGTAGGCGACCAGCTTGGCTTAACGAAGACGTCATTGGTGAGCTCAAACACAAAAAAAGAAGCTTACAAGAAGTGGAAGCTTGGTCAGATGACTAGGGAGGATTATAAAAATACTGCTCGAACATGCAAGAATGAAATCAGGAAGGCAAAAGTGCAATTGGAGTTGCAGCTAGCAAGGGATGTGAAGGGGAACAAGCAGGGTTTCTACAGGTATGTTAGCAACAAGAGGAAGATTAAGGCAAGTGTAGGCCCCTTACAGAATGGGGGAGGCAACCTAGTGACAGAGGATATGGAGAAAGCTGAGGTACTCAATGCCTTTTTTGCCTCTGTCTTCACAGACGAGGTCAGCTCCCAGACTATTGCAGTGGGTGGCACAGAATGGGGAGGAGGTGAACATCCCGCAGTGCTGAAGGAACAGGTCCAGGACTATTTAGAAAGATTGGACACACACAAGTCCATGGGGCCAGACGCAATGCACCCGCGGGTGCTGAGGTAGTTAGCTGATGTGATTTCAGAGCCATTGGCTATTATTTTTGAAAGCTCGTGGCAACAGGGGGAGGTCCCAGATGACTGCAAAAAGGCAAATCTAGTGCCCGTCTTCAAGAAAGGGAAGAAAGAGGATCCAGGGAACTATAGGCCGGCCAGCCTCACCTCAATCCCTGGAAAAAAATCCTATATGGTTCTGGAGAGTATGCCATTCTGTCATGCTAAATGCACTACACTGCACTTGTTGGTATCCACATGTGTATGAGGTCTTCGAGGAAAGTGGTGGTGGTGTTACAATTTTGGATGGGAAGGAATTCTGTTGATTTGTTTATTTGTTTTGGCAGGATTGTTTGTTTTTTGCTTAGCATATTTTACCTGTTGTAAAGCTCCATGGTGGAATTATTGCTCAACACAAATAAATAATGAAAATTGCTCTAGGAATAATTGTGCTGAATATCACTAATTGTGGCCAAAAAGTGTGCAATGACTAACTCAGACCATGTCCCAGGATTCACTCAGAATCTACAATTATCTGGATTGCTCTGATCAGAACCTGCATCCACCTGAGGATCGAAAAATAGAAAAATGATCAGCCAAATATGTGCTATATTTGTAACTTTACACAAGTGGGTGGCCTCTCTCTCTGGTGTATAAACCCTAGCTATCAGAGGAGGCTGGTGACAATTATCAGTGCCCTCAGAATCAGTTTATGGCAACAAGTAAAAGTTCATTGTAGTGTATCTGACCTAAAGCATGGCTGAAAACATCTAATATGCGGCACTGCTGGTATTTTTTTTTCATTAGCCATTTTCTCTCCTTTCATTCCTCTTTTCAAAGTCTCCTGGACAAAGAGTGCAGTAAGGTATGAGTCAAGGTGAACTTTCAAATCTACGGTATTGGGTGGGTTCAAAATCAGACAGAATAAGCTCATCCACACTGAATTTGATGTTTCTGAAAAACCAGTGTTGATTGCTGTGGCTCAATCCAAATATACTGCTGGCAGGCAGTACGCAAGCTTCCTCTTGCAGCTCTGCTAATGCACCTGAAACCTGAGCTGCAACTTCCCTCTTATTCCAGAGATTGCCCATCACTAAGCGCACAGAACTTTTTGTGATGCGATTGAATGTCTATTGGAGAATATGCTGAGGAACCAAGATTATTTCCTTTAACACGTGCCAATTTTGAACGTCGTTCTCTAGAGAAACAAAGCTAGTACACTAACTTACTACACAAAGTAGGTTTTCTCCATACAGTATAGATCACGGAGCTGTTTCCTCACTGCCTGGCACCTAGTCTTCTCATTTACATCTGAACAAAATCAGTGCAAAGTGGATGTATAACTCTACCAATGGCATATGCAGAATAATGGTCCGGGAACATTCAACACCCACATTTCAAAAATCACTAGGGATAAAGCAGTAAACAGTTGCACCCATCTTCTTTAGGGTATCCCTTTTATTATAACTCAACTGACAGCATGTTTCTCTGAAAAAAAATACTCTGATGATAACTTCTGGGTACCATTCTGAAGTGGAAGTACTGTCTTGTAGTTAAAGCATAGGACTCAGAGCCTGGATTCATTAATTCTCTTGTTGGCTCTATGGCGTTCACTACCTTGCTATGTGGTCATAGGAAATTCATTTAACCTTTCTGTGTCTCAATTTTCCAATCTGTAAAATAAGCACTATAACAACACTCCCTCTGCTTCACAGGGGTGTGGAAGGCTTAATTAAAATTGTTTGCAGAATGCTTTGAGATCTTCTGATAAAAGTGTTGTACAAGTGCATAGTATTATGATTCTAATACAAAAATTGGGAGTAAATCCTCAGCTTGTGTAAGTTGTCGTATAGACTTCAATTGATCCATGATAATTTATACCAGCAGAGGTTTAGTGTATTGTTGTGTATTGTGCATGGTGAGATTACTTCTTAGAAGTGTTGCAACATGGAGAAGGTGCACTTAAGAAGGTGAGTGAATTTTTGCCCCCATTACTTTGCATTTCATTTAAATGCTACCAGAAAAATAACCTTGAAGTTCATTATTTTTTTTTTTTCATTTCTTGGAAAGAAAGACTATGGCAGTCTCCTAATTATTGCCTCATCTGTTTTGTGCAACTTTAAGGAGCAATGTGTAGTGATCCATCCGAATATGTAAATAACTGTCAACATTCAGGCATATTTCATTTCAGGGGAAAATTCAAAAACACAAGTCTATTAATCTCTGATAACCTGCAATTTTCCCTGATACTCACTTTCAGTCATCAAGCGCAAGAAATAACCCTTTTCTCTCTCACCAAGCAGGTATCTGTACTGCAATCTATTGGTAATTGTATATATTACACTATATATACATCAGTGTGCAATTTTTACTTTGTTTTGGTGCCAGGCAAGTTTGACATTCCTTCTATTGCCTGCAGCGCAAACAAACCTGCCCATGACGTGAATTCTAGCAACATCTCTGATGAGATATAATGCAGAGCTCAAGGCGCCTGTCCATGCAAATGCCTATCGTGGTAGCTTTATCCTGTATGCCACTTTGTCAACAGGTTTTGGCAGTCCAGTGTGATTGTTCCAAATGTCTCCATTTGTAATATACTACCATTTACATTCCTGTTTAATCCCTCAGTCCCTCGAAGGGCTCAGGTCTGGCACCAGTCCTTGTTCTGCTGGGCAGAATACTTGCCAAAGACATTTCTGTGAGGCCTTCCTTTAACATTTGTCACTCTTCTCTATTGAAGGACTGCCAGAGAAACACAACTGGAGAGCACTGTGAAAAATGTCTGGAGGGTTACATCGGGGATGTCATCAGAGGAGTGCCCACGTTCTGCCAGCCTTGCCCTTGCCCGCTGCCATTAGTTGCCAAGTATGTAAAACAGACACTGCTCCATTTATTTGTGCTGATCCTTATACTGTCTGCTCTGAGTTCACCTTTCAGAGCCAGGCATAATAAATGGTACTGAACCGGGGGTGAGAGAAAGACCGATGCACCTTCAAGCATAGAAAACAAAGAACATTTTCACTTGTTTACACTGATCACCAAATGAAAGGGACAAAAAGGAAAATAATATTTAGAGTAATAGAGTTTCAAGCGTGAAGGGGTCACCAAATCATCTATTCTGACCTTCTGTATAACACAGGCCATCAATACAAAACCCAGCAACTGGAATTTTATTTAAAAAGTGTGAAGGTTTTTGTTTTTTAAGTCTCTCCCATTGATTCCTGCATACACAGACGGAAGAAAATATTTGAACAACTTTGAGCTCTTTCTATTTTAAGTGAGAGAAGATGTTCAGGTGAGCAGTGATTTTTAATAAGCTCAGAGCCAAAACTGTACCTCTTTATATATAAAATTCTCCATGACATTTGGAAAGCAGAAATGGATCCGGAAAAGCCCTAGCATGACACAGACCCAAGCAAATGGTAAATTGGCCTGGTTAATGAAAGCACACCATCTAATATTTAAATTAATGCATCCGATTTCAGTAACAGTGCAAATGGCAGACAGTAGCTGTAATTTCGCCTAATGCATAGCCTGCTTTTGGATATGAATTTCTGAAGCCTGACAGAAAATAGAGGTCCAGGCCACAAGAGGACATTTATAGCGGTCATTATTCCTGTGGTTTCAGAGATACCAATTAACCAGAAGATGTGGCTTTCTGGTAGAGAGCTTTAATAGCACACTAGTGACATAGCAGACTAAATCAGCATTCCATTACTTATCACTGTATTCTATCTGAATGGATATCTGTGAAAATCCCATTACACTGAGAGGACGATATACCTCTAAATATTTTACTGTAGGTCAAAGAAATTCTTTTTACTGAGCCACCAACTTTCTTTTTGTTTCCCATTCCACTTTCAATCAGCAGGTTTTACTCCTTTTCTCCACTGAATTTCTTTCCCTCCGTTTCATGGTACTTCTTACAGTTGCTATAGTACTGGTCTTTAGCACAGCCTCAACATGAGAAATTTGTGTTTTGTTCAGCTGCACTGAGGCACAGGTTCAAAATCACAGCTGGGCCAAAGCTCACTTTCCCACCAAAAACTTCCTGACTTTCATAAGAGTTATATGCACAGGAGGACTGCGAGATGGAGAATAGCTATGACTGCATCCCTGACTGGATTAGAGATAATACCCGGGAGAGAGAGAGAGGAGAAAGAATGTCCAATTTTCTTCACAATGGTCTGAGCACCTGGCTTTTACTATATTTATGCAAGGCCAGCCAGGTGAATGAGTTCACATGGGAAGTGTATTATTTATTCATGTTTCAGTAGCTGAGACAATAGCAAGAACACATAAATAGAAACAGAACAGTCAGAAAGCTCCTTTGTTCAATAAACGAAATTGATTTTTTTTTCCATATGGCTGTTTGCCACAAAACAGCCATTTCAGCTTGCAGAGCACAGTTCCCTTAAACAACATCCAGATTTTTGAGGGACAAGATAGTAACTAAATTTTACCAACACATCCTTATCCATGTGCATATGTTTTGTCAGTGGCACAATAAAATAGAGATATATTCAAGTGTGCTGGAGAACATGTGAACAGAGGGCGGGACACTAGCGGATGTAAATCAGTGTAAATCCATTGGCTCCAACAAAGCTACACTGATTTATACCAGCTGGGAGTCTGGCCCAATTTCCTCCAACTGCTCCTCTTTACCACGGAGTCCCTTATTTCAAACTTAAATTTATTTTCATTCCATACCAATTTGGTGCTTTACTTTCCTTGTTGTAAATTATATTTACCTCAGAAATACAGAAACATGAAACAGGTTATCAGAAATATTATCTATGTGAAAGGGATGAATCTTGGCATCTAAGGTGCTTGTCTACATGGCGAGTTGCTGCACAGCAAGCCAGGTGTGAATTTACAGTAAACTAGCTTGTCCCATAGTAACACCCACCTCGACACTGCTAAAGTGCAGTAAAAGTCCAAGAATGCAGCTTGGCATATTATACTTTCAAGCAGCAGTATGCTAAACCCTAATCCAGAATGTTAACTGCACTGTAGCAGGATCCACATAGAACTTATTACGTGGCAAGCTAGAGTGCTGTAGATTCACACCCTGACTTGTTGAGCAGTAACTTATTGTGTAGACTAGCCCTATGCTGCTTCATAAGTAACTGTTTTGTGTCTTTCATTTGGGCTCTTTGGTTGAAACTCTGTCCCTATTAAAATCAATGACAAAACTCCCATTGACTTCAGCGGAGCCAGGATTTCACCCTTTGTCTGTAAGTATCCTTCCATTTTGGTGCTGTCTTGCTAGTAAAGTTTATTTACTTTAGTTGTGCAGAATTACTAATAGCTGTAAGAGCTGGTCCTGCTTCCGCTGAACTCAATGGGAGTTTTAGCACTGACTTCAGTGGGAACGGTAGGAGCCCATGTACTATAATAATCTATTTTTGTTTTTACCTGTGACACTATTTCCACACCATATAAGATAAGGACTTACTAATAAATTATACCAAATTCAATCTGAAGTTTTCTAAGTGCTGCCTAAATCTACTTCAAACCTAAACTACAAAATTAAAAAGTTGTTTTTCTTAGCATGAGTGATTACAGTATTACAAAAGTATTTAAATTGCTCTGAAACTTGACTCTCACAAGTGTTATGTTTATACACTATTATCTTGACTTTTATTAGTAGGGCGGGCCAGGAAATAAGAATTCCATTTCACAAAATGAGGTTTTCGCCATTTGTTTTCATTCCAATTTTGAATGAAATGGAGATCTTTCAAAAAATTTTCCCAAAAAAAGAGAGAGCCCCATCCCAGAACAACCAATAGCCCAGTGGTTAGGATGCTCATTTGGACTATAGAAGACCCAAGTTCAAGTCCTTTCTCCAAATCAAGCAAAGTAGGGACTTAACTGCCCAGAAGGGGCCCTTATTACCAGATTATTTGGGCCTCTCTCTATCTCTGAAATTCCATCTTGGACCTAAGAAACTTTTTCCATTGAAACCAGTACGTTCCCATAAAAAGTTCTGGGCTCAACAAATTGACAGTTTCCAATAAAAAAGCCTTTAATCAGAAAATTCCTGTTGAGCACTAATTATTAGCGATTCTGTGTTGCCACTCAAATAAGCCATATGATTACAAAATAAACAGTGACTATACAATTAGAAAAGGAATCTCTGTCAGTCTTACATCAAAATGTCTGTTTAAATGCTTTCTGTGTGCACTGGCATGTTATATCTAGCATTTGGCTCCAGTTACTTTTTATTGTGTCCGGGTAATTGGCTGTTGCTCTCCTTTAAACTAGCGTATTACATTTTTCCTAATTAGCTGCACACCTTCCTTTCAGCTGCAGTTTTATTGTTCATTGTACATTAGTTTCTCAAAAGGAATATATCTGAGCCTAAATTACCTTTTTTAGGGAGTGAAGAACAAGAACTTCCATTTTAAAGACACTAACCTACAATTGCCATGTATCATGATGATGAAAATCTCATTGTCTTAGCATGGCAGTACCTCATTACCACTACTCCTCTCCTCTTTCACACCACTAAAATGAATGAAACCCAGAATTCTAAGTTTTAATATCATGATTCATTTTACAACATTTTTGTGTTTAAATCCTGGTTGCCTGTAATGCACAAAGACTCTTTATATATACAGCACCTACTACACTGGGGCCCTGACCTCAAGTGAGGCCTCTAGAAGATACTAGTATGCAAACAGCAAATAATAATCATTGTGTTTATGGTGTAATCTTCAGATCGAATGACTGGGTTTAGAAAACTGGGTTTTTCTTTCTTATCATTTCAGCTTTATTCTTACTCCATTTACAGTAAGACAACAAGGTACCTCCATCAGGAAGCTACCAAGCAGAAATATATTAGAGGCTTTAAAGAGAAAATATACAGAAGATATTGCTTGCTACTCCATTTTTCAACAGAAGTTTAATCCCTAAAACTAACATAACCAATGGATTCATAACACTCAGACAGACGGACCAACTCTGCATCCAAATTTCTAAACTGACAGAATCATTAGATACACTGTTGTTCTTGGGATTAATTTGTGTGGCTTTAGTTTTTTGTCTGGCCAGGGTATTTTCGTATCTGCTATCCTGGGAACTTTTGTAATAGTTCCTATTAAGTGAAATGTCATCTCTTTGGAAATATGGAATGGAGGCTTCTCCAGACTCAAGCAGATGTTAGCTCATGGAATTTTAAACCTCAGAGGAATTGTATGACCTTTAAAAAATACCCTAAAGAAATATAAAGACTCAGGAAGACTTTGGTCATACTTCATAACTTAAATCCACAAAGTAATAACTTCAAATGTTTTAAGGAATTAGCCTGTATACAGGAAGAGGAGAAACTGCCAAAGTATTGTAATTTTCTTGGCATTTTCACATCAAAATGTTACAGAAGATAATTTGGGAATTTCATGAAGATACTCTCATGTTAAATTCTGTCTGATTGTATAAATGTCTCCAAACAAGGCAAACAGATCATTTACTTTACTCTGGGAAACATTAGCATAGAAACATTGATGGGAACAGAAACAATGAAGGAACTATTTATACACTATTTATGTTGCTTGTTCCTGGAACAAAAATGGACATGGACCAGATTCTCTTCCCCTGTTCTGGCCCCTTTGTATGGCTTGAGCTACACAAAGGGGATGGAATCCAGCCACAGATGCCAATCTGAGAATTTCACTGTGCCAGGGGAGCTCTCAGTTAACATAAAGCAGTCAGAGCCAACTCCTACACCAACCACTCACTAATCCCAGCATAGGGAGTGTATTGGGAAAAGTACACATTGTGGTGCTCTGCTTTGCTCTGCCAATTCTCAGATGGCATATAGTACTTTAGGAATCATAGCCAGTTGACATAAATTACAATAAGGTTAGGCCAAGAACCAATGAGCATGTAGTTTAAGAAACATGGAGCTGTAATTGGTTCCCTGACAACCCTCCTGCTCCCTTCTGAATGGGTGTCAGCGCAGTAGAGAATCTGGCCCCATATTTTCTAAACTAAGAATGTGCCTTTTTTTAACTGTCACTGCATCTAAGACACATCACCATGATTCAGTTGTGTAGGATTTGGTACTTCCTTGCCTTTACTAACCAAATTGTGGTCATTTTTAGGGATCAACCCACATTTGAAAGGTTTTTGTTTCATATGTTTCAATGCAGCTATTTATTTATTTATTTATTTTAAGAAACTGAAACTTGATCCTGAAAATTAAAGACTACCAGGGGTAAAGGAAGCCACGATGTTAGAATAATGTGCCATTAAAAATCACAGCACAAACCCACACCACAAGCAGAGCAACGATTTGGCACCCTTGCTGGCAGTTTCAGCAGAGGCCAAGGTTTGATTGGATTTGTAGATTAATCTGCCTTTTCTCTCCTGGAGGAGGTAGAGTAGATCCTCGACTGGTGCAAATCAGCATAACTCCTATTGACTTCAATGGAAATCCAGTTTACACCACCTGAAGATCTTCTCTGATTCCTACAAGATGGCTTTGAGATATTCTGTTGGGATTGTGTAAGGAAATTCATACTGCCACTGTCTGTACTCTACCTGTCCTATGGTTAGATGTAATATTTCAGTTCCCAAAGTACTTGATCCAACACATTTCAAAAGCAATGTGTTAGTTTAAATGTTCTGAAATAAAATAGAAAAGACAAGTTCACAGGAAAGATAACAGTACCTGTATACTCTGAAAAAAACGCAAGTTCCTTATTTATAAAATATGTATAGAAGCATCCAAGTGTATCTGAGCTCGGCAGCAAGACGGAAATCAGTATATTGTTATGATTTATATAGTGCCATAGGTATGCATGGTGGTTTATAGGTGAAAATCAAAAGACAAGGTGCTGAGTATCTCTTGCATGGCATGTCCTCAGTCATATAGACCACAATGGGAGTTGTGGGCACTCAGCACCAAGCTGGATCAGCCCAGAGGTCAGATAAATAACAAATGTTCACAAAATTCAGCACATATACCTAGGCTGTTGAGAAGTGTTGGCTACCCTGATTGATATTTTTTTATATGCAATTCTAGTTTTGCAGTCTCCTGTTACAGAAAAAGTGGAGTGGTGCGCTGCGTCTGTAAAGAAAACTATGCAGGACCCAACTGTGAAAGGTAAGCAGACTAGCAGTATGTCTGACTGGTCAAGTTTACCAACATTCCAAAGCCCTTAAGAGAGGTTTCACGTATTAGAGAGAATTTTACTGTGCTGGACATTCATTGGACTATATTATGGCTGTATGCCTAAGGGCATGATGCTGCACTGAAACCAATAGAAGTTTGTCACTGGCTTCAACAGGTGCAGGACAAAGATCTGTATTTTTGTATTTTTTTGTCTAGTTATTGCATTTTGTCTTCATGAAACCAGCATCCACAAAGGAACAGAATTTTAGTATGTTGGATACAACTAACAGCTGAATTTAAAAAATCTATATGCCTCCTATAACCCCTTTCCTAAAAATAAACAGGAAGCCTAACAATGAATTTTTTCAGAATCAGATAGGAAATCATACTATTTGATCAAATGATTAAACAAGCAGATATATTTTTCTTATTTAAATTTTCAGTGCATTTCAGTAAAAAGTGAACTGCGCAACCTTGATTTTTCAAATTGTCCATACGTATCCAAACAATTTCTGCTACTACATGTCAAGAATTATAATGAATAGAAACAAACAGGGCTATATAGTATAATACAATTTATTAGTTTATCTTGTGAAGGACCAGTTTCTGAAGCCGTTATTCATGATGAATAATGACATGTGACATTCCATTGAAGACAATGGAAACTCCTTTATGCCGCTACTGGCATACAGTCATTGATGACTTAAATTAAAGGGCATGAGGGGAAAGATGGATGCCAAAGTTCCAAAGAAGATAGATGTGTGTAAAGAGCAAGGAAAACTAAATGGGATTTCATCACAAAGGAAAAGTGACAGTAGCTCATAAATAAAATAACTTGTTATAAATGCAAGTCACTCAAAGTATCAGTGTGGTACCTTTTGGACCTGTAAAGTGGCCACAGTGGCCGTTTTACAAGTTAAAGTTTCTGCAGATGGATAGTGTAAAAATGAAACAAACTTGTTTCCAGTCAGCTGGCTATATCCTGCCATTCTTCTGGAATGTCATATACACAGACCTAGGGCAATATAGACAATTAAAAGCTCAATGAGGTTATTAAAGCTCCCTGGTTATTAAAAAATCACACTAGACTACAAATGAATGAAGTCCTGTGAAAAGGGTAGCAGACACATTTCTATTCAGAGTGGCAGAAAAGGATAATATCAACTTACTTTATCTGTTTTCTAATAGCCACCAACCAGCTTTTCATGTACCAGAGGAAAAGATAAGGGCAAGTAAAGGGAAAGAAAGAAAGAAAGAAAGAAAGAAAGAAAGAAAGAAAGAAAGAA